>JBAWJQ010005381.1:0-144981 GCA_037783105.1 Bactrocera zonata | reverse complement strand
TGCTCTCCCACGATTTTCACATACAGAAAATATGTTATTATCACCCACACCTGAACAGTTACGGAGGCACTTCAAAATAATCGGAAATAAACTTGTACTCGTATGTAATAAGCCTAGCAACAAGCCAGCGTAATGCCCAAAGGTCACAATTGTTGTAGCAACATGGGTGGGCAGCTTACCATAACTGTATGTACATTCGTAATTATTTATGTAGCCATGTTAACAACTCTATGAATACGCTGCCCCCGGAAAGCGCATGAAAACGCATGTTATGGATTTTCTAGGGAATTTTGATTTAAAGCTGAAATTTTGTCGAAAGATTAGAAGGTGGGCAAAAGTTGTCGGACACAACATTTCACAAAATGTTGGGAAAATAATAAATAATAAGCTGTGCATGTAAAATACACACACAAACACATTTTGGAGTGCACAAGTGTGTGTGTGGCATATATATGTATATCTGCCAAACATCAGCTAAGCGCTGAAATATAAGTTAAATACCCATTTTTGACATGACAGTTCGGCGGCAGCGCACAAAATTACATAAAGCAATAATAACAACAACAACTACAACATGCAGCAAGCAGCCGCTAGCAGTGAGCAGTGAAATGTCAAAAAATTTAATTCTCTTCTCGACAATCAGTTTTCCATCATACCCAACTGGTGGCGACCACCGCAGTTAGCAACAAGCTTAGCGCAACAACAACTAAAGCGAATTTGGTGGCAGCTAAAAAGTTGTTCGCTGCTTGTAACCGCCGCTTGCCCGCATTTTGGCCCCGTTGACGCGCAAAGCGACTGACAAACTGACTCGCCACTGCGCTGACATTTCACTGCTGTATGTGTGTGTGTTGTTGCTGCTGTTGTTATGCCTGTGCGTCGCTGTTGTCTGCTTGTTAGCCTTGTCTTGTCAACATCTTCTGGTAATTCATCTTTTCAATTTTAATTTCAACATTTCGCTGCGCCTCCCGTCCGCTGCCCACACAATTCTTTCACTCACAGTTGTTCTTTTTGGTTATGTTGTCTATGCGTCGCGACTTTGGTTTAGACCTGCCACCGCTCCTTCCACAACTATGACTTTTTAACTGATTATATTTCTGCTTCATCTCGGCGCTGACGCTCACTTACAACCCGCTTGTACTCGTTTCCTCCACTTCACGCGTTTGTTGGTGGCGCGCCTTTTGTTTCAGCATTTAATATGATTATTTTTGCTTTGTTGTTCCTTTGAGTCACTCTTTCTATATCGTACTTGCGTATTTGATTGCTGTTTTTCTGTAGCACTGTTGCACGAATCCACTCGCTGCTTTCCGCACTTTTTTCCGCCGCATGGTCCACATGACTTCACTGCTTATTACTGCTGTTTTTCTCGTTGACGCGCTTAACAGTTAGCGTAGCATGCTGACAGCTGTCATAATTAGTTTTGACATTTCGAGATAATTATATATTAGCTGGAAAGCGAATGCCAGCAAAGCAAGCGTCTAGAGACTTGTAAGTGTAGCACTTTTTGTGGCTTTTTGTAGTTGCATTTTCGATAATTCTTTCTAATATTCGTTGTTGTGCTCTCAGCTTCTTGAAAGTATCTCACTGTGCTTCTCACTGTCTTCACTGTATCTTTAGCTTAAATGACACACAACCTAACCGCGTAAATTCTGGCTTACAGTTACCAATACAGTCTGTGTGTGCGATTTTCTGGCTGATAATCTCAGAGGTGTTAAGTGTAGGGCGCACTAATCAGACAAACTGTCATTGCAGTGGGATACATATGTATGCATGTATGTATTGAGTCTTCTCAGCTGACTAATTACTGTTTGTAGTTGTCTTACACTATTTAGTACGTTAGATTTCGGTTTTTATGAGTTAAGGTTCTGAGTATAGATAGAGTTTCTCTCAAGTAGGCTGAACTGGTTAGATCATGGATGGTCTTTTTGAATATATAATAGACCCAAGGGATAATCTAAGAACACAATTGTCTTGAAAAAAGTTCTAGTGATACCAACATGCAATAAGATTATCTTATAGCATATCAGTTGCATCAGCTGTTCGAAAGAAGAATCATCAAGACTTCCTCCTTGAATGTCCCGCTTTGGACAGAACAAGGCAAAAACACCTCGAGTCTCATATTTTCAGACGCCCAGTTCCAATATCAACAATAGAAATAAAAGAGCTAAGCAGATTTGTTATAGTTTTTAGTGCTCTGTCCATAGCTAATATCCAACTACAGGAAGTTTTTTGTCTGGTTTAATAAAGAGCTGAATCATAACAGACGAAATGTGATGCCTCGCCATGATGAGGGTCCAGCCCTCTAGCCTAAGAGGTACTTTTGTGAAAAAGTCTTACGGCTAAAGGATGTTTGAGCTTGAGCTCGAGCCAAAATGGCACAGCTAGTACTAATTGAGCCCGAAGTACAATAGGGCTGCTTTCCTATCCACCCAGAGCTCGAGCAGAACTCGGCCTGGCAACGTAATGATGGAAGTTTGGTCACTCAAATTCAGTTTGCCGGAAATATAAACTCCATACCTGCTTACCTTTAGAGCTGTTAGTATTGATAGCTTACCTGTTTCGAGCAGTTGACATCAATTTATACAATTGAAGAGCATATTTCATGCTTAGTTTGTTTGAGAAATATCTATATTATGATAAAAGAAGCAAACATACACAAACTTTAGTAAGAAATATTCCAAACCTCCCATAGTTACTTCCTTAAAATGAAAGTGTTTTAAATTTTAAAACTTACTCACTTAATTTTACTTGCAACAACAGCTTTATGAAACGCTGTTACTAACGAAAGGGAAGAACAGTACATTAAATGTATTGTATTTGTACATAAAAGCAGTGAAAATAAAATGTCGATGATGACAATGTGACGATAACAGGCCAAGGCCGTTTCCGGCCGCGTGCAACCAGTCAACGAACCAAACGAACAATTTTGATATACAAACCAGCGCATCAACATAATGAATTGCCACAGTTGCAAGTACTTAAAAGAGGGTTGCAATGCATTAGCGCAAATATAAAGATATGTATGTGTTTGAATATAAAGGGACATATGCCTTTTTTATCGAAATTAAAAGGAAAAGCGTTGATGGCACGCCAACGGCTCTGTGTGTGTATAAGTTTTCTTTCTGTACGGCCGCACAAACGTACTCAAATACGCGTGATTGCTTTTGTATGACAAATACAATAAATATTTGTTGTTGTTATTATCTTTTTTTTCAGTTAGCGCCCACATTTATTTGAACAGTTACGACCATTACTGACATTTCATTGACACCGTACAGCACATAGTCAGACACCTGGGAATACCAAATTCGTGGAAATCTCACAAAAGTTCCCCTAAAATTTCCCCTTAATGCGACAGAGGCCACAAAGGTGTAGCTGTATTGCCAAAAAATCTAGATTATGCAACGCATTAGACCTTAATGAGGCACACTTGTCCGCTATCATTACGCACACTTGCACGACACCGTCGACTGGTCGACTGTGCTGACATGCCGAATGGGTGACTGGGCTCCTGACACAGTGACAACGACAGGGACTTGCGGTTTGTCAACTAGTTGTCGTTATACGCTGTTGTGACAGCAAGTGAAGTATGGCTTGTTGAATTCGTTCAGAAATATGTGTGTTTGTGTGCGTTTGGCTGTGTGCTTTGCTGCTTTGCGCTTCAACTTGGACGCTCATTTAAGCCATTGTTCACGCGTGGTTTCACAGCTAGCAACCCAATGTTGTTGTTTATATCAAAAGTATCTGGCGGTTACAATTGTTGGATTTCATTTGTATTTACCACAAAACGCTTCATTTATGACACTTTTAAATGTGCGCAATTCATTAAGCGCACAAGTTTTTTAGCGCAACAAAATTTTACCCACACACACAGCGTTTCACACTTTTTCACGGCACTGTGTTGACTGCGCGCTGTTTATAAGGGACAGTCGACGCTTGTATCTACCCTTCCTCACACTCGCATATTCACTTGCAAAGCCGAAATATATGTACACCGTGTGTGGTTGTGTGGCACATACTTTCGTGTGCGACTGTGTAAAATGCGTTTGCGGCTTTTTTATCGCCAAACTTTTGCCATGCCGCTCAAGTATGCTAGCTAGTTGTATTGTATGTATGGCGCTTTTCGCTTTGACACTTTCAATTACAGTTATACTTTCTCACACAGCAGCTCCTAAGCCCCACACAAGCACACGAAAGCTTGGAAGGAAGCATACCTGTATGGGTTACATGCTTGTTGCCGTTAAAATGCGACATGAAAGGTGTCACCATTGTTCTATGCGGCTAAGGAAGTGCTTTTGTTTGTCGCCAAAGTTTTCCGATATTTTACACTCCATAATAACAATAAAGGCGACCATTTTTCGGTGGGGTAAATCTTGTCGCATAGACACTCATACAAGGAAACCCAACTTAAATGGGTTCTGTTGCATGTTCTTTGGAAGTGCTGGTGGATTGTTGGCGGAAACGGGCGTTAGCCACTGTTTGCCGTTACTTCCGCACTTTGCTTAATTAATTTCTTTTGTATTTTAGGCAGAATACGATAGTTAATTTGCTAGTGAATGCACACATTTTGGATTTTATTAGCGAAAACTGCGCTGATATCGCTATGTTTATTGTGAAAGTTGAAGCTTTCATTGCGTAGTTTGCTGTTTTTGTAGTTTGGGTTAATTAAAAGGCTGTCTTTATTAGTCGAATTTAACTTATAGAGAAAGGTAGATCCTCCAACTTGGTTTAATATTCGTTACAAATAGATAGATTTAACTTGCTTCAGCCTGATCGAACTGGACTTGTTTCCAAACGTTATTACTACCACTTATGAGACTGCAACGCCTAACTTTAAGAAGTGTAACTATATAATAAGAAATATACTATCTTATATAAGTTTTCAAAGAAATTTATTATTTTTTCATCGACTTTTAGCATAAAAACCTGAATTTAAAAAATAAAATATTCCTAAACGCCTTTCGGTATGCTTATATGCTTACTTCGGCAGAAAAAATATTAATTTAAAAAGCAAAATATTACTAAGCGCCTTACTGTATGCTTGAATTTTCAGCAAATCTCCTTATAAGTTGTCAAAAAAATTATTATTTCATGATTGTAAACATTAATTTTAACAAAAAAATATTCCTGAACGCTTGGCGGTATGCTTCAATTTTCAGCAAATCTTCTTATAAATTATCAAAAAGAAAATTAATTTTTCATCGACTTTTGGCACAAAAAAATATTAATTTAAGGAAACAAAATATATCTGAGCGCCTTGCGGTATGCTTAAATTTTTAGCAAATCATTTTATAAATTGCCAAAAAAATATTAATTTTTTATCGAATTTTAGTATAAAAAACATTAAATTAAACAAAAAATATTCCTGAGCGCTTTGCGGTATGCTTCAAATTTCAGCAAATCTCCTTATTATTGAAGTGCTATCAAATCGCATATAATTACACAATATTTCTATTAACCCACACTTCTATGCGCTTAAAATTTCAATCATCAAGATTACAAACCATTGTTAAGACATAAAATTCAATTGAACACACTTTCACAAGAACAACAAAATGCTAAGAATAGCAAAAAAGCAAGTAAGCACACTTAGCTAACCACTTAAGCATTCATAAGTACACGTTTATACGCCAAAAGTGGAGAAAAGTTGTAGCGGTAAACGATAAGACAATGCCACCAAGTGTAGCTGAAGCTATGCGTACACACACACTCACACGTACGTAATGAAAGTACGCAATAAAAGGCGCAATAAAATCACAAAATGGCGCATATGATAAGGTGAATATGTGAGCGCAGCAAAAACATGCAATAAAATAGGCAAAAAAGCGCTCACGTGCTCCGGCGTGTGTATGTATGTGTATGAAAACGTTTTTATGGTTATAACATGCGGCATGTTGCATGTGGCATGCATGCACGTACGTAAAGTAACGCGTTGTGTATGCAAAACGCTGGCGAATGCAAATGCGAAAGAAGCACTGGAATGTTGCATAACTATTTTGTACAAATACACATGCATAAAAACACATACATAAATATATATAAATATGTATTTGTGTATCCTTACACCTGCAAATTATATAGGAATAATACAAAGTGCTCAGCTTTCCCAGACTGGCTTAGCAGTGGCTCCGACGGTTCTACAAGTGACTCCGTGGCGGTTAACTCTGCTGCTAACTCGGCGTTTCTCTGCATATCAGCATTTATGCATTGTGTGCTTGCATGTGTGTTGTTGCAAGGATAATAAGCGTATCTGTGCATATTGTTATGTTTATTGCAATTTCATAGCTAAGTAGTTTGTGTTGTTGTCCAATTTATATACATGTACTGCTACTAGTGTACTTTTATGCACCCTGTAGAGAGAAAGGTACGCTTTTTCTATTAAAAAAAGTTCAACGTAAAGTTACGCGTCAGAAAAAATCCCGGTTTCTAAGCTCTAAAAAAGATATTTAATAGCATCATTTTGAAGTTCCGATAAGAGCTGTTGAAGTTCCTCGGCCTTCTGGTTCACAACCACTCTTTAGTACTTTATTGTTAAATATAGAAAAAATACTTATTTGGTATCAGCAAAAAGTGAGCAACTAACTTTTTTTCCACAGATATTAGATATACCTTATAGTATGTAGGTTGCTTTTTGTATTTCGGAACTAGAGAACAAAATCAAATTTTAATCATCGAAAATCATTATTATATTTTTCTTCAAAACATTCTCCATTAAGATTAAACATTTTTTCATGCATCTGAACCAATAGACGATACATTTTTGCCACTCCCATTGAAGTCTCACCATGGTCTCCATATCCAGGCATGTTTTTCTTTTGAATGTGCCAACCACCTCTTCTGATGCCGTAAAACACTGGCCTCTTGGATTATTTTTTGCGAACTGGAATAAAAATAAGCCATTTTGTGTCAAGTCAGAACTATACGGAGTTCAAATTGATGTTCTGAGAGCTCAAAAACGCAGTTGTGTCAGTGATTCATCTTCGACGGTTGGTTTTCTTGATTTCTTGAAAAACAAATGGCAAACAGATGGTCGAATACCACTCAGAATTTACTGCTGGTATGAGTTGTTCCAGTGTTAAACAAAACAGGCAACCTTTTACTTGGAACTGCTGCCTGCTCTTCAGATTCGGCTCATCTTGAAACATCCATACAGTCGTCGGCTGTTTACTTTCAGGCTCATATCACGGAATACATGATTTATTACCTGCCACAACGTCATAGATGTGTTTCGAAGCATCGTTAACGTATTTTGTTAACATTTTTCTCGACCAATCGACACAAGTCTTTTTTTGAGCAATTGACAACCTGACTTCATGCAATATTGAATGTTTGCTGGTTCCACAAATGCCTACAGTTGTCTCAATATCAAGCTAGGTCACATGACGTTCTTGCGATATTGCTTTCCGCACAGCACCAATTGTTTCCGGAAAAATAACTAATGTTGGATAACCTTCCCGAAAATCGTCTAGAATGTATCTAGAACCTCGATTGAATTCTCCACACCATCGACAAACACGGGCCCCTGATGGAACTTCATCGTCAAAAATTTAATGAGGTTCATCCGTGCACTTTTGATAAGTTAATCCACGTCGAAAGTTGCAAAAAAAAAAATTCGCTTGAAAATTTTTCGCGATAATTCCATGTTTGGGCTGAGATGAATATTTTAAGTTACTATAAACCACTCAAATATCGCTCATATATCAAAATATTATGGCTATGCACGCCATAAAAATGTCAAAATATACTATAATATTGTGAGTTTCAAGATTGCAATTCTAGTGTTGGAAAAACCTGAAATATAAAAGGCAACCTACGTATACTTTTCCTCAGCCCATATCTCTTTGCTCCCTTAAAAGTCTCATTGCGAAGAAAAAAATATTTACAAGGAGAGAGCCACAGAGCAGTAAAATATCAACTTGTAGCGAAAATAGCTCAATTCCTGTTATCTATAACTTTTTGAGCAAGTGTTTGATCTGTCCGAAAGTAAATGTCAAGTGGCGAAATCTTAGAAATAGAATAAAAAAGTAAGCCGATTCCTCAGCTTAGTAATGAGTAGGTACCAATTTATAGTAGATTCATAGAACCATCTTTATGATCTCTATGATCTACTAACAATCAGTACCATATGTCATAACTTTCTTAAGAACTAACCATTTTCTACTAATGATCCTCGCATGGAATAGTCTTATTATATGGTAGATCCATATAAGCGTACATACATAAACGCACACATATAGATATACATACATATATTTTTATATCTGTAAAATACATTGCTATTCTGTTTCGCATTGCATGCCTCACCTATTTTTATTATTATTGCAATATGCAAGTACAACAACTACACAAATATATATAGAACCATATTGTTTCTGCTCGCCTGTGCGCTTTTTGTTGCACAGCATAGACACATACATGCAGAGACATAACATAAATAGCTTATAGCATTACGGTGTTTTTGCTTGTATCTGCTGCTCGTACTTAAGTTAGTGTCATTACGTTTGTTGCATGCAACTATCTAACTATTATTATACTTTGTGTATGCCTTTTAATGAAAGCAGAAAAAGTAACAACACAGTCACAGAATATGCAAAAAGCAAAAAATTATGAACAAAGCAAATAAATGGAATTAAATAATTACATCGGCGCATAGATGCGCACGAGTGTGCGTGCGCGTGTGTGTGGGCAAGTGTAAATGTCGTTGTGCATTGTGCTTGAGTAAATGTAAATGCAAATGCAATTAAATTGTCGTTAAAGTTAACTGCAACTTTTACAAAGACCTCTTCCTGCTTTTGTGTGCAAAGTAAATGCGTTTAAGTGCATAAGTGAATAATTTTAAATTTATTCTGCCTTTTGGTTCGGAAATAAGAACAAGCATAATTAAAAGGGAATTCATGTGTACGTTTTTAGTTGTGAGCATATTTACTGTTTTTAGTAAAAGTTATTTACTTCGAAAGCTTCCATTATTGCTATTTGCTTAAGTAAATAGTTTTCCGTTCGGAAATAGTTTTCGCATGTTTTATAGAAAATAGATTAATTCGCCATATTTGACGGTTATTATTAGGTATAAAACACGGCAAAGATTTCTTCTTGTGAAGATCTGGCAAAGTCTTGCCGTCGAGGGTACTACGAATTGTAATCCAGCACTTATCCCCCTCTTTCATTTCGAGTACTTCATGGATAGTATAGACCTAACACTGTTTTACCCTCGATACCTATGTAAATATATTGGGTGGACGAAAAAGTCTTTTCGTATTTTGTCAATAGATGTCGTTGCAGTCGTATATCTCCAGTGTTACCAATCACATTGGGCCATACCATATAGTGTTGGAGAGGTGAGATTTTAAGCTTCATTTAACCAAAAATTTAATCCGGAGAAGTTAGCTCGCTACCGTTCTGGAAATCTCGATGAGAAAGAGGCACTTCGCTCTGGTCGACTTATCGTTGAAAAAGTTGATAAAATTATGGGAAAGATTGACCAGCACATTTCGGAGGAGATTCTCAAATGTATGCCCATTCAATAAATATGCAAAATAAATATATTTTCGAAATTCTCAACTGGATACAACACTTGAGGAATCACTAAAATAATTCTACTTGTAAGTCCAATAAGTTAGTAGTTCCAGGCTTGCTTTATATTCTACTTTTATGTTGTAGGTCGTACAACCTACGCTGCCAAAAATTTTTACTTTTGGTTATGAGAAAATATTCATTGTATTTCGGTGATGTGCGCTACTAATTTCTAAATAATAACTAGTTACGTTTTCAAATAGGCAGTGGATCCGCCCACAATTGCGTACATAGTTTCTAATTAAGTCAGGCAACACGCTTGGTATTTGAGAGAAATTAGCAGCAGCAAAAAGCAACAACAGTGCATGTGAATGTGGTAAATATGTATACATGAAAAGAAAATTTGTACCCACACTTTAGAACTCCGCGCGCGCTGTAGCGGCTACACACCTGTCCGCTCCAACCCGCTTATTTGTTTTTGTAAACGCCTTTTTGTTGCGTAATCGCACCTAAGAGAAGTCAAGCAAGGCATATACGTACACCAATGTGTCGCCATGCGAAGGTATTCGTGTGCGTGTGTGTGCTTGCTGCCATGGTTTGTTAAGAAGATAAATACCAGCCTACACGCTTCACTCACTTCACTGCTGCGAGACACGATCCGCATGCGGAGATAATGTCTACACCCGCAACGCCCGAGCAGGCGACAGCTGGCCAGGCAAGGCAGTAAGTTGGCTGACAGTGATCGCCACCAAGTTTGTCGGTGTGTGCGTTCGCGCCACCACTCGAGCGCATACTTATGCAGATGCACGGGTATTGCGTAAGCGCTTGTAGGCGCATTTAACAGAACTCATTTATTATTGCATAACTCATAGTTAGTGTAGCGGCGGTACATTTTTACCGCTGTACTAACAAATATTTTCAGCGCATGCGTGTGTTTGTCTGTGTATGTGTATATTCTAGTCTGCATCGTCAGTTAATTAGCTACTTTCTTGGTGGTTGCTTTTTGCTTAGGACTAAAGGAAAAATATTGCTGCCGTGTTATTGCTCTAACTCCCTAATGACAACAAAAGTAAAAATAAAAGAAATAAATTTATGCATGCTGCAGATAACGCGTATTGAAATATTTATAATTTTTGTTTATTCCAAAATATTGTGATAACTTCATAGAACGCGCACATTTGCCATGGCTCAAGTGAAATATTAGCGGTTGCATTGGCTGTCAGCGCGCATTTTATACAATAATCATGTGTGTGTGTGTGTGTGTGTGTGGCTAACTTTAAATAAGTTGTAAGCAGTTGTAGGAAATGTTCGCGGCAATCAAATTGAATTTATACCCAGCACTCCCCCTTCCCGAGTTTTGTATTAATTTATTTATTTTTCCGACTGCTGAAAGGTCGCTGAGCGCATTGTTGTTAGTAGTTTTTCCGCGCAATCAACATTTGTATCTTTGGCAGCGCAGTTTTTCCTCCAGCACTCTCGTTATTCTACGCACACTTAGCAATTTAGCATAAATCTACATAAATTTCAGTAGCCACGCAACTTAATGAAGTTGTCAGCTGCTTGTCTTAGTTGCTGTTAACTAGCTTTGTTTGCTAAAAGATAAAACTATTTGTAGTTAGTTACCCTATTCGGTTGGTTAGATATAAGTCATGTTCGAAAAGGAAGCAGTTATGAAATTTTTTCTTCTTCTTCTTTATTGTAATAGACACAGTAGTTTTTCCCTTTCGTTGTTTGGCGAAAAAGTCTAAGACTTCGAAGTTATGACTGTCAACAGTGACTAGTCACGAGTGCGACGTCTGTTTCTCTGATGGCAGGAGATGTTTCGTCTCGATTTCGTTCACTACAAGACCCATTTGCTTCGATTCCTTATCTAGTCTGGAAACGCGGATATTGAAGCTAATGATATCGAAAAAAATATTAAATTTTGTATAATTACATAAATTTAGTTACGTCTACTGCACATTTCACTGAGCTTCAATGGAGTTCAGATTATTCAGCCTTTTTTTAAATTTCTTTGTCGCATTCGCGAGATCTAGAAAAACTGTGGATATCCAGATGAGCTGGCGAGAATAGAGATTAAATGGCTAAGTAGATTTGTATTGGTGCCACAAAGAACTTGTCATAACAGTCCAACTTCTCTTGAGATCAGCCTTTTTATCTATCCTAACCTAATCGGGAAGCTTTACAACAGCTTCCAAAGCTAGAGGAGAGCTATACTATATAGTTATCTGTGAGGCTATAGAAAGCAATAACTACTGTGTTCGAACATTTAAATTACCAAAACACTGGCCAATAAAATTTTCTACAGGAGTTTAATTTTCATTCTCACCAGCTAGGTGAAATGTCTAAAGGTCTGGGCTCTCAAGTGTTTAAGTCTTGACCTCCCAAACGCGGCGAGAGTTAAGAGGGAAGTGTTGAGTTGTTTCCACGTCATTTTCTTCAATACAATTCTTGCTCTTGCAGGTGGTGTCTTATAGGATTACCAACCTTATGCCAACCTGCCAATATAGCAAAGTCCCATTAAAGCTTCAAAATCATTGAGAAGCTAGATTTACTAAGGACAGTGTGTTGAAAGCCTTTTTTTTGCTAGTTTATCAGCTTTACAATTTCCTGCGATTTCGCCGTGGCCTGGCACCCATTCCATTCTTATCACAAAGACACTCGACGCTACTGATAGCGAGATTGGGCACTCTTTGACCAGGCTTGAAAGCACTGTTAATGAGTTTAAGGCTAGTATCGCCGCCTCTGCTAGCTAAGTGGATGGTCACTTCTGGAGCGGCTGCACTCCGGAGTAGTAAATTTAATTTTTATCCTTATCCGAGCTACAAGCTCGGATTGGAAGATAATGCAATATACAGGAAGTCTGAAGCTGGAATTGATAGAGAGTTTCTGAAAATAAACCCCTCCACTAACCTAGTGGTCAAACTCTGACCCATCCGTGAAGAAGCTCATATTCCTGTGTACTCGTAAGCCTTTCTAACAGTTTGTTGAAAGACTAGAACACAGAGTTTCCACTCCTAAGTGAAAATTACCAACTTTTTAAAGTTTTGAAAGAAATTGTTGCATATTAAGCCTGCAACCTATTATATAACTAAGAATAGATCTATTAAGATATCTATAGTCTATTAAGACTTTTAAAGCTTTAGAGAAACATAGAATTCTATTTTTTGAAACAAATTTTAATGAAAGAAATTTACTCTAAATCCCTGATAGAAATCCTTGTTATAGTTACAGCTGTAGTATCAAATAATGAACTCTACTAAAATAAGGGTTCATCACAGTCATGCATTCCCATATAGACCCAAATCAGTTTGCTTCGTGACCCCTTAAAGGACCTCCTCCTCCACCACAGCTGCGTAATGGTACACAATGCGAGCATAATAATCTTTAACCGAAAACGACAACATGCAACAGTAAAAGCTATTTACATGCACGCGGAACATAACGAGCAAAAGCACATAAGCCACGCACTCGATAAACAAGCACGCCAACAACAACTCGCGCGGTAAAAGGAAGTAGTCGTGCACACCACACAAAAAAAAAAAGTCAAATAAAACACGCACAACAGCGTGTCAATGTAGTAGTTACACGTATGCAAAATATTATATTATGATATAAAAACGTGCCAAAACGCCTGTGTGTATACATGTGGAGACACACGAACCACTGCATATTGTTCATATATATGTATATGGCAGTACGTGGAGGAGATACAGCAGCAGGGTAAACAATATTATCAACAAAAACTCCCGTACAGACTATTATAAATGTAAGCTACACAATTTTATTACAACAACAAACATATCATGAGTGTATGTATGTAACATATATCTTTGTTGTGAAGTAGCAAAGTGTACAGGCAAGTTTTGGAAAGAGCTTTGGCAGTGTGCTTTTACTGTGTGCGGTGCTCCAAAGAGGTAGCTGCAGTGAGGTGGATGTGTGTTAAAAAGTGTCGATACGGTTAAACGACCTGATAGGCGAACTTTGTTATTGGCTGCAGAAAAAATTGCCAAACTTTATATTTTTTAATATTGGAAAATATAACTATAAATGTGGCGGAACAACCAAGCAAGCAAAAAATTATTTGAAAAAATATTTGAGGTTATGATGGCAGGCAAGCAAAATTAAATCCATAATAGTTTTAAAAACTAACTGACATATTTTAGAAGCTCTATAAGACCTATCGTAATTTTAAAATTCAAAATATTGTCAAGCATACGCCTGCCTTGTCATAAACAAAACAGTAAGGTTCTCTAAAGATCTTTATTTATGGATCTTCATTAAAATATTTATAATAATTTACGTTTCCTTATGACAAAATCGTTTCTAAACGCACAATTTTGTATTCAAAACTTCTCACAGCTTTTGTCACCTTATCGCTAACTGGGTTACACGCCTCATCTCGTTAACTCTCGTTCTGCTTGCACATTTTTTCGGCCATTCAGTTTTGCGACAGTTGTGTTACAATATTATTACTTTATTTTGTTATGATTGTTGTTGTAAGGTTTGCTGTTTTTCTTCCATGACACGTGTATATGCTGCCATACATACATATTTAAATGTTGTAGTTGGCACACTTGACAACAAGTTGTTGTGAGCGCAATTATTGTTGTTATCACAATTTCAGCAATGCTCGTTTTTTTGCCAGCTCACTGAAATTTCAACTATCGCTTCATTGCGCTTTCACATACATGTGACTATGTGCTTACATACATTTGCACTTATTTGTATTTTCCTGGAGGAGAATACAGCATTGCAGCGTTGTTATGGCGCCACTTTTGGGTATCATTTTTGTACAGTCATTTCATATATAACTTATATTCCCCACGTGTGCTCGTAAGTATTTAAATATCTGTAATATAAGCTCGTTACATTTGTGTTTTAAAAGATGGTAGTTTCCTGTTAATTTCACGTAGAACATTTTCATAGATGCTACTTACACGCATATGTATATGCCATATATGCTCATATAAACCTTACATATGGTTTAGACCAAGAAGACTGAAGAAGATGTCTAAAGCAGAGCATCGCTGTATCACTGTATAATACACTGAAGAAGGTATCGATAGTGAGGCCAGAGAGGCTGTTAAGATTCGCGTCAAACGCAGGCATCCTCAACGATGATCCTGTTGGACCCAGCAACTGAGTTTCATCTGGTATCTCAAAGGACCAAAACTAGTCTATGCGTGGCTTATTGTCCTACCAGATTAACCTAACCTATATATGGCTGTAGTAAAAATATGTTGGAATCTCCGATTCGTTGCCAAGATATCTCCTCTATTTTTCGCCATTATTGTGACTCCATATCACTAATGGCCTAATTGCTACCTCTTTCACTTTTTGCAAAAAGCATTTTTCGGGGTTTCAGAGCCCCATGGCATGCTTTCATTTTCTATACGGAGTGAGTATGTTAAACTCAATTCAAAAGTGATAGGACTGCGGAATATGGTTCATTGTGGTGAAAAATTTAAAAAAAGGTTCTATAGTAAACTATTGAATTAATGGAAGCGAACACAGTTCAACATTGAGTTGAGAATTTCAATGACTAAAAGCAACTTGAAGCAATATCAAAGTTTTTATTCAAACTTAATTCATTTATGACCACAAGTTAATGTACCGAGGCTATGAAATAGCTGGTACAAACTATCATTAACATCGTCCACTGCGAAGGTCTTGGTCATCATATTTATCTATTTTTCATTTTAAACAGTTGTTAAATAATCTCTTTAATGTGAAAAAATTTGAATCAGAATATTCCTTTGAACTCTCCACCTATTTTTTTAAATATCGACTAAATATATATCAGTGGTGAAATACTAAAAAATTAATTTTTAATATATATTTTGTTTCCTTCAAATTAATCCTCACCAGATGTATTATACTTATGCCAACGATTTTTTCAGTCCTCGAAACACTATTTATAAGCACTTTTTGGGATGGCCTTCAGCTCCTTCAGCGAATTTTGTTTCATCTCTTCGATCGACTGAAAACGGGTTCCACGGAGTGGCAACTTCAGTTTAGTGAACAAGAAAAAACATGTGGAGACAAATCTGGTGAATACAGTTGTTGATCGATGGTATTCATTGCGTGTTTGGTCTTAAATTCGCTCACAATCGTGGCACGATGCGTTGGTACATTATCAACGTTTAAAATCTATCAATCCTTCTTCCACAATTCTGGCCGTTTTCGACGGATGTTCTCACGCAAAAGCCTAAATACGGCTAAAGTGAACTCGTTATTCAGCGTTTATCCCTTCATAATAAATTCACGATGCATTAAACCACAAATATCGATAAAGTCAATGAGCACCACCTTGATTTTTGAGGCGGTTTGGCGTGGTTTTTTGATTTCGGTTTGTTTTTTCCGTCAATTCCGACGATTGTTGACTTGCTTGCATGTCAAACTCATTAATTCATATCTCATTGGAAGTTATAATGCTTTCCATGTGTTTAGAATCGGAATTCGCACGATCAAATATGTCCAAAGCGAACTGTTTACAGTACTAATTTCGAAAAAAAGTCTGCTTTATAGGGACGAGTCAAACATGACTCATTTCGTGCCTTTTTTAAAACTTTTGGTCAGTTGCAGAAGTTGAAGGTCATCCAGAATGAGGCATGTCTTCAATGATCTCTCGACCGTCTTTCAAGCTTTGATAAAACTGAATCACCGTAAGCCATTTCCAACATTCGAAGCGTTCCGTAAAAGCAATTTGATTATAAATACAAAATCTTAGACAAATTCTTTGTTCGGTATTTTTATCGATTGTAAAAATCGCTACGTATTACTAAGGTGTACCGTCTTAAGCAGCTGCTGTAAACAAACTGGTTGACACATCGCGCTCATATTTGATACAGTAATTAAGGACTTATCAACTTAGCGAAATAAATATTTTTAATTTTATTAAAAATTTCGGGTTGTTTTTATCACAATATAGAATATGTTACTGGAAAAGCAAAATTAAACCTTTACTAGAAGTACTCAAACGTATTTTCTGTCTACTTCATGCTTCACAAATATACTGTAGCCCAGTGTGCACGTGCCCATGAAGTTCAGATTTTGCATTTAAGTGGCCGTCTGCACACTTTTTTGGCATCTCCCACAAAATAAGCGAAACTCCACCATATGCAACATGAGTACCCTAGTCTGATGCTTTTAGTGTGTGCAACCTTTTTTTAATACAAATTTGGCCTCTTACTTTTCAGTATTTGGTTAATCTGAGACCAAAATTTGTTCTTCATTCGTATATTAGTGCGCCCACAAACACTATCCCCGCTGCTGTTAGAAACAAACTTGCTTGACGCCTGAAAGTAGACCTCCAATATATATGTTTAACTCCATCCAAAGCATATACACACGTGCTATGCAAGACTTTTTTACTCATGCAATTTTTATGTGCCTTTGTTGTTGAGTCTGCTGGCGTCTGCTCGCCTTTTAATTTTGCTATTTAACTTGCCTCATTCCGGTCTAACGTGAGTTTTGTTTGTGTATATTTTCGGCCATTCGTACTTTTTGTCAATGTGTGCTTTTAAGTTGCTGTTTAACCTCTCTCCATTGTTACAACTACTTTGGCACCCATACTCCATACTTGTATACAGTTATCCTTACTTCGCTTTGTTTGTTGATGCCTCGAGTTTTCATTGTTGTTCATATTACATGCATTCTTTGTTTGTATATGTGCGTTAGGGTATTTGCCTTTAATTTCGTTTTTTTTTGTGCTGCACGAGTATTGTCAAAAAATTTTAATTGCTGTGGGAAATTCACATATGAGCGCTGGTCTTATCAGACAGCATTAAAGTCCATTTCGACTGGACAATGTCGTCATTTGTTTATCCTCCTTTACTCTACTTCGTCCTGCTGCGGCAATTGTTCATTGTTTGCGCTTTGCTATTTGTTTACCACTTTTTTTGTAGCTTTTATACTTTTAGTTTACATTTTATTGGCTTTTGTGCGCAAGCCAAAGCAGCGAATTAGTGGGTCCTTTCAGGGGCTTTTTTGTACTTTCGTATAAAAGTTGGACTGTGGGCAGTTGAAATCTGTAACTCTCGGTGTGTTTTGTTGTCGCTGGCTTATAATGCGTTGTAAATTTTGTATGTGTCTAGAATTTCTAAGCAAATATACGGATTTTGAGGTCAACTGAAAGTATTTTATGGTGGGGATAAAAATTAAAATCTTTGTCAATATTCTTTTTATCAAAAAAGCAGCTTGAAAAGGTCATAAAATATTGGAAGGATTTAAATATGATCAAATCTCGTCTCACAGATTTGTATAATTTTTTTTCAAAATGTTACAAAAATTATACTGAAATTGTAAATGTTCTTTAAATTTTATAAAATTTTTAAAATAAAAAAATTCAAAAACTTAATGGTAGAGTGAAAACTGTTTCGTTCACTATTTTAAGTTTGATTGAAAAAAATTTATTTCACATTTAATTGGAATTTTAAAAACTACTTTGGTTTTAGAATAAGTTATTTTTTCGTAAACCAATAAATATATTTAGTACAAATAAATACAACCGCATGTTTAAATAAATAAATCAACAAATCGCCGTCATTTGATACCTTTCAGTGATTGACTTTTTGTTTTTCCTTTTCGAAAAGTAAATTTCATAGTATTTACTCATGTCGACTTTGTCAATTTGCTGTAACCAAATGTTTGTTTGGCACATACACACATAAGCCACAAAATATACTATGTGCTATTTCCAATAAGTTTTTCATTGGCTTAGTGTGTGTTTAATTTTTTTTAACAAAATAAATATGCTGAAAGCTTTGTCATTAGAAAAATGTCATACTAGTTGATGGACTTCATAAAAATTTTTGTAATGTTCGGATAAACAATGACACATATACAAGTATATCGAATATATAAATATATAAATAAGATACTTCTGCAAAATTATATAGTAAAAGCAAAGCAAATGGAGTGATTTAAATAAAACAAAAATATTTTTATTGATATGACATGAAATATTAGCTATTACAAACGCTGCAGGTTTTCAAATATAGCAGTTTTTGGATTTTGATACTTTATTTAATGCTAAGCTACTCAAATAACTTTTAATTGTAAAGTATGATATTCCTATGGTGTGCATTGACCCTAAAGTTGCTTTGATTGCATTTCGGTTCGAATCGTATGTGTATGTTTGTATGATTCTTTAAAGACATGAGAATAAATTTTATAAAAATTAAGATAATAATTCAAAAAGTAGTAGAATATCAGTTTTTTTTTAGATGGAGGAAGCATCGAAAGCCGGAGTCACCATCTCAAGTCTCTCTCACGGCACCACTAGTCAAAGCACTACTTCATGGTAGAGAAGAAGACATTTAAGTCTCTACTGACTGACTGACGCCTAATCTGTTGCAAAAGTCTCATTTTATTGAGGACTCGCACATAAGTTCAGTCAAATCTTCCCCTGTGGGACTACCTCCTAGTGTGGTGTTCAGATTTTTCCCTTATAATTGAAAACCTAGGCAATAAAAGACAATATGGATTAAAGTCAAGATGATATTTATATAGATAGCTTCTTAAGTACCCATGGTCACTGAGGTAGACATCTATCTCTCTTATATTCGCGCAAGTAAGTCCATATCACCGTACATGTCGTACAACTCATCATTCCATCGACTGCGAAGAACCATATATGTATTTTCTGTAAAATATTTCTCTCGAGCACTTCTAAAAAACGACTCATCAGATGATGTCATTACCCATGCCTCCGCACAATATAGCAGGGCGGGATTAATGAAACTATCAACGAGATATGAGAAACTATCAACGATTTAAAAAGTAGCAACTGTGGATGACTGTTTGTATGACAGGTGATATTTCGACTTGTCCTCGTTCAATACCAGACTCATACGCTTCGCTACCTTATCTAGTCTAAATAAAGCAGAACCAACGGCGCGTTTGTTGAGGCCACTGATACCAATATCATCGGCGTAGGTCAGTAGCTAAATACTCTTACAGAATATTATACATTCTCTACATATAGTTCTGCAGCTCTTAGGCAGAGATCTTTTTAATTCCAATTGCTGGCCATAATTTTATCTGACCATATTCTTGAAAGAAGCTGATGTGTGCATTTTGTCAGTTCTTTGCCGCCGACATAACATTTAGTTCCTTGTTACTCCAGTGAGGTAGTTCAGGTTATTTTCTGATCTAGAAAAATATTGTTAAGATTTTGTTGTACTGCCGAACTTGAACAGAAACATAAATTTCTGCCTCACCTAGGCTTACTGTAGCTGCCTACAACATATTTCTTTCATTAAAATACTTATAACAAAAAATTAAATAGTATGAACGCCTTAAAGTAGACCTCGAGGGAATTCTACGCATTTTGCGCGCATAAAAATAATTGCAATCACTCGAAATTAATCAAAAAGTAAGTAAAATCTTATAAAATTATATTGAAACTATAAAGTGAATTTTCTATTGAAAAAGAATTAAGCAATAAAAACCGCAAAATTCAAAGATTTTGAAAATATGTTTTTTAATGACACATAAATATTTGAAAACCAAAATACTAAATCAAAGTGTGCTAGTTCTGACTTTGAGGTCGCTGCCAAAGCGGTGGGTGGTGTGCTAGAGACGCCCACACAGTTTACGAGCAAGCAACAAAAACAAATGCGTGCTGTTTGCCATATATTACTATATACATATATACACGTGTATATATGTACACAATGCTACAAATTTGTATGACATGTAAATATATCAGCGCACACTTACGCGAATTGCCAACTCTTTCATTCATTTGCTTTGAGTGTGCAAACAAATGGAGCATTTTGTATTTCCGCATATGTGAAATGCGCCAAACGCCACGGATATTTTACGAGCGTTTAAAACGACTTTGGCACGCCCATGTGCATACTTTCGGTATGATGAATATTCATGTGAATTGATACAATAAAAAACACACACATATTATTCGGCAAAAGTGAGTGGGGTGAAGCTACATAAAGAAAATGAAAATATTGATATTGAAAAGCTAAGAAATTGCCAGCTTCAAAGGGCAGAGGTTTGTTATATATACATATACATATGTATGTAAGAATTTATTAATATATTTTGTTTAAAAAGTCACAAAAATCTACACGAAAAACTGGCCCACGGCGTCATTGAGCTAAATGTAGTTTTTTATGACTACATAAATCCACACAAGTGCCCTCTGCACCAAGCACACGCCACTGTATATGTTTATACATATGTTATTGTGTACTAAAAACCGTAAATATTTGGTAAAAGCAATTTTTCGCTTTCATTTTTGAAAATTCCGACAATTTTTTGACAGCTTGAGAATTTGAGAAATTTACAGCGCACAACAACATAGCATGGCATGGCACAGCATAGCATAACGTCATGTAGCAGTTGTCACTTTAAATTGCCCAGGCTTTTAAACTTATTACTTACAGTTGAGTGTGAATAAATAAATAAAAATAAAGTAAAATAAATTATATATGACTTAGCAGTAGTGAGAACAAATTTGAAGAACAGATGTTTTACTTTTGAAAATGATTTCATGACAGTGTTTTGGCAGACATTTCAAAATATTTACAGCACAAAAAAAATGTTATTTTTTTTTTTGCTTTTACTTTTTGTTTTGCAAGAGTAAGAGTGACCAATAAATGGCTAGCAATTTTCTTTAAAATTTACTTTTTGAAGTAAATTTACACACAAACGTACACACACTTAGGGGTATTTGTAGGCTTTTACGCTCACCAACGCTACCATTAGCGCTTTTACATACACAAATGAGTATTCCACCATGCTCTAGTGCCCTTATTCACCATATATGAACTTTATAGCATTTCTCGCCTAACGTAAATAATTATTTCCGCCAAATATTCGGCACTCATACGAACAATACTAAAGTAACGTCAAATAAGCTGCAGTCATAATTGTGAAAACAACTCTTTGCACATGTGTGTGTGCATGTGTGTGTGTGTGCCTTAACTATTTAGCCGGAAATGCATTTCGTATTGAATGTGAATGTCAGCAATTTTCCTACTCACAAACTGACAACTCTACTCAAAATTGCTCTTTAATGCCACTTGTAGTGTGAGTGAATGTTTGAGTGTGTGCGTGTGCTATCGCATATGCTTGTGTGTGGGTGTGTAACGAAACTGTCAGTTGAATGACAAGTGCTTGTCACAATTTGAATGGAAATAATATTTTGTTAAAGGTTCGAGACTTGCAAATAGATTTACAAGCCGAAGCGTTACAGGCACAAGAAGAGCGGATGATTGAGCGCGGCAGTTGGAGAGCTGTTCAGGCATCATGGAAAATATACACATACTAATTTATGTCATATCTGTATGTATTTATAAATATTTGTAAGTATATGTTAGCACACTTTATTGTATTAAAAACTAATTTTAGAAATTCAGTGTTTAAATCATACATGTAGAAATATTGTACATACGAGCATAGCATATCATATTTTATAAAAGATATGATGCGTAGTATATGAGTAAGATCATCAGTATGAAAACTCACATAAAGGTGTTTAAAGAATTACTAAATGCTTCCCAATACTATGTCGGAAAACATTCAAGTAATTGTGAATTTGTGTAAATTTTTGGAAGAATAGCTAGTTCTGCGAGGTCTCTTCTACAGGATTGGAAATCTTATGAAAAATGCCGAGAAAAATCTCTAGTCTTCTATGATTAATGTATTTTTAAATGTTTTAAAGCTCCCCTTATGAACAAGCAAACTCGCTGACGTCTAAAGAAAATGTGTATAAATATATATACATTGTTCCATAATAACGTGATGCGTCGTTTTAGTAAGAATCAATACCTCACTACTTAAATGGCGGCAAATTTAAATTGTGCGTTAATTTTGGAACGCCCTGTATTTAATTATAATCCTGCTTAATCTTGAGACACCTTTTATTTAGTTAATTCCAACATTACGTTTATTTTGGGGCGCCCTTGATACGGTAGGCCAATTAGTGCAGTGCAAATGACGCTGCTGAGTTATTCGTCAGCACGTCGCCGATTGACATCCAGGGGCACGAATTCGCACGAATATGTAACTTATCAGAGACGTCTGCGCAGCAAAAAGAGAAGAGAGAATCACAAGCATCACAATGAGGCAGCAACCATGGCAAACTTCATGTAGAGGACGGTGGACCCACAGTACGATTCTAGACATACATTCGTAGATAGATAGACCACATGGGAGCTTGGATTTCCACCTGATACAAATACGTAGTGGCTTTGGCTGCTTTGGAAGCTACCTATACAAATATCGTCATGACGTTAGTCGATATTGTCCGACAGAGTGTGTAGAAAACACTGAACACATACTCTATCACTGCCCTCCAGAAGGAGACTTAAATGCCTGTGCGAGTAGGTTAGGTTTAGCCGATGTAAAGATCTCACGCTCCAGCTTTCGATGCTTCCTCCTAGTATAAAAAAAACCTGTGTATGGTACACCTGTGAATCAATTTGACGTGCTTCATGCAGCTAAATAGCAACTAAGGCCCGATCTTTAATTAGAATGAGCTTCTGTACCAATTTTTGTTTAGCTTCCCTATGCCATTAAGTTACAAACCATTGTAATTCACGGAGGACTATGAACCAACACTCTACCGTGAACGTGGTAAGCCTTTATTAGACTACTACACTATGGTTTTCGGAAAACACGCCCACGGAAAGCATGCCCAAGCACTTATGGAAATGAAATTCATATTTTATTTAACTTTTTGCGAAAGTCTAGTTAGTTGCAGGGTACAAAGTGAGTTCCATCGATATATAAACTAGAACGGAGAAGGTAAAATCTTCTATGTGAGTGTACAACTGCTGGCGTCCGCCGATAACATCGATATCATTGGCCTCAACAACCGCGCCGTTAGTTCTGCTTTCACCAGAATGGACAAGGAAGCGAAGCAAATGTCATAACTTCGAAGTCGTGTATAATTTCCTCCTTTTCTTTGCGCAATGGCATGGGCGAATGCCGCGTTGATGGAACGATGAGCTGTACGAGATATACGAGGACATTGACAAGGTTCGGCGAATTAGGAGACAGCTGCTACGCTGGCTAGGTCATGTCGTCCGAATGGATGAAAGAACTCTATTTCTAAGGGTAGATGCAAACCCGCCGCGGTAAGCAGAGGAAGAAGAAGACCTCCACTCCGCTGAGAAACGAGGTGGAGAAGGAGCTGGCTACACTTGAAACCCCCAATTTGCGCCAAACAGCGAGCAGAAGGTCTAGAAATCGGTTTAAATCTAAAATTGTCTTTCAAATAGCATTTGGGTTACCTCATAGAGGTCCTTTCTTTTAAGCCAAGCAATAATGTTTCAAAAAACTTGTCAACTAATGCGAATTATATTAATGTCCAAAAATATTGAAAATTTCAATTAAATATACCAAACATTTCAAACTTCATAATTAAGTCTTCGCGCAGTATCTTATCTCGCGTTGTCATGTTATTGTTGTTTTATGCCTGCCACGCATGTTGTTGAGTAATGTTGCCTGCCGTCGCTGATTGCGGGCGTTTTGATTGTAAAACAAATTGCCAACATATTACACTCGAATGAAACACAAAATGCAGCAACAATAAACACACCAAAACGCACACTTGGCTAATGCGGCAAGCAAGCGAGGAAGTTGTGCAAAAAAAGCAGCGAATACGTTTAGATATCTTTCGAATAAGCAACGCGAAACGATTTGCAAGCGAAACGCCATTAAGGCAACAGCTAGATGCGCATAAACAACTACAACTACAACAATAACGCATAAATTGCCAGCAGCAATGGACTGGCGCCTGCACTGTCATTTTCACTATTTCACGCATCCCATGCATTGCCTACAAAGCGCTGGCATATATTTTACATACACAGTTATACGCCAATACATACATACGCACATGCATACGCGCATATATTATCACATGCGGTTGTGTGTTTGTGTGCAGCCAGCTATATTTCACTTGCTTGCTCTTAGTTTTGTTGATATCTTCATGCCTGTTGCGGCATGTGGCATGCCACATGTGCATACCGCATACGCGTGTGCATCGCTTGCAACGCTAAACACTGATACAGCGCGGTTGTGCGGTTGAACGGCAGTGGCATGGTGCCTCCTCTCCGCTCTGCACCACTTTTAGCATGTTGCAAGTTGCGCCTTCCTTACTTCATTATCAGCAGACGCTATTTAGACGCATTTGTATGCGCATGCATGGCTGTTGGTATGTTTTTGTTGCAACACCAGTGTTGCGTTGCTAATTTACAAATTCAATGTCACGCATTCGTGAAGTAGCGATAAATTTTTGCTACTGCTGTGGTGGCGCTCTTGTTGTTGCGCTGGTTATTGTTGCCTCTAGTGTTGCTGCTGCTGCTGCTGTTGCCTTAAATGTTTGTTAGCAGTTGCTGCAGTCGTGCTGCCAGCTTAAAGGCGCAGAACCAGTTCGCTACGTTTAAACATTGTTCTTCCACATTTGTTTCTGTTGCTGTTGTTGCAATTATGCTCTCCTCTAGCTTTGTTGCGACGCGCACACGCATGAGTAGCAGCCATGTTGTCTACAATAAATTTAACGCATCATTATATGTTGTAGCAACAATGAGTACGCGCGTCGTGGACGACGCCACAATGTGGTTGGTTAGTTACTGTTGTTTTTGTTGTAGTGGCATGTACGTTGCAATTTGAAGTAATTTGTGTTATTAGCTAAAGTGTTGAGTTAAATTTGATTTTAGTAGAGGATTTGTGTAGACAAATCTCTAATGGTTTTGTTTGTTTTAACATATGAGTGAGGAACTTTCTTGGAAGCTTTCTTGCTATCAGCCGAGAGGGTTTGACAATAACTGAATTTGAGCCCCGAAATTCTTATTAAAATCTGGAATTTCAGTTTCCGTGAAATATTCTAAACACTAAACTTATTTGTGGATATCCACTTTCTTTTCCGGTTGTTATGGTTGTTGTTTTGTTTCTGTTGTTGTTGTTGTTTAGAGGCAGAAATATTCCTGAAGTAATTTCAAGGCGTGATGCGAGTTGACAGCCCTTGGCCGGATAAAAATATCGTGTCTATTCCGTTTTCTTGGATCCAACTGTCGTGTAAACGTCTTTTTTTAAGGAAGATTGCTTTAAAGATCCGAATCCGGTATGTATCAAGAAGCTTTTGACAATTTGCTTTGGAAAAACCTGGTACTGATATGTAAGTGAACCTGATTCTTCAAAGTTTGAATGCTTTTAGTTAAACCATGGCTTGAAGACCATCTTTTAGTCCCAAGATATGTTTGATTTTTGCTCTCTAAATGATAACAAACAACAGATCTGGTGGATAATTCGAAGACTATAGCTCTCGATATCGGCAGTTTAAGGAATAGGACTTTATTAAAGTTTTGCCATTTTCAATGGAACCCTAGCCATGTAGGAAAATCTTCGTTGGTTTTGTTTGTTGGCAGTATTCAGTTAAAGTGTGGGTGAGGAGAATATCCCGACAACAACCTAGAGAGATCGACAGCATTCAAGAACTTAGCTTAAATTTTTTTAGTAAGGGTGTTAAGTTTTCCATGATATCTTTCACACATTTATCATTTATTGGCCCCAATCGTTTACTTTGCCAAGAGAGATCACTTCAAGGTCCTAACTCCATATATACCACGAATTTCATGTCAATTGCTTCGGCGACACACTCGCGCAGGATGGGGCTATCAGAACGAGAAGACTGCAGGAAATGTCTAGAGCAAGGCACCAGGGGAACAATGGAGCAACTCTCGTGCATTCGTCCTGCATTGGCAAGACTATGCTGTAGGCATTTTGGGTCCCCACGGTATGGTACACTGGAGGAGGTATCGAGATTGAGGACGTAGAGTCCTAAAGGATGACTATTCCTCTTGGATTTAGCAACTATACTTTATCTGGTATCGCAAAGATCCAAACTGGTCCTTACGTTATAGTTAACATAGATTTAGGCGTTAGTCTCATAGTGTTTGAAATAAATTCATATTCGGCTGGAATTAAATTCCATTGATTGGTATCAGAAATTTAATAATTTGCTCTGACATGTGTTTTTTTAATCAAATTCTTGAATTACGAGTCATTTTTGTCCTATTCATAAGAAAAAGTGTTTGGATTACTTATCCAGAACTCACGTCGGAGACGTTGAATAGTTCGGAGACTGGAATAGCACTCAGGTTATATGAGAGTACAAACTTGCGTCAACTTAATGAAGTTGAAGGGTAAGAAGATAAGACAATTTGTGTAAGCAGAAACTATTTTAAAGGTTCCCCGATTTCGGCGAAGTCCAAGCCAATGAAATTTGGCGAACTTGATCACAGCTTTCAGTAACAGAGAAATACTTGCAGTGAGTGTGAACTTGACCAGTTGGCTGCTGTTCAAAGACCGCGGCTTAAATTTGGTGACAGTTTACTGGGTTTTATTATTGAGGAGGAAGACATACTGATGAGGGAGTCGAGTTGAAAGTTTATCGGCTTCGAATAAGTGTTTATTCGTGAATTAAAAGGACTAGGTAACACAAGTGGAGATTAAAGGTTATTAAGCTCAGGTACTGTGAAGCTTAGCCTCATTAAGTAATTTATTTAGGCAGGATATCAATCACATAACATACATAACTCTTTGCGTGTATTCTTTTTAAAAAATTAGGTATTTTTTGTTAGTTTTGCAGTCATGTCAGAAAATAATTTTTGGCAAATTTGCAATATTTTTATTTATTTTTTTTTATAAACCAAAATTTTTCACTTCAAAGTACATCAGTAGTCAAAGTAACCTCACGAACATAACTAAAATCAAAAAAAAAAAATAATAATTTTACAAAGTTATAAAAGTATTTCAATACCACCAAAAACACATGCCTAAGCAATCAAGTATTTATTAAATTTGCAACAAATGCTTTGAGCTCACAAATTAGCAGCATTACGCCAGAGCGAAATTTCGCTTTACTCAAGTACAACAACAACAAACACAAGTATGGCTCGAGTCTTCCAACGCTTGACATACTTTATGAAGTTTGCTTTAACTTTTAGCAAAATTCATTTAATAAGTTACGCTTTGCAGCATAAATACCGTATACATTACACATGCACTTGTGTGCGTGTGTGAGTGTGGGCAAATGCAAAATATGTGCAAATAAGTACACATATCAACACAGTTGATCCCTAATATGAATTATTTACATAAATTGGTCTTACACAGCATGCGATGACTAAGTATTAAATTAGATTTAAATTAATTTTGTGCAAAACTCAGAAGACAGCAACGAGGCTGGACAGCATTCAGCAAGTTATGACATGAGCAAGACGAGCGAGTCATGAAACAACACGGTTATGAAGGTAATTGTGCGTAAATAAGCATATGATATGCCAGCAGTTGAGTGACTGATGCTTGCTGTGTGTGTATGTGGGTGTGAATACATGCAAAACCTCATTTGTATGTGTGTGTGAGTGTTGGTAAAGCGTTTGGAAAATGAGTCTTCATGTATTTGCCACTTTCGTCAATGCCAAGTTTGCGGTTTTCATAACACACACCTACAAGAAAAATGTGTGTATGTGTGCGTGCGCTGTTAATAGCCATCGACATCATCATCGACACAGACGGCATAAAATTTGAATTATTCAATACAAAAGTGGGCGTGAAAGAGTAAACGGAAATGTTGTGGAATATATTTAAGTAGACACAAAAACAAGTTTCTCAACACATTATATAAAGTGCGAAATATGTAAGTATATAGAATTTACATAACTGTCTATGTACGTGAGGTGCTTCACTTGTCTGTCAGACATACTCTCAGCTGTTTTGCTTTCTAGTCTTTTGTATAAACTCATTCAATAGAACGCGTGTTGAAGAAACGCTGTCTGCTCTCGCCGGCTCAGAAGCAGTGCGTTGCTGTACACACACATACATAGCTAAACTGTGCGCTTAAATTGCACATATGTATAAGTGTACATAAAAGTCCATGTGACAGTTTGAGGTACCGCACATTCACTTGCGGCCACCCACATCCGCATACGACGCCGTTTTTTGTTGTTGCCGCACAGCTGTCGTTGCTGGCGTTGCATACTTTAGATGACATCTTGTGAAATTATGAGAATCTTGGGTATATTAAATCATTTAAAGATGCCATTTGCCAACCCATTTCCGTTTCCTTAACAAGTAGACGTACGAGTTGGAGAGTTAATGCACAGCGGTCCTGTAGGAAATTAAGCAGGTGCGACGGTTCAATATTTAAAGGATTGCTGATGACATGTTTTGACTTAAATTTGAATGTTGTGATGAAGTTTAACCATTAATTGTGGTATTCAAAATTTAATAAAAATATTTTATTGGTAGTTTAGTTTAAGGCTGATTTGGTTTCAAGAATTGTAAGGAGTATAAATATATAGTCAATGTTTTTGATAATCCTAATATAGAAAGAGGCTATACTGAAGAAAATAGTACTATAAATTTTTTAGTCACATTTTTAGCTAATTTTCAGACGTCAAAATTTCGAATTTTATTTTTATGCATGATTACAATGACAAACGATGATACTAAAGCCTCCTGATTGAAGGTTTCAGCAACTATCTGAATAATGACTCCAAGGAGTGGAGTGTATTCATGGTGGTGGAGTATTCATCTCAAAGGCAGCACTAATAAACAGGTTTCACACATAACCTCAAATTCCAGTATAAGGCATCACGTGCACTAATACCCGAATTTCCTGCTGGCTTTTTTCGTTATATACATAAATTTGAGTTGTCGAGTAAGACAGCAGCGTCATGCTGCCATAAAAAGGAGTCAGTGTCACATGTATGATTTTCAAAATGTCTCAGACACAGTTGCCGAACAGTCATAAATATTTTGCTGAATATATCACTTCAGCCAAACACATACATACATATGAATGCAGGTCCCTTTCATATATGCGAGTATAATACTAACCTATAAGAATATATTTCACTAACAAGTTGAGGACTAATGTCTGCATTTCTGTGATCCTTTGAGCAACCTGATGGCCATACAGAGCTACATGCACATTTATTTCCAAAGCAGTTTGATGAATGCGTGTGTGCTTTTTACAAAAATTCGTGACAAAAATTTTCATTTCAAATCTTCAAAAACGTACACAAGTATATTTATACATATATATGTGTGTGCATGAGCGCGCGTGCTGCGCTACATATGTAAGCACTGTAAGTACATCCGTCACAGCTGGCATACATTCAGGCGCTTTCGCCCTTACCAACCATCTTTATGGTAGTTTTGCGCTGCGAAATCGCTTACTCGGCATATACATAAGTGTGTCCATTGCTAAAATTATTTGTACAAACATCAGCACATATAAAGCTGTGTCGGATACTGCACAGAAATGTCACGTACCACATTAGGAGCAATTCGAAAAATAAGTTGCAAGCTGCAGCTTTATATTTAGAATACTTTATGTGTGTATTATATATACTATATATATTTTTTACAAATACTGTCTGCTCATACACATAGTGATGCCTTCATACAATTTATGCAGTTTTATGTGTGGCACAGAGCAAGAATATCTGTGGATATGCACGTGGTTTTCATATAAATATATACAAAAAAATTTATTTAGCCGTCATATCTTTACATACATACCTAACTACCTTCCTCAAAAGCTCTAAGTACGCTTTTTCATATTTGTGCATATGTATGTATGTTTATTTATACTTATGTATTCAATATAATTGTGTACTTAGTGGCATGGAAGCTTGGGCACACAAATTGCTGCCGCTTTGTACAAAATTTTAAATTCAATTAAACTATATAAAATTCTACTCGCTTTTACGACAGGGTTGGCATTTGAAACGAGTTTAGTACTGAATGAATTGCCGTTTAAAATTGCAACAACAAAGTTCTTTATATATTTACGTATCAATAAATTTTTATAAAATATATATCTCTTTATATATTCTGGTGTATATACTTATTAGGGTGTTCTTAACAAAAAAAAAAAAAAAAAAAATAATGTTATAAAGTGGAGACGTTGGTTACATACTAAGTATATATGTTTATATATAGTATAGATTGATATTTGATCTAATATACCGATAAACCTGTCATAGGTTCCAACACATAACGATATCCCTGTTAACTGTGAAGCAGATGAGTTAGCCAGAACATTCACTATCCTATTATTTGAATCTGTAAAAGAAAGAATTTATATGCCTCTGGCTTGTTTCAGATTTTTAATCGACAAATATGTTATATATAGCTGAATCACGGTGGAGTCAATCCCTAACTTGCTCAACAAGCAGGCAAACCTGGCATGAATGGAATATAGGTCGTACATGCCGACTATATTAATTATTTTAAGAAGTAGGCCTATAAGCACGTCTTACTATACTTACAGCAAGTGCTAACAAGTCACTATCTAAGACATTGCAGACAAGCCAGCAGACTGGGAACCCTTTACAATGACTATTGTAGAAACTGTTAGGAGGTGGAAGAAGAATTCTATGCAAATCATTTACTTGTATAGAAATAATAACATATAAATAATCTCATAGAAAATAATCTCTCCACTTCTTGGTCGAGTGCTACTTGCCAAAGCCACGAAGTTTGCAGGGTTAAAATTTTTGTATTGATGAAATTCTTCAGGAACACAGTGTGCTTCAGAAAGAAGACAATAATGTAAAGCAATATTTTTCCCGATGGTATCACAACGAGTCGGCGCATATGTCGTTAGACAACCGCTCTTTCTATCTTGCAACCATATAAAGCCTTATATATTGCTTTAGAGGTGGATTCTGTCAGTCTGTCGCCTTAAGGGAAACAAGAACAGACCCTAATATTAAACAATTAATATTTTGAATATTTAACACCAATCAATAAATCATTAGTGTTCTGAAGATATAATAACATTCATTTAAGAACTACCTTACTATGTGTGGATAGTAGCATGTGTACAAAAATTTATTAAATTTTCTTCACATTTTATTTAAATTGAGTTTAGTGCTGCTTTTTGAGTATTTTTATTAAATTACCATCCCTTTGGTAGGAAATAAATATGACAGCACATATATAAATAAAATGTTAGTTGTTGTTATGAAATGGAATTTAAATTTTTTGACTTTGTTTTCATTTAAGCTTTCCATTTAAGATGAATTAAGAAAAAGCCGAAAATAGCAGACATATAATTTTTCAGAGACATAACAATATATTTTTACAAAAATATTATCACTTTTTCCCTCAATATCTGTTTATTTGTATTTTGTGTTTTTTGTGAAGGTATTGAAATCTATTCGATATTTCATATTTACTTGTATAAAGTACATGGGTTTCGTCAGGTAAAAAAAAGTCCTTTTTCAGTGAAAATTTCCCAGCATTTTGTTTAGTTGTAATCGAAAAAAGTCCTTCGTCCAAAAGACCTGTGTAGAAATGTATCGTCAAAGACCATTGGATCATTAGAGTTGTTCTCGAAAAGTCTTGTCTACGGACTTCAAAAACACATTTTCGAGAAAAAAAGCGTTTATAGATGGCGCACTTAGCCTATCTAGTCTCAAGCGCATAAGTTCTCAAGGCTGTATCTACGAAACTATTACTCGGATCAACTTGAAAATTTAGGACAACATTTAAGAGGTGTTGTAAAATATAATAAGATAATAAAAAAAATCGATTTTTTGAAACCCATAAATCCATGTAACCCCTTCGTATAGATAGTTGTATGTCAATTCCAATAAAGCATTTGTATTGTATTCTACCGTATAAAGACATATATTTAGTGTTCTCGTATTAGAATATAGCCACATATTTATTGAGGGATCTACAATGTTATTCCAGGCGACATATACTATATTTAAGCCCCCATACAGTAAGAAGTCTTTAGATGATTTGTCCGAGTACGCGGATATTGAGTAAACGAGAATCACAAAGCCATTAGGGTTAAATGGTTCACTTGTTTTGTTCAATGAAAAACAATGCACTTCGAATTATGTTTACTGAGACGTATTATTGAGAGACATTTCTTCTTTATTTTTAAAAATTTTGAACCTGACTTATTAGGGGAGCCCGCTTTAGAGGCTTCAAAAAATCGATTATTTTGAGGATTTTTTTGAGAGGGAAAGAAATAATTGATTAAAGCGAAATTTCTAGGGTTTGAAGGTATATGTTTAGACATTATCCGAAAATTTTTTGGATACGAAATCTTTCATATTCCACCCATGGGAAGCAATTGCCAGATGCATCTTGCATGAGCATTTGCCGTCATCAGTACAAAAATCAATTTTTTAAGCTTCCAAAGCAGGCCCCTTAAATTGATTTGAAGTTAATATTTTCCATCAAAGATTTCTATGCTTCCAACGCTATTCGATCTAGTCAGAGATTCCAATGTTGCTTTCCATAGCGTGGTGCATTTACTGCCGCAATTATAAGAAATCACAGCTCTTCTAAATACAAACTATATAGAAAATTCTTTTGTTGAAAAAACTGCATTAAAGTGAAAGTATATTTAAGCCAGAGTGAAAGTTCTAACGCGCTTCTTACTTTCACGTTATCGAACTATCATCAGTTATCACCATATATTAATTCTGACTATATTAAACCGTAACTAATTTTAAGAAGGAAGGTAGAGCGGCGCTTACATACACATAAGAAACATGTTTATTTTAAATTATCTTTTGATTTCCTTAATTTACATACATAAAAGCCTAGAGCTGATCATATTTTACTTAGGGCTCGCTTAGTGGCACCACCTGTTTTCACACCTCAATAAAACTGTCACTTAAGCGTGCACTTTAGGCACTTGGACGGCTGGCGCCCCATTAAGTTAGAATATTAAATAAAGTGCAACGAAGTAAAAAATTATACAAAAATACGCATAAAATGCGAGACAAGTCAATGTTTGATTTAAATGTCCGCACGAGCGCACACACACACATACAAACAAATTTATACAAACAAACACGCACCTACATGAATATTTAAGCACGTGTTGGCGCGGCAAACAAAAGGTGCCATCAATTAAAAAGACAACAAGAAAACAAAGAAAACAACAAAAAGTCGAATAAAAACAAGAATAACAGTAACAGCGGGGCATTGCTAACGGTGTCGCAGTGAAATGCCAGTGACAGCTTCGTATTGACCCCGAACGGGTGGACACATGACCACCCGATGAGAGGGAGTTACGCTAATGCACATTCATTAAATGTGTGTGAGGCTGTAGCGCCACCAGCCGGCCGACATGTGTATATGTGTGAGCTTATGTGTGCACCTGTGCCGCACTTTACTGGATTCGGCCGCGTTGAGCGCTCCAAATATTGAAATTTTATTTATTTAGCAGCTAGGTAAGTGACAGCAAAACAACAAATGCAACAACAACAACAACTCTGACTAGTACTACTTCGGGAAGGCATCACATGTAGCTGCAATGAGTTATGCAAACAAGAAGCAGCAGGAAATCATCGAACTGAGACGCCGTCAGCGGCTGCAGCGGCGTCAGCGTGTACCACAAAGCGGCGTGAGCGGTCGCGCGCGCCACCAAATTGATTTCGTACGAAAATTACGAGTTTACATGGATATAAATTAATAAAGTTCACAATTGAGCGCAGGTGGAATGACACTTCTCCAGCTGTGTGTGTTGAAATTCAATTAATGAAGCGTTGACGTATGCAACAACAATGTGCAGTGCATGCGTATGTGTGTATGTAAATAATATGAGTGACATTGTTTGGCGTGGAAAATAAACAAAATATGCTTTCGATTTTACTCTGCGGCAGCAATCACCAAAGTGTATATGTATATGTGAAAGCATTGTTTGTGTGGTTATTCTGCTTTGGCTCGTGTTTTTTATTGCTATTGATTTCAATCTCGCTTCATATTTATATTTATTGTAATTTTATTTAATTTTTTTATTTGTGTAAAAAATAAATTATCCATGTGGCACGCAATCGTTGCTGTGCTGAATTGATTGTGTGCCATCTCCACTGCCACCACTCATTCCCGTTTCTATATGCCACACCACACACTCTCCGTTCATTTTTATACACTCCTATATACTTTTCGTCAACAAAAAGGCACAAAAAGGAAAATATTTGATTTAAATTTATTTCAAAACGATTATGACACGTTCACTACAGCAGGGACGTGCAACTGGCAACAAAGTCTGCTGCACTTCACATTTATTCATTTTTCAATGTTCGTTTAATTTTCACTTGCATGCCTGTGTGTGTGTGTATATTTTGCGGTATTGAAAGCTGAAATTGCCTTTTGCACTTGTTGTCGTCATTTATTACAAATCAAATTGATTTTGCATGATTTTTTGATATTTTTAACTGCAACTATATATTTTCTATTTAGCTATTATGCAGTGCTCTCAAATTAAAAGCGCATCTGCTACTGGAAACTAATTCCACATTTATTTTATTAAAAAACTATTAATTTCCAATTTACATAAACTGAAGTGTTGAAAATATATTTTTTGAATTTATGAAAAGCTGCTACTTCTGAATTTTTTAGTCGGATAAGTGCCGCGGTTAAGTGCAAAACTTATTTAGTTTAATTATTGAATAGCAAAAATTCATAATAATATTAGCCAATATCGAAAAAATGTTAAAGTTATAATTGGTCATTTTATACAATTTCAATTTGATTGGATTACAAATAGGCAACAGGATGCATGTGGTTGTAGCTACATTTCGATATTCGACATATTTGCTGAAATCAAGGGCGTAAGTCTGATATAAGTTGTCAAAGAGACTTGCAAATCGGAAAAAACGACAAAATTTTTTAAGAGCAAGTTTACTTAATAAAACAATTAAAATTTAAAAAATGTAAGGTAATTCAATAATCTGTGATTAATTTATAATAATTTAAATAAAATCTGCATTACCTTGATCACCTAGATGATCTGCAGGAGGACCGCCAAAAAAATGTGTCTGTCGGTGATGAAGCTTTTACTGTTTAAAATTGTCAACCAAAAAACTAAAAGTTTATAAATACGTATAGATAAAGACGTTTAATGTTCCAAGGACTAATAAAAAATTTCGACTTTTGCTAAAATTAATGGCGCCTTCCCAAAAACAAAGGGCTTTTGTGAAAAAAATTAAGTTCCAAACTTGCTTAAAAATCGAAATTAATATCAACAAGTTGTGGGATGGAATCATGTGTAGAAGCTCACGCAAGTGAGAAAAGTTCTTTGAGCGCCATTCACTTCGAAGCGGCCACAATCGATTCTTTTGTACGGCTCAAGCAGTTCACGTCTTCCGGTCTTAAACCAAGTGTCCTTTGGGTAGCCAAAACACATCCCTTGAAGGCGAAAGCGGAGCATCATACCACGGCGTTGTGCGCTGGGTTTGGGTTCCGCTGCATAAAACACCCCATTGAAGACAACAAAAAACCTTGGATGAGAGACCCCTCTTTAAATAACGATCACTGCAAACATATTAGGAATTACGATTTAAAGGCATGCCAATGGAATGACCAGTATTTTAATTGGGAAGGGCCATTTTCCTAGACAGTCGATGTCCTCGAAAGAGTAAAGGCTGACATCATCGCCGTCCAAGAAGTGCGATGGACGGGATAAGGACTCAGATGAGTAGGTTTTTGTGGCGTATACTATAGTGACCATATAAGGGAGCGCAAATTTGTTTTGAAATTCGTGGTGGAAGGGAGACTCCGTCGTAAAGTCCTAGCATTCACCCCGGTGGATGAACGCCTAGCCACAATTTGCATCAAAGCGGAGTTTTTCTGATTTTCGCACATGCACCGACGGAAGAGTGGGTCGATTTGACTAAAGCTCTTGGAGCCCACCTATGAGAGCTGCCTCCGCCGCGTATCATTGGTACAACGGTCAGTAAATTTAGCCATGGCGAAACATTCCCAAATGGGTAGAGGCTGATCGACTTCGCCAGATCGCGAAATATGGCTATCGGTAGAACTGGTCCTGGTCGAAAAGCCACCAATCAGATCGATCATGTTGTGATTCAGTACCCGCCGGTGGAAGCAGAGGAACAGGAAGATCTCCACTGCGTTGATAAGACCAGGTGAAGGAGGACCAGGTTATACTTGGAATCTCCAAATGGCGCCAAACAGCCCTTCCCAAATAAAGAAGAAGAAAAAAAAGGCTAAGTTCGGGTGCAACATAACAATTCATACCTTGCCACTTGCCAAGTTCAAAGCCGGGGAAATACCTTCAATTGCATAAGGTGTGTTAGTTATATATAAAGCAATTTTTCAACAGAGTTTATTCATTTAATGAAAAAAAAATTTTTTCTGTTACTAGAAAAGCACATTCCCTCAATTTCATTAAGATAACTCACATATTTGTCGATAAATGTATGTGGTGTAAAGTCACCTGGAAGTTGGAAATTCGTTGTGTTAGGTATATATTAACTAAGGAGACTCGATTCAACCGATTTTCGACGCAAGGGTATCGTTATCAAAGAAAACAGTTTCCTCGAATTTCAATAATAAAATATTACATCTAACAGATTGACTGACATTTTCAACAAAAAGACAACCATGCGCACTGGGGTCCCCATATTCTTTATAGGGGAACTTGAACGGTTTTGGTCCGAACTTGACAACTTTTAGACACGAGATGGTATACCTCAAAGGCGCTAAATGTTATCCGATTATATATGTATTTATTCCTGCTTGAGTTGTTTATTGGAAAGTGTAATTGTAAGATGGAATTTAAATGGAATTGTGCTGTATGGAACGTAGGCGTGGTTGTAGTCCGATTTCGACCATTTTCGCAATGTAACATAGGATCGAAAGGAAAATTGTATGTACCGTATTTGGTTGAAATTAGTAGTTCGTCCGGAGATATGTGATTTTGTATCATTTCTGGGTGTAAAAAGTAATGTCTCTAACATATTTATATTGATTTATCGCGCTATTTGTATTAGTAGAGAAAACCCTTTATATGATGAGTGGCAGCTTTATTATCTGATTTCGTTAATTTTCATACTGTCGGTAAGGATTCTTCTAAGACTTATCTTAAGTGACTTTTGTTGTTGTTAGGAGTTTAGAAGATCTGTGCATTAAGCCTCTTAGCGGTTTTCGGAATACAACTTTGGGGTTTTAATTTTATAGTTCCATTACTTGATCAACTATTTTTCAGTTAATTTTAAGTAAAGTGCAATCACCCACTTGCGTTGCCATTACCACAAAAATGTAGCATGCCACATGCCATACAGTGCATGCATACGTTGCAAAGTACCTACAACATGCCGCATGCAATGTTGTATGCCACATATGTTATGCGAGTAGTGCAACAGCTAGAAAAGTTTTTCTGTTTCGTTGATTTCTTTTACCAGTTTTTTGTGTTGTTGTTTAAATGAATATTATACTGTCGCTATACTGCTGCTGTTGGCTTTGTTGGCGTTGTTGTTATTGTTTTGTTGTTTACAGAGATTTTGTTTAACACATGCCAACTCTTTGTAGGCAGTCGCATGGCGCATGAGACGCGCAAACAACGCGACACAGCTGGGAAAGCACGCAGGCGAGCAAAAACACACAGACAGACAGGCGGACAGACGGACAGGCTGGCATACAAACAGACAGAGGCTAATGGGTAAGGTCACACATGTGACAAGCGCTTCCATTTACATCACCCACATCCTGTGTGTCGCGCGTGTTTGCGTCCACTGTTGCACGATATATTTGCAATACATTTTAGTTTCGTCGGCGCACAAAGCGCCCTCGCGCTCATTAAGCCCCGTTACAAGCTCTTAGGTGTACACAGTACAAAAATCAATCGTTACACATTTTCGTTGTTGTCTTTATTCTCTTATTGTTGTTGCTGCACCTGTTGTTGTTGTTGTTATTGCTACAATATTTATCCTACATAGTGCACTCGAACCACCCATTCATTTGTTCGGCCGCCAATCACTCTGCATTCAATCAGTCGGAGCGTTGCGCACGCAGCGGGCAGGGCTGCGGGTGAGCGGCGACGTAAATGAATGAGCGCCGTGGCAGTTCGGGTGACACAGAAATGCAACCTAAACCGCAAGTCCATGTAAATATTTTCCAGTCAACTGTCAATGTTGACAGCGCAGTGTTTTGAGTTCAATACATTTGTTTGTTTTTTAGCTCTACAAACATAGCTCTACCGTATACGTGCAATATGCATGTGTATTTGTTCGAAAATTGTTTTTAGCATTGATTTCCAGTTGTACAGTTTTTTAGCACGAATTTTTTCTTGTGAAAACAATTGCAGAGTGCACTCTCCATTGGGAACGCAAAAACTATTTAATTAAAAGCATTTGTTTGACACTAAATGGAGAGCAAATACAGTTAAATTAGCTATGTGTTGACGAAGTGATTGGTTTGGGAAAAAAATTAGAACAGTGTTTGGTGATACTGTTGTAGGGTTTAATGTTTTTTTTTTTTTTTAAAATGAAGCTACGAAGTGCTTTTTTATGAAGGGGTGTTTACTTAATTTTTTTTTCTCATATCCGATACAACCTGGGTACCGATCACTTCAAAGACCCAGCTCGAAGTGAAAATACAAGTTTAGTTCATGTTTAAAATGTGAAACTGTCGTTTAGGTTAGGTGAGCTGAAACTGATTTGGCTAGAAACATCACTTCTTATCCATATGTCTCTAATTCCAAACCTCTTGCCTTCTTCTCATCACTTTTGACATTATATTAAGGTTACAAGCGTTCAATGTACGATTTCCTGCATCTAGCGTCTAGAATAAGTCAGAACACTGACCAAGGTATCAGCCTGTAGACATGATCTCTTTGTTATTATAGTTGTCTAACCTCAATGACAGCGGCTTGAGGTGCTTCTGGAGGAGACAACTTTGCATCAGTATCAATCAAGGTATCAGTTCTTTTGATAATCGCAAGCAACTAAAAAGCTGATTAGTTGGTAAAGAAGGGCCCCTCAGCATCGATGTCATTGGCGAGATAATGGATCCGCTGCATATTTTTATTGGACAGCTGGTTCTGACGGGAGCTCTTGAGTGCTGGGGAACTATCGATACCTACGCGGTCGCAAAAACCTTCTTGCCGAAAATAAATCGTAACAGAATCAGCGAGTTCTTCGCCTCAAGCACGGTAAAATCTTCCACTAATAGTGTAAGTTGTAACAGAGTAGTGTTTTGTTGGCATCCGGTTAGATGCGAGTTGCCGAAGCAGCCTCAAGAAAGGCGAGTTAGAAATATCTCAAACATTTTTCTTGAAGGTCTCGCACTTGATCAAGGTTAAAACGCTAAGCATCCCACACTTTTGGACATCCAGCTGAACTGCTGAGCTGTGGGGAATAGAAATTAAGCGCCTAAGCAGATTTTCAATGGATACAAGGCACTTTGTCGATATTAATCACTGCAGTTCTTTTTCTTGTTTCACAAAGAACGGATCTTAATCAGTTCAAGTGCGTTCCCCTTTGGGATTAGCCATACAACGTAATCTACAGTTGTTTACATACAGAGGAATGTAATCAGTGTAATCAAGTCCAGTAGTTCCATGTAAATTCAGATATTTTTGAAGCATTATCTTGTGTAGTAAACTCTGAAGTAAATGTCGTCAGTAAGAAAGACAGAGTCCGTTGTGTTTAACGTGGGTACGTGCTGACGACAGCCTTACTCCACGGCGCTCAAAAGCACAGCGGATCAAATCAATGCGTTGATCAGCGCCATTCTCAGGGCTAAGCATTTTCAGTACCAATTGGCAGTGTGGAATGGACGTACTAACCACCTTGGTGGGGTTCGAGGCCCATCTAAATCCTCTGCCATGCAACTCCACATTCAACTGACAAAGTCAGTTCTTCCCGAGTCTGAGAGACAGTCAGAAAGAATGGTTGGAGTTCAAGACAGGAGTCGAAGTAACCTTACGTTCACTGAAATTCTTATGATTCATAATCCTTTATATGATATTATATAACAAAACCAAGTTGAGAATAACACGCGATTAGTCATTGCCTTTTGCGTTCCAAAGAAATCATACAAAAACAATGACAGAATGCTGCTGTTGAAGAAATTTCAATGAAATAAATACGTTCACAGTGCAGCTGGAAGATATAAAAGTCTTCAACACAAATATGATTGAAATGGCAGAAAAAGGCCAGAAGTCAAAACACAAACAAACAAATCTGTCTGCCAAGAACAATAATGAAGCCTTTGAAAGAGAATGCTGGATGTGAATCTGCGGACACTTGGCAGAAAGAAAAGTAAAAGAGTAACAAATAAAAGCGGCGCAATAAATTTTATTTCAAATGCAAATGCCAATGCAAAGAGAATGACTAAAAAGGGTTAAAAAACTAATTGTATAAGAAAAAAATCAGAAATCTGTAGAAAAATACAAATGTCCGCACGTACACAAAAGGCGAGAAACCAGTGCAAATTAAATATTTTTATAAGGGACGGAAACAATTTCAAAATTGTGTGTTTCTGTAGAAGTCCGGAATTTCGCTGTCAGATAAAGTTGCAAATATCTGGAACAAGTGAAATATGGAGATATTTATTAGCCAAAAAACCAAAACGTATGTGATGGAAATCATGATTTGGTACACTGAGAGAAACATTTCTTATGGCAGAAGCTTAAATTGCAGAAGGAATATGACTATTAGAAGCAGTCTTCAAGTTACAGGAAAAATTACCCAAACCACTAACATTTCTGTTGTATTTATTAACAGAGGTAACCACTTTATAAGTTAGTTACCGATAACTAAGCTTATTCGAAAGCTTCTTTCATGAGCTTTTAATGAACTAAATGAGTTATTTGTCGGTGAAAGCTAATTCGGAAGTTTTCATGAGCTTTTAATGAACTTTTTAAATGTTTAGAGACAATATATGGTAAAATATAGCCAATATAAATAAGATTTCATAGCAAAGGCTCTACATGTACTGTTATATGGTATCTTGCACATTTAAGATGCTTCTTCGAAATGAAAGGATCGGCGATAAAGGCGGATTAACTTCTTTTACAAATAAACTCTATTTCATTCGAACAGAAAATCAACTGTGAAATTTTAAGAGAGAATACTAAAATTCACAAAAATATCTTAGTAAGGCTGGGTGGATCGATAATCTTTATATGTGACAAATTTTAGACGATATTAACGATTTTGAAAACAAGAGAACGAAAGTTTTCATGGTACTATTCTTTAGGCTTTTAAAATTTACCTCACAAATACATAAAAATATAATATTTAAAGTACACATGCATAAATCAAAAATACCATATCCACATTTGTACCAGCAAAACAATTTGTCTCCATAAATCCAGCGAATGTTCACTCATTCGTCGTCTTCCCATTGCCCATTCATCGGATAACGCCATCTGTTTAACTGCATACACATATTTGCTGTTCAAATGTATTTTCGCATTGCCGCAACGAGTTAATTAGATTGCCATTCGCTTACCACTTCCAGGAACTACATGCCACCAGAAACAACAAATAACAAGAAGCGCGCATCAAACAAGCCAATTATAAGAATCCACACATATTTCGCTTCGCATGCGCGCCTAAATGATATGTGAAGATCAAAATCGCCACAAAAATATCATTCGCAGCACTTTCAAATAAAAGTCGAAAAAATAAATATTCAAATTAATTTTTAGTTCCCTTTTTCAGCTCAGCAATAAAGACATCAACAACAAGCAGCTGAGTGCGCGTCGTTTGGGCGGCAAGCGTCATACAAAAGCGCACTGCTGCGGCGGCACATCTTAGTTCTTACTATAACGGATCAGCGTTTTGCGAGGGACGGCACACACTTGCCGGCAATGCTCAAACAGAACACTCAGCGCAATTTTCAGCATCTCCCTCGTTGTTTTTGTTGTGTAATGATGAAAGTGATGAAGGAAATTATTTCATGCTAGTTTGATCGCGCATAGCCTCCGAGGCGGCCACTCCCCTGCCGCTACTTTAAACGCATGATCTTCACGCATTGCCACTAAAAATAACTCAAAATTAGCAACGAACTGAAACTAATGGAAATTTCTTCATTTAATATTATATTCAAGTGTATTTACTTATGTGACGCGCCCATTTGTCGGTATATTTTTTTGTGGTCACAAGGACGGAAATAATTTATTGTAATGAAGTGTGGAAACAAGTGGAGGAGCTGTGATGAAAGTCAAAGATATCAAGGGTATCTTATTCCCTACTAAGTGAATTTGGTTGTTAATATTAGAGCATGCTTTTCCTGTTTTCGTTTTGAGATGGCGCCAGCTCGAAAAGGGCATTGAGAGAAAGACTCTCTACTTTTGTACTTACAAAATTTTTAATTTAGTTATAATTTCTTACACAGCTAAGAATGGATCAAAAGGAATTTTGCGTGTTGATAAAATACTGCTTTTTGAGGGAAAAAATACTGTGAAGTAAAAACTTGGCTTGATGGCGAGTTTCCGGACTTTACCCTGAAAAATCAACCATCAAGGATTGGTATGATAAGTTCAGGTGTGGTGAAATGAGCACCGAAGAGGTGAATGTAGTGGACAAAGACGAATTGATTCGATGCAGGATATTTAGATATCCAAGTATAATAAACCCAAGTTTTTGCATTGATGTGTGAAAATGGATGAAACATGAGTTCATCATTTCACTCCGGAGTCCAATCTACAGTCACCTGAGTGGAGGGCATACGATGAACACGCTCCAAAGCGTGGAAAAATCCAATAGTTGGCAAAGTTATGGCGTCTGTATTTTGAGATTCGCATGGCCGAAAGTGTATAGACAATGGCTGTGCATTGTGTGCTAAAAATCAGTGAAAATGATGGCAAAGAAAACCTGCCAGATCTGACTCAGCGTCTATTTCCTGTCCTCAGATCTCTTTGGGAAGACATTTTCGTTAAATGAACAGATGATAATAGGACTAATTTTCTTCCGCCACGACTGTTCTTTGGAGCTTGCGCGCACTGGCTGGACTCGGTAGAGAGCGGCCTAGCTAATGAATGAGTCACTGGTCAGTTGTTTAAAAGTACCTGGATTCAGGACAAACATTTTCGCGCGACGTGTTTTTGTGAGTGGTTCAAGCTGCAAATGAAGTGTTCGTTAGAGTAGAGTTATGCCATTAAATTCTGTGTGAAACTCGGTAGATCTGCAACAGAGACATTTGATATAATCAAGCAGGCTTAACCAGATGTTGCTTTAGCAAGAAGTCGTTGGCATCAGACCTTTTTGGAGGACCAGGAAGAGGTCGCTGATGAAGACTGGAAGAATGAGAAAATCCAAAGTGAAAATAATTTTCATTGTCTTTTTTGACATCACAGGTATCGTCCACCATGACTTTGTTCCTCCTGGAAAATCCGTCAACGCCAAGTTTTACGTGGTATTTCAAGATACTCAAACGAATGGTCAATCGGGTCCGACAAGGCATCGCAGCCAATTGGAAGTTGCACTACGACAACGCTCCGGCTCACACCGTCTTTCTTGTGAACAGGTACCAAACCAAGGCCGGCAACCCAACGAATCCGCAGTCGCCCTACAGCCCACATGTGGCCTTCCGGACTTTTTTTTTCTAGCCTGAAAGGGCCGATGAAAGGCAAGCATTTTGTGACGACATAGAAAGTTCATATCGTGCTTAAAGCTTTAGCTTTACTAAGTTAAGCTTAGTAGCCAATTGTCTACCTTAGATGCATAAAAAGTGAATATTACATAGCACAACAGCTACTCGAAAGGGTGCCCGAATCAAATGGCGCAAATCCTGCTGTCGTTGAAGTCAACGAGTAGTCATTAAGTAGGTTTGTGGGTAACAACACATTCCTCGGCATATACAGTTATACTTACTCGTTTAAATATGCACTTCCGCAGAGCGTAAATTCTACAACATTTTAGTCAGGGCTTAACAAAATAGGTTGGCCATTGTGTATAAATGGTAAAAACGGTACTTTGAGACGCCACAAAAATGCAATAAACTTTTGTGCAAAACAGCAAAGTAGAATTTAAACGAAAGCGCACAATAAGGAAGGAAAGCAGACAAGCAAAAGCTGCAACACCAAAGACGACACAATGCAAGGCGGCATGCAACACAAGTTAAGAAAAAAACACATATACAACCGTAAGTATGTGGGTGTGTGTGTTTGCGTAAGTGGAGCAAGCCAGACGGACATAAAAGGCAACAGCGGCAAGCAAACTGCGATTGAGCTGAAGTGACTTTTATAAGGATATGCGAGGCGTTGTAAAAATGGCCGCACAAAAGGAGCCATGCCACCGCCGACACACATATGCTGCGCTCCTGGAGTTCCGCACTGCCGGCGGACTGTAAAATATAAGCAATATAGCGAGGGTGGCGGGAAAAAAGCGAAATGAAATTTGAAGTAGAATAAACAAAAGTGGAAATATAAAAAAAAATCAATTTCCAACAAAGTAAAATGGAAAGAAAAACGCCATAAAATAAAAATAATTCGAACAAAGGCACAAAACAGCAGTTATGGGCTAAAGCAGCCTTATGTACGTGTGTTGTGGGTGGCGTATGATGGCGCAGGGCAAGCTGCAGCGAGCGCTGTTTGTTGGCCATTATAGCCGACGCCTGGGCTATTTTAATGGCTCAAGTGAATGCGCCAAATTGGCCAAATGTTATCATTCCGGTAGAACGTTATATGCAAACGCGGTTAGGCCAGCAGTCAGGCAGCGAGCCAACAAACACCACTACACGCGCAAAGGCACACTCACACCAAATAGCTGTAACAATAGCAGGCAGCAAACATAACGGCTACATCAAATGGCAATAGCAATAGCAATACCGTAGCGGCAATAACAAATATTGTGGCATGCAACACGTACCTACACATACACACACATTTACTTATGTTGCACTTAACAAACACAGGAGTTGTAACTGTTTGTGTGCGGTTGAAATAAACATTTGATAGCTTGCTGGCTGAAAATGTTTTGAGAAAATTTCCTCTAAGGAATCAAACCGCAAAACAATTGCTCTGACGGCCATTTCAGGGCGAAGGATAACTGTAACACAGCGGTCTAATGCTCACCAAGCGAAGCGGGAAGAGCATGCAGGCGAGTATATGTATGCTTAAATCAGCTTTAGCTGGTATTAAAGCTGCTTGTGTTGATTTGCGTCGTTGGAGACAACTTCATTTGTTGTTGGTGTGCGCGTTCAAGCTCGAAGCGCTTGTGGCACTTCTGGTCAACTTTTTGTCTTTTATTGGCGTTGTAATTGTTTTATGGCTCACTACAGGCCTGTAAGAAAACAATTAGACTTACAGGTCGTTTACCTTTAATGGCGACGTTCGCATATGCCGAAGCAATTTGCTTCTAAAAGACAATTACTTTGTTGTGGAGGTGTGTTTGAGAATGAGGAAGCAAAGTTGGTAAAGTAAAATGTTAAATTGTTCCTGGTTCGTGCTGTTCTTGTCTTCAGTAATGCCTGATTTTTTACTAGTTTAGACATCGATTCGATAGATTTACTCTCTGAAAGAAAGCGTTAATAGTACAAAAACAAATTTGACTAAAAGCTTTTGTAATTGCCCTTTTCGCACGGAGAAGGTTATATGTATCATCCAAGTCAGAAATAGAAGGATTTCAATAAATTGTTTGGATATTTCAAGATTTTAGATTTTGGATAATTTTGAAACTCACAGCGAATGAAGTAGTTGATTCTCAACAAATTCTATACTCTGCTATCTATGCTCCTACTTTAGTCTTGCCCTTCCAGACCATCTTCAGTTTCAAAATTTTTCTGTTGAACGTGGCCTTCGACATTCTTTTTCGAAACAACAGTGAGTCTTGCTTTTCCAGATTATCGTGATCGTTTTTTGATCTTTATGACGAATCTGGACTTCAATAGGGACTCAACAAAAATAAACCGAAACGACGCCTTTTTTTCCCCCTTCTTTTAGACGGTTCTCTTCAGTAAGGTTTGCCATTTTATAATGAAAAAATATACTATTCAACAACGAGTCGAAATTATTAAAATTTATTGCCGAAACTCGGAGTCAGTAGCCTCAACTTTAAGAGCGCTACGTTCAATTTAAGGTCGTCATAATCATCCTGTCAGATTAAAAATTGAGCGACTAGTGGAAAAATTTGAATACAAAATCTTCAAGTGCCAATGAGACAAAAAAGTACTTGCAGTGTGTCGAGAATATTGCTGTTGTAGCGCATCAATTAGGAAGACCAAATCAGTCTCTACACGTCGTTCTCAAGCGTTGGGCATCTCTGTGATGTCGTTGTGGCGAACTTTGCGAAAAGATCTTTGGCTCCATCCTTACAAGATCAAAGTTACGCAAGAACTGAAGCCGCTTGACCACCAGAATCTTCGTATGTCGTGGATTGGAGTCAATTGGCCGCCTGGTGGCCATTAGACTATTCCCTGTGGGACTACGCCGAGTCTATGGTCTATGCCAATAAGCCAGAGACGATATCCAACGTGAAATCGTAGAAGTATTGGACGATTTACTTTCAGAGGAATAAAGAATTTAATTATGGAATATAATACTTTTAGCCAAACTCATAATAAATTCATTACAAAGTCAGTATTTAAACTCATTATCCTTGAAAAAATTTATCTAATTTAGTTCTAATATCTTTTGAGAGCTAAACTTTCCATTTCAATTAAAATAGTCAGCCCGCAATGACCGCCAGCTCATTCATTACTCTAATACTGCAGCATACAACTGCCCCACAATGCTGCCAATTCTCCGTCGGACTTGAAAGCGCCACAGCCATGCCTCTTGTGTTGTGTTGCAACAACTGTGCTGGCCAGCAAATTAGGTAAATAAACGCAATTAAATATAAATGTTGCTGCAAACTGCAATGCAACGAAGTTAATGCACTTAAAACCAGCGTCGCCGAGTACAAAGCAAATATGACCAGCGATGAATTCATATGCAAACATACAGGCAACATTGCCAAGCGCATACCTATGTATGTATATATATCGAAATATAAAGCGCCACATGGACTCACCTTTCAACGCCACATTGGAAATGCCAGCATAATTGCCGTTAGTTTAGTTTCGCGCAAAAGCGTGAAAGTAAACAATTGCTCGGTTTGGGGCAGCGGGTAGCAGTGCCAACTGGAGGACGTTGATGGTGGCACGCTAGTGGTACGCTTTTAAAGCAGTAAAATAAAAGCAACAATGGCACATAAAATAAAATAAGTGCAGCATGGAAAAAGCTGCAGCTATACAAATACGACGAGCAACGGGCATAGCATTGACGCGACCTTCTTGTTTATGAATAATTTTACTTGCTTTAACAAACAAAAGAAAAAGCAGTGTGTGGTATCCATGTGGATACGAGTGCGGCTTGATGCGTATTTGAATTTTAAGTCCAGAAAGAAACTGATTCTGTAGATTTTGGAAATCCAGCTATGAATCTTCTCGACGATCCCTAATGTACAACTGTTTATCTTGGAAGTAAGAAAGGAATAATCTTGGTAAAATGAGTCTGTGTCTGGATTCAAAGCTTCGAACAGTAAATTCAGGACATATGCACTCGTAAGTGGGTATGTACTGCAGATGGAGCAAAGAGATAATTTATGGGTTTGAAAGAATATAGATTTATTGAGATTAAACTATTGCAAAGCCAAAGCAACAGGTTACATATAGTATAATTATATGTGATGAAAATGAAATCGGGACGTGTTTGGGCAGGACAGTGAAGTAGGCTAAGTTAGTAACTACTGCCGGGTTGGCCGTACAATTTTTCTGTAAGAATTCAGTGCCGTGAACTGCCAAATTTTAGAGTTTCTTTTATAAAATCTCTCATAAGGAGGTTTCAATAGTATTAGGTGCGCCACTAAGCTCCCGCTGTTTCTGGGCAGCATCTCAAGATGAACAATTTTACTCTGCTGGTATTCGAGCTTTGCCAGAAAGATGTGAAAAAGTTGTGATTATCGATGTGAAAACTTCAAATAATTCATGCATTTTCATTAAAAACACAGTGAAGTCTTAGTTCCGCACCTAATAGTTTTTTGGTATATATAGAAGCACTTCTTAGTTTAAGAAAGTGAAGAAAGTTCTCTGAGCTCCATTCACTTGGGAGTGCCCAGAAACGATTATTTTACATATGGCTCAAGCAGCTCACAACTTCCGGTCCTAGACCAAGTACCTTCTGGGTAGCCAAAAAACATTCGTTTGAAGACGAGCTAAAGTGAGAAGTGGAATCATCCATTCAATTCCATGCTTGTGCGATGGGTTTGGGACACGCCACGTAAAAAACACCTTCAATGAAAAGGACACAACAGCCTCGTTTGAGAGTCTCCTCTTTTCATGACTACCACTTAAGAAAGTTTACCAATCATAATTATTTTTAAAAGTAAAAAATGTGGGTTGATGGATCTAAGGATGATCTATAGCATAAATTTGTTTCATCTCTATTCTAGTTCTGTCTATTCAGTCACTGATTTATTCAACTACCTTCGTATAAATTATTAAAAATAAACGCAAAGCTCGACGAAGGACTATAGAAGTGACAATAGAGCGCAAAAGCGATTCACCAGCACTCGCTCGATATAAACATACATATAGCCACATACAAATTAGTACACATATACATATAGTAGTGCATACATAAATAAATAAATGCATGAAAGCATTATTTTCTGCATTACCATATTGCCCACGGCCTCAGCACTGTGTCACAACCGCCACCAACAGCGCTTTGCCGGAACTTAGCACGCGGTGGGCGTGGCGAGGGAAATAAAACAATTTTCTATTCGCAAAGCAAAGCCGGTGAAATTATATCAAATTAAGTAATTGCATAATTGCTTCACTACCTTTCCGCTAGTTTTTATAGCCGAACACACATACACAGCTGCATGGAAATTCGCCCAAACACATAGACAAATAAGCAAGCATTAGCGCAACTGCAAAGCTAGCACAACAACAGCAACTTTACATAAAAGCAGCGCATAACTGCTTTGCTAAACACGCACACACACTAATAAAGTGGCAGCATAAAAATGCAGTTGCGAAGGTAAGTGGCTATGGGCCAGCGTGTTGGTGGGCTTTGGCAGCGCAAAGATCTTCAACACATTAACATTGCATTCGCTTTGCGGCCAACTGCCAGCTGGCGAATTTAGTTTACCTGTACCTGCTTTAGTGATTGTTGTTATTATTATTGTTGTTGTTGTTGCAAGGTGCCATTGCTCTACAGTTTCAACTTTGCTGTCATTATGAAGGATACTGTTGCGGCAGGACCTTTGCTACTTGCCACTCATTTATGTATGCATGTATGTGTCTAAGTAATAGTGCTTTGCAACGCTTGGTGTTGCCACTTTGCCATATATTTGTATGTAAATGTGGCACAGTTGCAATTATTTTTAGTTGCATATTAGTAAATGTGTGTGTGTTTGCGTTTGTGTGGTAGTACTTTTATATGAGTGTATAATGCACATAAACCCGCCACAATTACCACTACACAAAAGAGTATTATAGTAGTGTTGGTACCCAGTATTTTAGTAATAGTGCCGCGCATATACAATTTGCATATAGAAATGCATTTCCTCGTAAAAGTTCATGGTTATCGGTGTTGTAGTGTTGGTGCCAGTAATACTAACTAGTTACGTAATGGTATTGTGGCAAGTTTCAGTGTCTTTAATATTGCATGCTGTTGCAAATTATGTTGATAGTCAGCAAAACAAAAGAATCCTTCGAAGGCCATGCAACAAACTACAGAGAGGTTCACCCAATTACACGGATTAGAAGCTTCGATATCATATTTTCGTATGTCGTATGCTTATCATTTGTTCGAAAGCTCTGCTGACAGATTTTCAGATAGTTATGGAATATTCGTAGCACAGTAAGCTCGTTATTGAGGAATGTATAAGTTCATTGATCACTGCTGTTGTTGTAGCAGCAGAAAATATTATTGAAGTAATGTATGAGGAATGGTACCGAGTAGACAGTTCTTGGCTGGATAAAACCCCAGGTCCGTTCCGATTACTAAGATCCGACTATCATTGGAACGACTCACTGATCACCCTTCTTCTATGTTATCATAATTCTCTTCTAATAAGATTTGATATGAGTTTACGTGGTTAGCAAGGAAAATAGGCTCCCAATTAGTTAATTTTTGGATCTGCAAATGATTGAGTCTTTGCTATTAGAATATAGTTCCTTAATGTTGGATTTGTCGGAATTTGGTGTCAAGAAAATTAATTAGGAAAGTCTAATCCCTTCAGAAAATTCTCAAATTACCTTTCGAGATGAGTTAGGTTAGGGTAAGTTATAGGATATATCCGAAATCGATGGATTCCGTTTGGACAAGTATTTGTATTTTTTGTTACCCAAAAACTGTTTAAAGTACACCAACTTATGGATCGACGAGACGTTTTGAGCTTACCAATTATTTGTTGAGGCTATTCATGTCAAACACAGTTACTTTTCTAAGATCCCAAAGGCGAGTCTACCGAAATATTTCGATATCAGTCTGGCAAAGGCTGTGCAATAGACAAGAAACTGACAAGATGATTCCACTTCGTCTTCATACAGTTTGGCAAAGAAAATCCGACAAAATATTTAGTCGTATTGCGTGTGTATCTATTGGATAGTATCCAGTCAGAACCCCTGCAATAGCTACGTGATTGACTTTGCTAAGTTCAAGTAGTTTGGAGGACCTCTTACGGCTCACTTTGGGCCAGCAGGATCTCGCAGTTACTCAAGTTCTGGTTGTTGACCTGTCAACCTCACTGGAAATATATAGGTCCAACGCTAGAGCATAAGAGTTCGGACAACCCACTATCTTTCAGTCGGACGACTGGGGTCAGGGTTCCTTGCCTAGCAAAGTCATTGGCTTTGAAGTTTCAGGCGATGTCGTTGTGGCCGAACAACCGTAATGACCACCTATGGAAGTCTTATATGGAAAAAGCTTGATGCTGTTGCTATTGAAAAGTTCATAATAAGAAAAAAGCTAAAAATATATTTGGATAAATTTTCAAACCAGATGAGAATTTCATGGGTCGCTATAGACTGGTTTAATGGAAAAGAAGCTTTACGTTTTTCTTTTCTAAACGTATGAATGCTTAAGAACACTTCTGTTACTTCTTTCACTAGCGAAGAGTTGCTCTTCGAAAAAAAAACCCGTAATATTTCACTCCTCCAACCACAATTCTAAGAAAGTGAGAATTGGGTAAACACCATGCGACACGACACCGAAGATTATTAACTTTCCCGGACTCATTCCGGCTTATGACAGCAATCCAGTTTAGATGCAGATGACCCACATAAAATAAGCGCATAACTGTAAAACGCATGAAAAACGCAAAGAAAAACTTAAAATGTAAATGAAAAGAAAAGAAAAACTGCTTTAGCACTACTTATTATTATTACTTTTTGCACAAGCAGGCGAACAAGACAACAATGCCAACAACAGCAGAACACAGCTGAGTGGGCCGAAGGAGCTGAGTGTCAAGCAGCCGACAGCAAGGTCTGACGAAAGTGCAATAAATGCTTGACGCCTGACTTGCACCACACACTTGCGCATGTGTATGGGTGTGTGGGTGTGTGCTTGTATGCGGTGTGGATGCAAGGTAAGTGAATAGCACTATAAGTAATATACTAAGAGCAACATGGTGCAAGTACATCTATGTATATGTATGCATGTGGCAAGCGTGAGAATTATGTTTGGAGGTAAATTGTTGTGCTTACACTTCACCTGCAACATATGTGGCACATTCAAAAATACACACGCAGCTACACAGTTAAGCGGTTCTTAAGCGCAAGGTGTGTGAGGATACGAGTAAGCATATGCAATTTAGTATTTACCAACTTAAGTCCTGACAGCAACAACAACATTTTAAAGTCGCCGCATAAGGAATTTACATTAAAAATAAGAATATGGTAAATGTCAAAAGTCGTTGTAATGCAAAGGAAAATAAACAAAATAAATAAGAGACCTTGGCTGCGTGTGAAACTAAAGGAACTTCACATATGGTAGGGTGGTACCAAAAATATTAATACAAAATTTTGTTTAAAATTTTCGCTAAATTCAAGACTCTAGCATTTAGATACCCAAATGTGCTCGATTAGCAATTAAAAAAGTCTGGATAGAGGAAAAAACTTCAGATTTTATTAATGTGATAATTTGTACTTCTTTGTAACACACTCTAACCGCCTCCGATCGGAATTCAACTCTTCATATTTCATATTGATTAGCTGAAACTTATGTCCTAGCCTTTTTAATATTTTTTTAGAAGAAGTTTTTTCCGGAATTTAAGGACCACTCTAAAATATGTATTCAGAAGTGCAACTAAAAATGTTTTGACATAAAACTTTTCACTGTATTCTCTAAATTTTTCATATTTTTTTATAATAGTTAAAACCTATACCCTCACCTCTTCGAAATCTAATTTAAAATTTGGATTAATAATAAAGTAAGGGCCACCCTAAGTAAGTAAAATTGAGAAGTTCGTCTAAAATCGTTTTGAAACAAGGCTCAGCGCTTTTAAAATGTGCTTAAAAATTATTTATTTTGTTATTATTAAAGACCCTAAATATGTACTCAGAACTTCGACTAAAAAGGTTTTTTTTACACTTGTTACTCTGAATATTTCTTATTTCCTTATAGTAGTTGAGAGCTATACCCTATACCGATTTAAAATTTGAATAAACAATCATTTAAGGACCACCCTAAATAAGGTATATTGAAAAGTTCGTCTAAAAACCTTTTGACACCAAGCTTTACACTTATAAAATCTGCTTAAAAAATTATTTATTTCATTATTATTAAGGGTCACCTTAATAAATTTGTAGTTGAGATTTTCGTTTCCCTTGTTTGTCTGTGAGAAATGTGTTAAAGGGTTTGAACTGAGGTGAGCACACAATAAATTAAATATACATACATTAATACCTACATGTGGCACACATAAATAAATCTCTAGATTTTACAACCGAGTATGAACTTACGTATATTAGGCCTCGCGCTGGGCGCACGAGCGCCAAGCATGAATGGCGGAAGAAAATCCTTGCGCAAAATCAACACGAAACAACAGGGTGTGAAATAAAATTAGCAAAAAGCCGAAGAAATGTGTGAAAAGTAGCAGAATAAAAGTAAACAAGCTAAGCATCAATAACGATAACAAGAGCTGTTGTATATTAACACACACATACACAAACCAAAACAACAACAAGCGTTACACCGGCAGCGCCGCTGAGTGAGCTGACGCTTCTTCAGGTAGTAGAAGAGGGAAGTACTAAAGGTTTCAAAGGGTTCACGAGTTGCGCAAAGGAAGTTGCAAGCTGGCTAACCAACATCTCGACGCGCTGCCAAGGAGCTGGCACAGCCACTGCTGCTGTTGACCTCGCCGCAGCAAAGCTGAGCAGCTGCTCGAGCTGTGCTTGTAGGTGAGTGCGGCTTTTGGCTTTAGCACACTCTAAACTTAACTAACGTTAGCATGTGTGCGCGCCTCCTTGTCTGTGATGGCGGGTGTGTGTGCGTGCTGGGAGTCAACTCAATTCCACAAGCTGTGTGTTCATGTATTGGTTTCAAGCGTGCAACCAACACCGTTACACATAAATAAGTGCCGTGTAAGCTGACATTGTAAATGCTTATATCTGCCAGGCGATGTTTGTGTGTGTGTATGAGCGCGTGTATTTGTGTTTGTGTATTTACCTGAGTGTATGACACGTTGACATGCAAGGACTTTATGTGATTTATAGCGTTTTATTGTTGGCAATTTTCAACTCTCGAGTTAATGTCTTGCCATATTTTACAGTTTTAGTGGCATTTGCTCAAGTGTAACCAGTATGCGAAGCGTAAGGACAATAAAACAGGAACACAAGCGGAGTGTGTAGTAAAATTACGCTAACGTTTACCTTAACCCTTTGCGCCAATATTTATGCTTTCTTCCTTCAACATTAATCCTGACACATATACTGGCACATATGTTTATTTATGTGTTTACATTTTTTTAAGCATTTTAAGTTAGGTGGGCTTAAAGAACTTTGGTGGAACGAGTGTTAAATATAATAAACATTATAGTGCCTTTTGGTTTGAAAATTTCGGCAAGAGGAAATTAAAAATATACACACCGTTGAAAAAAAATGCTAAAGCAAAGTTTAATTAAATATATTTTACTGTAATAGAAAGATATAGAATAGAGCTACTATTTTCAAAAGCCTTTTTCTAACAGATCACGCGTGAGTCATGTCAAACTGTCATGTTATTTTTGTTCAGTAGTGTTTGGCATTTCATCATTTAAAGACTTACATCTGAACAACATTTACAAATCATTCAACTTTATTACGAAAATTCAGCCTACTGAGCGTTCTATTCGCAACATTTTCACCCATCTTGAAACCCAGCTTTCATTACGGAATAATATTCGTCTCGAATAGACCACGTCCAGCAGGCAGATGCAAAAAATATAGCAGCCGTAGCTGAGAGTGTATACGAAGACCGTGGAAAGTCGACGCCGTTCGCAGCAACTAGAGACTCTCATATGGAACGACTCGGCGCATTTTATGTCGAGATCTTAAATTGAAAGCGTACAAAATAAAGCTTGTGCAGGAACTGAAGCCGCTCGATCTTTCTAAGCGCTTTGATCTTTAGCTGTTGAAAAGTTCCAAGAAGATCCGATGTTTTCGAGCCAATTTTTGTTCAGCGATGAGACCCATTTTTGGCTCAACATATCAATCAATGGATTTATGAAGAGAACACTTCAATGCTCAAATAATTTCACTTTTTCGGCCGGTCGATTGGCCACCAAGATCGTCTGATATCGTTAGAACCTTTTCCTGTGGGGATATGTAAAGTCTAAAGTCTATGTGGACAGCCCCGCTTCGATTTAGGCTTTGGAGCAAAGCATCACGCTTGTCAATAACCAGTTACCAGTCGAAATGCTCGAACGAGTCATAAAATTAGTACTCATTGAAAGGATTGTCTGAGACGTAGCTGTAGCCACCACTTGAAAGATATAATATTCAAAAGATAAATCCCAAAGAATGTTCTTGAGAATGATAATAAACATTTTCCCATTAAATATGAAGTTCTGATGATTTAAAAAAGTAGGGAACCTCGAAACCTTTATATTTTTATTCAATGAGGAGAAGAGAACTAAAAAAAGCTTTTTCATGCCACAAAATTGAATGTTTCTTGGCAAGTCCGTAAAATATGTTAAATGACATGCAGTATTCGAGTTGAACTTGCTCTCTCTTCTAACAGCGCTGTATTCGGAAAAGCTGTGTTACGCTCTTTTATTGCCGTGAGTCCCTTAGACAGTGGAAGCAACCACGGTTTATCAAATCAACAACAGTTTGTGATTGATGATTTGAAGCTGCCAATCTTAAAATAGAGAGAGAGAGAGAAAGCTTATTCATCTAAGTAAATTGCGTTAAGTAAACCTAGAATTATTAATTAGTTCATACTGTATTTCAAAACACAGTCACTTTGTTAATTAGTCTGCGGCGCTAACAGTCTAAAACGAAAGGATTAGCCGCAGCTGTTAGGATTTAAAGCCTGCTGAATTATGCGCATATTAATTGGCATGCATTAGTGTGTCCACCACAATCACAGAAAGCCACAAAGGCACCTAAATAGTTGAGTGTGTCTTTGCGACTATATGCCCAGACAATTGACCTTTGCCTTCAACAACTGTGCTGCCAACATAATTCACTCTTAACTTCAAGGACACTGCACACCGCAAGCGGCTGAGCCTAACCAATATGTAAAGTCAGCCGGTGAGACTCTGCTGCAATCACACCAGTACACTCATATTATAATTTATTTGCGCCGCCATTGCTGCAGGCAAAATTTCACTGGCTTTAAAAATTGTGAAAAATATTAATTAACCCACAAGCGGACGTTCACTTGCAACTCCACCCAACTTAACTCAATTCGCAGCGGCCGAGTGTAATTTATTTGTGTATATGTAGCAGCTAGAGGAGGCTGCTTCATATGCACTTGTACGAGAAATCGTAAATTACTTTTTATTACCCTTGAAAACAACAAGCAGCAACGGTTGGCCAGCCAGCCGCTAGCCCCAAGTCGACGGTGTTGCATTGCGAAGTGCAAGGTTGGTCGTAGACGAAAACTTGAACTTCACACCAACACATGCAAACTGTGTATAGTCCATGGGTACACGAAATATTTGCAGTCTCTTTGCAGTCGCCGGTTTTTGGGTGTGTTCTCCTTTTGATTTACTTTTATTCTTGTTAAGTTGCCTATTTGTCTTTGGTCTTTGGAGCACTGCGGTTGGTCTCGAGCCACTATCACTACTTAACTTAACACTTAAAGCTGTAAGTAAGTGCATAACGTCGCAGTGAGTTTCTCAGTGTCTACGTTATTTGTCGTTGGTCGCATACTTCCGAGCAAATGGTGTTCATAAAACACTGCTTAGTTGGCTATAGAAACAGGTGGAGTCTTCTATTTCAGTAGAGTGATTTGTGCATAATTTTTCGATGATATTTTAGGTGATTTTAAGTAAGTTCATAAATTTAAATGGTTAATTGAAATTGTATTTTTAAGAGAGTAATTGGTTTCACAAATCTACCAGCGAATATCTAATCCAATCCTATGTTTATTTTGGTTATGCTTTAATTTGTTAGAAGAATAGCTGTACAACCGAAATACTTAATGATATCTTCACTATTTGATGTTGAGCTAATATTGGCTCTTGAACGACAATTCACGAATACAAGATAAATAGATGAAACTTAATTAAATTTTCAACTTTTGGTTTATTATAATAATTTCCAAGTAAGTTTTTTGGCCTTCGACTTTGAGGAAGTACAAATTCGTTTGCCTTCCAAGTGTCACATTCATCCTATTGCGTGAGACCGTTTTTCCTTATGAATGCTCTGAACTTAAACGTGAATACTCAACTTCCACATGAAATCAAACTTAACATATTTTCTAGTTTCTACAGAATTTCGTTAGAAGACATCACCGTTTGAATTATGGAAATAATTTATGATTAATGTCTCCAGAGCTTGGTAGGTAGGTGGGTAGGAGTGCTGCCTCCATGACTTCAATTACCGTTTCTTCGCTGGGTTCAACCTAATTGGTGTTCTCAATGGAAAACCATACACACACCTGGACATATTTTGTATCGGGTTTTGGGGTTGAGCTTGTCTTTACGAAGAAAAAGAAACCCGTTTCCTTATTCTTGTCTAGCTTGCAGCTGCGGCAAATGTTGTTATAAGGCAGCTCCATTTTTAGAGCAGTTTCTCCAAAAGACCACTGCCTCTTTATAGCAGCTGACAGTCTATGTATATTATTTCTGAACTTAAATAATAGGTGCTTGGTTCGTTTTCTGTCATTGGGCCATATCTGCTTTTTTATTTTCCATATTTTTATTGAGTTCCATCTGCTTTGAGCTATTTGTTCAAAATGCATATAATATATTTATAATCTTTTTTGATCGTTTCTGGTAGGCGTATTATTGACTCCGGTTCGGATTCATCTAAAGAAAATCCTAGCTTGATTATCGTACACTTTTTCCTTGCCGAACATTTTTTTGTGACCGGCAACCCAAATTATAGACTAGTGGAGTTGACCTGTCAGTAAGCTTAAAGCCTTCTTGTAATTGTGGACTACGCTGGAATTTATCTGTGATGTCGGCAAGGTTAGTAATGCCTCCTTTCTGTCCTTATATATGAGTGCTTTCTGTATCCTTCCATAGTTATTCAACAGTGCTTCACATATTTTCTTTATATCTGGTATTTCAGCTTGGAAGATGTTTGTTTTGTCGGCGGATTCAAAGAGAGACGTCATGATTGTTGGAATATTCCAATGCTTGTAACCAGCCATCTATTTTGGTTCCGTCAGTAGATATAAATGTAGTATCCTCTTCCGCCTCTATACCTCTTCTCCCATTAACATCTAGAGGAAATCCTCAACCAAAAGTGACTATTGAAGATGTAACCTTTAGAGGATGTAATGTGATTTACTTATGTTCAGCTGGTTCAGGATGTCGCTATGTCAATAATCCATCCGGTCCTAAACTTCCAATTCCTTTCTTCTTATAGCAGAACTTGCAGCTACTTTCCGACGTCCATGGGCAGCTGGTGCAGGAGTACGTACACATTGAACGCATCATTCGAACATAATTTAATATCACCAGTAACCCCTCCACAGGTTACTCTCTGTATTCTCATCTAGTTTTTTGATATTATAGTGTTTATTTAATGTTGGCCACCAAACCAGTGCTCCGAATGTCAGAATTCGTCTACATCCGCATAATTATATTTGGTTTAAGGCCATAAGACCTGCATAGTCTTCTATTACTGATGTAATAGATCATATATGATTTGTTTGTTATTTCTTTCATTGTTAATCTTTCAATTCAGTTTGGTTTCTATTTCAACCAGAAGTACTTAGCTATGGGGATCAGAGAAATAGTTGTATCACCGAGTGAGGGAATATTGAATTGAGGTATTTTGTACTCCAGAACTAGTTTTTTAAGTTTTTAAGAAAGCATAGAGATAAAGCTTTTCGCTACCAAAAGAGCTGGTATCTTAATAAGCATTTCATTGTGGTTCCATTTCGTAAATTGGTCCCTGCATAAAATAAATCAGACACAGAAAGCTACAACAAGCTTGAATTCATATATAATGTATTGGAACCTTGGATTCAGGTTTACTTAACTGAAATGGTATCGGTTTCATAACCGTTAGAGAACTATCGTCTCGGCAGAAAATGTTAATTTTCCAAAAATGAGTTGAGCTAAAAGAAAGCAGTAAAAAGCGATCGGTCATGATCAATACACATTTTTAAAGCCACTGTGGACTTAGTTTCTAATAAAGAGTTAGAAAATAAAAATATCTGACAAAAATAATCTAAATCTAATTATTTTCTTCATAATTTTCGTTGATGTCATATTTCTCTATAATTACAAAATAAGGCCTTATTTTGTAATATTTTCATACAACTTAAAAGCCTTGACTAATTTTGTGAAAAATCAAACATAAAGCTTATCTGTTTTAATGAACTGCAAATTTATTGTTATTAGCACAAATAGACCAGAAGTAATAAACAACAAATAACAGTGCTTAAACCAAGTGATATGTGAACTTCATATCAAATTTATATATTCTCCAAAGTTCCTTTGAACTTATCAGCCAATTATTATGAAATTTTATTGCGAATAATAAAAGCGAAAGTTAGCACCTACCGTTATATGTACAGTACACATTGATAACCGCTCATGTGAAACAAATTTAATTGATTTTATAACACACATATTCGACGAGGCGCCAAGGGACGAAGAGCAGAAACCCAATACGCTTAAGCGCGCAACTGTGTCACATTAAATCCACGCAGATTTTAATAAATTGGTGTATAAACAAATTCATAAATATAAAAAATATGAAATAGGCGCAATGTTGACTCGGCTGCTGGCAAAAATTAGCACATAACTCGCACTAAAATGCTGAAATATGAGCGCATAAACATTTCCAATTCACTTGCGACACAAAGCACACGCACACACATTCACATACTTACTTACGAGTATGCATATTATTCCCAAATGGGGCCATTACCTTCATTAATCGTTTGTCACTTAGAGATAACATTGGCTCTCACCCCACACAATCACCACGAGCATAACCTCTCTCACCACCTTTGCCGACACAGGCATTAAATATTTTCCTTACATACATATAGACACAAGTATGTGTATTGCCTTGAATCCCAACGGAGGTGGCGTTGGCGTAGGAGACCCTTGCCGAAATTTATGGTGAATGCGCGAAACAGGTGAAGCGAACGAGAGATCGTATCTCATCATCACGACCAATGACACACATCACATCAGAACACTTCACTTTACACCTAACACCATGCTTGTTCTTGCTCTTGTTTTTGTTTTCGCCCTACCTCGCGCCAACGAGCCAAAACAATAACAATAGTCAACACACACTCACTCACACACATCGTGAAAGACATTCGTTGTGATTTTGTTAGAAGAAATGCAATACGAAAGAGCTTTCAACGGTAATAAAAAACGATGACACCATCATAAATTCTAACATACAGAGAATTTTATGATGTGTAAAAATATGAGAGGGCAATGTGAGCATATCTGTGACACACAACCATATATAGGTATGCATGTGTGCGTGTGAGGCGTTGTGTAGCGATACGTAAAACAAAAGATTGCGAGCGAGGAATAAAAACAAAAGTTGAAATCAACCTTCAGTGAAAGATAAAAATCTGCATGAAAAATTTAGAAAAAAAGTTTGAGAAAAATAACCCACATACCTTTGAACGAACTGTGTGACGCAGCACCTACAAGCACACATACAACTACACAAATGTGAGTATTTGTGTTTGTAAGTGCCTAAAGTGGCATACAGTTAGGCGCCTAGGATGAGCAAGTCAGCAAGCAAGTTAACTGTTGACGATGATGAACCGCCTAACTGCCTAACTAACGGTGCAAGTGACATTCGAAACTTTGTTATCCCTTTTATTGCGCTTTTACAGCTTCTGAGCTGGCAAAAAAGTCACCGGAGTGAAGGAATCACGAAATATATGCATGTGTAGGTGTTATCTTCCACTTATACATACATATATGTCTTTAAGTACTACTACATGCTGTACTTTCACCTGAATGCCCTGTGGTAGCAAATTTTTGGCACTTACTGAATTTTTTATTGTTTTAGATAAAAGTTGGTCGCCTTTTCGTGATAACTGTTAAATGGAACGTGAAAATATAGATAAATAAGAAGAGTGTGATATAAATGCGAACAAGTGATGGTAGAAGATTTATAAAAGGAAGGTTGTTCAACATCGGAAAGGTAGTGCTGATGTGAGTACTTATATAAATACATATTATACTATATACTATACAAACCAGACTTGTGAAAATCCGAAACAATTGTGAACTTTCCTTATGTGCTGAAGCCTTCGAATATCAGATCTAAAATACCCACCGTGTCTTTTATGGTATTAGTTCCATAGTATATCGATATAGTCAAAAAAATTTTTGCTTTTCAAATGAATCTAAATGTTTTAGCCAAGTTTCTCACCATTTTTATGGTATGGACAGCCAAGTTGCTTACCAATTTCATGGCTTGGGTATTAGTTTTATCTGACAAAGACAGGTTTTTTGAACATATCCAACAGTTAATAGAATTTTACTATATTACATATTTACGACTTGTCCAACAAAAAAAAACAAAAAAAAATCTTTATATGAAGTCCTTACTAATTGTAGGTATAAATATGTATAGAAGTGTTAAACGCGTTGAAAAATGGCAGATAAACAAAATTTAATCTTTGACTCTGTACGGAGCTCAAACTGTAGACCTTTGGAACTCAATTTTCATTTTCATTTTTCTTTTCATTAAATTTTATTGACATTATTCCTATTTCATCCAAGGTCGTACAAACGTTCATATTCCCTCCACCTGGAATGAAATCTGCATATAAGAAGCTTTTCGAATAGTAATATTTGTATAGGCCGGCGCCATCCTCCAACTCTTTTGAACACACAAAATGAAACATTTATCTGAAAATATAAATAAATATTTAATACATATACAAGCATGAATGCTTCTATGTGCGTTTGCCTTTGAGAAATGAAAATATTTTACATAACAATTTGTCTGAGTTCAACACGGCAGAGATTTAGCCTAAAAGCACGTACAAAGCTTTTAAACACTTAAAGACAGCTGACGACAAGGCAGTTGAAATAACATGCGAGAGTTTGTTATTTTTAACTTTCCTAGCAAAATTTATTGCCTTATTCATATATTTGCGTTCTGTAGGTGCAAGTTTCTTGATAAAACTGTTTTGAGTGAAAGCGGCGAAAGACAAAAACAGTTTGGAGGTGAATATGTAGATTTATCAATGCTTTGTTTATGCAAAAAATCGATTAAAATGAAGAGAAAACTCTTAGATTTTATTGTTGAACTTATTTATTATATGAAAATATAGTTTTGCTACTAAATTGAAAAAATTCTTCGTATTTGAAAGCTTTTCTGCACTTTTCCAAAGTTTCAAGGTGGGAGAATTTTGCTATTTCTTTCCTTTCACAAATGTCTAATGCGAACACAATGAATTATGAGAGTAAAGAAATGGTTCATATGAATTAAGATGTGCTGAAACTTGTATTAAAAAGCGCGGTAGAATTCACGAACAAAAAAAATAATTATCGAAGGATTAGGGTAAGGAATAAAGAATTTATATGAACTTGTGAAACATCTGAGAGTGCTCAAATCAATGATGATTGATAGATAGGCACAGATGAAATATTTTCTTAGTAGAAACCAAGTTTGCAATAATTTTAGAATACTAGAATGGCTCGGTGTAGCGCTATGCTAAAGAGAGGAGTCAGGATACGAAGTACAAACCTTAGAACGATATTACAAAGATATTTTTAGTGAAAATAAATGAAAGAACAGTACTTATCAGAGAGATTCAGCTATATACAATATATACAACTGAAGTGAATAGAGGATAGAATTGTGCGGTGGAAAATATTTCAATACTTTTATGCTTACTCAGGAAAGCCTTATGGCGAAGCTTCTCTACTTGCTTCAAATATATTGTCTAGGAGTCATCATTTCTTCAAACGAGTATCAAATATTTCTTACCCGAAATAAAAAGCTTCGATCTCAATACTCCGTATCGATTGCATGAAAATTTCCTCAGCTTATACCAACTACAGGCCTCCTATCCAGCAACTAATCAATTGCCGCTTAAATTTTCATTGAATTGAGTGTTGCAACAGCTTGCCTAGCATTGAACTGCACATAAAACCGCTACCACTACAACTACAATACAAACACACATACATTTATTAACGAAAACGTCAAACGAAAGTGAGCAGAGTGAAAAAAGGAAAATCGGCAGCAGACAGCTAAACAAAACATGCAACATTTGCCGCAACACTGCGTGATAGCGGCGTAGGGGAGTGACAGGGGAGGTAGATTGAAAAACCCGTCACCTCCACTCTATTTCCTTGCTATTCATACTAACTGTTGTATTTGTAGAGTCGTCGTTCTGTCCGCATGCTTTCCGCAGCAGCGTCTGCTTACCAATCAATTCAGTGGTGGCAGCGGAGCGGATATTGTACGGGCGTCAGCTGGCATCGACACAAACACACACACATATACACAGACATAATTGTCTGCACACAAAAATACAAAATTCAATATTTGCATTTGGTTTTTGCAATTTAATTTTGTTTTGACGCCCGAGTCAACGAGCAACGTTGTTGCCAGCATCTCAGCGCGCCAAGTGCCAGCTGTGGCTTTGAGTGCCACATCGATGATGATGACGATGAGGATGGCGCTGTCGCTGGTGTTGGCTGTCGGAACGTATCAGAAACACAAGCACAAAATAATTGAAAAATAATTAGAAATCGTCTATGATGGATGAGTTTCATTAAATTTTTCAAAAACGTCTGCAAGCTATGCGCACACACACACCCACGGTCAAAAACACTTGTATATATGTGTGTGCGTATGTGGCTGCAACGTGATTGCTGTCTGACTAGTTGCTTGCTGTCTTTCCATTTGCGCAATCCACTCACTCGCTCAGCATTTCAGCTGCGCTTTTCTGAAGTGAATTAATTCTTTTTCGACCATTTCTCCGCTCAACGGTATCTATGTACATATAGTCTTCGCCGGTCACTTGCCACTTACCCTGCAGCTTTACGTTATTATAAGTGTCGGTGTGTGATAATAGTAACGGTTTGAGTTTACTTGCAACACTACGTACCACGATCTATTCGTTCATGTACAGGGTTTAAAAGAATTTATTGAACCAATCGTTACATTTTTTTAAAAACTTTCAAAATAGTCTCCTTCTGCGTCGATGCAGCACTGCCAGCGCGATTTCCAGGCATTGAAGGCGTCATGGAAGGCATTCTCCGGAATAGCCTTGAGAGCCAAGGTGTATGCTGCTTGGATTCTTGGTTAGGTAGCTATTCACAAGAAAAACGATGTGCGCCGGGGCGTTGTCGTGGTGCAACTTCCAATCGGCTGCGATGTCTTGTTGGACCCGTTTGACCCTTCGTTTGAGTCTCTTGGGGACTTCCACGTAAAACTTGGTGTTGACGGTTTGTCCAGGAGGAACAAATTCATGGGGAGACGATTCGATTTTCGACTTGCACCACTCACAGCAACACGTCGAGCGAAAATGTTTGTCCTGACTCTCCAGGTGCTCGGAGACAACTGACTAGCCGCTCGTTTGTTAGCGAGGAACGCCCTCTACCGAATCTAGTCAGTGCGCGTACGCTCCCAAGTATAGTCGCGGGGGAAGAAAATCAGTTCTATTACTTTCCGGACAAACCCTGTACTATATCCGATTCTTCAATCGCCTACGATATAAAGACGAATATGAAAAATCTATGCGATGTATACTCATGATCGGTCAGCCCTAATAATTCTGTGTATGATTTTGTATAAAGTTTAAGCCAACCCGTGATCAACAGCTGAAAACTGTCTTCTCCATGACTATGGTCAAAACTTCAATGCTGAAGAAGTTCATTCCATGGAAAAAAGTTAGTACATTGGCATTACTGTCGTATCCGCGTCCTCACAGCTAATCAAGTTCAGAAATCAACTTTGCATCTAGCCATCAAGCAAGAGCTTATTCCAAAGATATTTTAATGGATGAAGACCGTGGGCTCAGAATCACGGAAAATGTCGATCAGCAACATAACAAAAGTATATTTATGGGAATTATAACTTAGGAGAAATGTATTTTTGGGTTATCTTTAGATCAAATCTGTCGAGCATACGTTATCCCGACAAACTCTATGAAACTTGATGGACCCTAATGAAAAAATACGCTATAGAGGTTCTCCTTAGCATTATGAGTCTTGTCGGCCCTAAGCGAAAAATTTATAATTAAATTTATGTTAAAGATTGCCAATAACACAAAATAAGCGAAGCTCTCGAATGACCAAATAAAAAGTAATTGGTTTACAAATATTTCTTCTAATCAAAAATGAATTAATTCTCAGCTCATTCCCAGCATAATTTACGGTGGGCTGAGTACGCTACCAACAAATCGACGGATAAGAAGATGTTGTTAGAGGGATGGTCGAACGAATGTTAGTGGTAACTGTTGTTTACTTCAAAAATGAGCCGCCCTTTGCCGCTACTTGCCGGAGTATTGGTTTGTTTGACGCCTGACACGTGCATGAACGATATCGATAATACCAATATTAAATGGACACTAAGCAGGCTGGACGAGACGTTAATGCTGAAAGCTGAAGAAAACGATGAGAGGGCAGTTGAAAATTTAGTAGGCGGGGAAAGCAGATGAAAGTATAGGCAAAATGTTAGTTCTGTGGGGTTTTGAGTGTAGCAAACTTTTTGCGTTGGCGTTCGGCAACAGCTTTGGTGGTTAAAATTGCTGTGGCGATAAAGCTTCAGACCTTCTGCGTGAGAGTGCAGGACAGTATGCCGGCTGTTCAGATGCAGATGGAGCAGAAAATTTTTGAGTGGCAGCCGCTTATGTTTAAATGGGGTGATGCGGACACAAATTGATAAGAGGTTTTGGGTATTTGAGACTTTTTTTTATATATATGTATATATTTTTTAATATTGACACAGGCAATTATCGTGCGGAATATTTACAGAGGACCATGAGGACAACCATTAATACAATATTATAAAAGAAAGTTCGTATGTTTTGTAGAGCAGCGATGGGTTGTCTTATAAAGAAGCTCTAGGCTACAGTCAGACTTTGCGCTGAAGAAGAGCATTCGTTAATGGATTTTTAGTTCCTCGATTGCTGACGAGAGTTGCTCAATCAGTATAAAAAAACTTGAAGGTATCATTTGGAACATACTATACTTTTTATGTAAGAAAACTGGTGCAAACTTAAAGCTTGCTTGTGTGCTTAAACTATTGATTTCTCACTTCCAATTCCAGATGGAGCTAATAAACTGAACGAAGATGTAAGTTGGCCTTGCAAATATTTTTTCATTAACCGGCTTACGTCTAAGTATGTGTTTACGTATGTGTAAGTATACTGATGAATAGTACCGTAAATCGAAGGCAATAAATAAGAGTGATTTCTGGAGTAAAAGAAGTGATTGAAGAAAAAGGATGGGCGAGTGATAAGGGCAGACTCACAAAGCTTTTGCAAGAAAGCTGAAGCGTTGGAGGGATATGTATAAAGGCATATATTAGTAGGAAGAAGAGGCAAAAAGGAAAATGAGTTAAGTAAAAAAGAAAGCGGGTTACGCAGAGAGCGAGAGAAACGGGAAGAAAAATAGTTTTCCAAGTGCAAAGTGCAAGAGTAAGGTTGAGTGCAAAGAGGAGTATAACTAACAAATAATCTTGGAGCTGGGATAGACAAAAGCAAATCCTTTTTAATTGCCAACAACACAAAGGGGATTTGAGCATAAAAATAAAGTAAAGAATGGAAACAGCCTGTTTAAGAGAGAGAGTGGGGAATACAAGCTTTAAATAAGAAAAGATTATATCGATAAATAAAGTGTGGCTGTGATGAGGTCAGAATTGACTGTTGGTTATAACTAACAGTTTGAAGAGACGTGCCGAGATCAGGTAGTAGTAGCAAGACAAGTAAAGGAAGTATTTCCTACAAAAAGGAGAGGAAAGTGTAGTCATAAACAGGCGCAAGGTAAGTACAGCTAGCTCAAATTAATTGTGGCACGTGTGGCAAGTGCGATATGCTGGATTGCAATGAATGTCAACGTGAATGCGGTTGCAGGGGTAGACAGCAACACTGCCGGCTTTGCAATGAGGCAAACTTGGTTGTCGAGTTCACACTGACACTACCCTTGGCCCACTGACTGGCCGACTGCACCCTCCCCTTTAATAGATGCGAGTGGCAGCGTAGCTTGTTTGCTGCTGATGACGACAAATTGCAAATTGTAACAAGGTATTGCAAGGTAAATAAAAGCAAAAACGCTTAACAGCCTAAGGACATGCACACACACATGAGTTTATGGGCAGCGTCACTGCGTCAGCAATAACGCTTAAGTGTGGCATGAGTGCGTTGGCGTCATGACGAATGTACCGTTTGACTAAAAGACATGCAGCAACTGTGTCGTATGAGCACTCGTCATGAAGTTATCACCACGCTGCCTTCACTGCCCGCAAAAATGCCTCATGCCACATCTTTTGCTGGCAGCAAAATGTTCTCGATGATTAGATGAAATGCTTACACACTTAGTTACCGGCTATACGCAGTAGTTATAGCCCTGTCTACAGTATGTCTGATGCTAACACAGCGCGATATGTAGCAATGGACAAAAACAACCAACTTCCATTAGACGACAACTGTCAAAGGGAATAAGGTAGTTGCAGCAAATAACAGAGAGGCAATGCGACTAGTGAGCATTGCCTAATTGACGACAGACGCGACGTTAGAGGCAAACGCAGCAGTAGATAGACTCTGCTTACCTGCGTGGAGAAGCCATCCACACGTGTCTCAAGTACCCACCTGTCCGCCATGCCTTGCTCCACCTTCACCAAACTGATTGCTTATTTGACCAATATGCATTTCTGCCACATTTTCTTGCCACGAAGACAACTCCCGCCTACCACATCACCCCAATACACACACACACACTCTCATACGCCTCGATCCACATTGCATCAGCAATTGCAATCTTTTTTGCGTGTGCTGCAAGTCCTTTTTGAATTGCTGCCGTGTCGTGGTTCTGTATCAAACCCCTTCATTGCTGCTCACGGTCTCAGCGCACTTTACTCCAAGCCTGCCCGGCTTTGCCCATGAGGTTTGATTGGGTAAATAGCATTAGTTACAGTTCAATCTTGTCTTTGACTAGGAAGGGATGCGGCTTGGTAAAATTGCACGTTCAACTCTCAGTTTGAGTGATGAGCTTTGGAATACGCCTGTGTATATTGCTAATTGCTTTATAGCTTTGGATAGGTAATAAAGTAAAAAATGCGTTCGCTTTGCGTAGTGTCGTGAAGCATTGAAATCGGTGGAGGTGGATTTGGAATTGAGTTTGGAAGTATAGATTAGTGATACATAGGATTCATATACGAAGTTTCATAGATCCCTTATTTCATTTATGTAGGCTCAGTTACCACGATACGTTAAACTGGCCCGTTAAAGGACTTGACAGAAGTTTTTCGACTACTTTTAACTAAAGGATCTTAAAAATACTTTCAAATCAAAAAAGCACATACTTTTAATTTAAACAAGCTCTGGATCTCAAACCACTTGGTTGCTAATATCAAATGCTGGGATAAACCAGGTATTAACTTTTCAATGGAAAGTTTATTGAAAAGTCTGAATCAAGGAAAGAGAAAGTTTAGTTATACTTAACTTAGTTTACTAAGTCTACAAAAATGAGTAAAAATGTCTACTAAATAAATTAGGTTTCTCTGAATGGATGATGTTTGCTCAGAATCCATAAAAAAACTCGAGTTAGAGACACTTTGTGTTATGGACGGAAATTTGTATGGAATTTGACTTCTATTTCCAATTCAAGAGTGCGAGTTATGAAGAACTTCGAGTAGTAGAAGTTCGAGTTATGAAAGCTCAACTGTATGTTGTGCTGCCAAAAATAGTGCTAAGCAAAGCCTAACAGTTTATACAACCAAAATCAATATGCTTTCCGCCGCTATCTCAAAATCCTGACACCAGTCTCTTTTGGACAAAATTATTTGAAAATGAGTAGTGTTAGCTACTGAGTTGTGCTCCAACCTCTATCTCTCGATTAAACGTGGCCACAGTAGGTGGGCAATATTGGACCTCCTACTGTGTTTTCAAGATGAAAAGGGTTCATATACAAACTGACAGCAATTCAAAAAGGGATCAATTTTAAAATCTAGCTGACCAACTTCAAGATGCTTATAGCAAACCGAGCAAGAGTATGAGATGCCAGTCTCACGAGACATCAGTATGTGTCATGTGACAGTGAAGTGAGACACTGCCTCCGGTTAATTGAAAAAAATGTAAACGATATTTAATTGAATTATAAATTGATTATTTATGTAATATAATGGTGACCAAATTGCTTTACAGTGACGGCTGAACGAGGAAAAAATTAATCATATGTAATATAAGACGTTAATCAAAGATCAGCGCTGATCGTTAGCCAAGAACTCACGCACAATCGATGCTTTGAATGCAGTGGGAAAGTAGAAGCCAAACTAGAAACCTAACAAAACATTGGGTTTCAGATATTCTCAGCGCAGAGCAGGTAACACTGTAGGTATACTATATATTAGAAGAGCAAGCTATTGCCAGTGCACGCCGAATAAATTGGCCTGCGGCCACCTACACCAAGCAAGCGCTCATCCATTGTGCGCGTGAAGGTGCGTGAGGAACGCGTGCGCAAGCGCTTAGGGCTAAAATGCATATATAATTACAAACGTACATATTTATAAATATTCATATGAACGCCTCGCAAAGTTGACGTTTGACAGACAGTGCGTGCATCGAGCTGCGTGAGACGCCAACTACAAATAATAATTTTACGTTCAACATTCCTCATCAATCTACGCGGACCGCGTTCAGGCATAGCAATACAACAGTAAACAGTTGCTTTCTTTTATTGAAATCGTAGATGAAATGTAACAAAGAATACAATAATAATAAATGATGAATTTCGGTAAAGGCTACCACGCATGCGTGCGAGTCAGTTGGCATGACTGCTGCATGTTGTTGTTATTACTTGTTACTAGAGCTGCTTGCCCAAATAACTGCCTGCTGGCGATATCATTTAAATGAATGTGTTATTAAAAGTTTATTTTCATACTTATGTAAGTCTATACATACAGACATATAGCGGTATATAAAGGTTTTTGTATAATTTGAAGGCGAAATTTTTATAAGCATTTGCATTGGAAATTACTTGGTGGTATTAGAAATATTTTAAAATAGGCAAACACGCAGCTAGTAATGAACTCTCTTCTGAATATTGAATTTGTGATGAACGAACGGGCGGATTGACGTTCCACCAATGATAATTACATTTATTAGCATCTCTACGAAGGTGCTGGCCAAGTCAATTTAAACATATATAGTACATATATATACATATATATATGTCATCAGCACTTACAGAAATTTTAAGAGTTAACTACTTTAGCCCGTACTTTTCATTATCTCTCCACTCACAACGTCGAGAGTCAACCGCGGCTTGTTAGTTACTGAGTGACTGATCACTTCAGGGCGGCTATGTGACCTTTATTTCGTCTGCAGCACTGAAATCCGTTGTTTGTAGCCACCAACTTATGTTTTCTTCAACTGCTTTCTTTATGTAATTTGGCGCTATGTGTACACCATTTGCATGTCCGTCGTGCGTAGGCCGTCTTCCCGGCATTAAAATCAACTCTGTGTTACTCTACTACAATCAGTTTGCTTACTACTACATTTTTTTGGCTGCGTCAGTCAGCATTTTAAATTCATTTCTTTCTCCTTTTGCTCTTTTTGCCCTTTCGCTGACTCTTTGTTTCGTATTTATAGTCATTTGATTGATTGATTAATGTTTGTTTGGTTGGGCAGTGTCCGTCTGGTCCAGGCGTAGCACTTTTATGTCTCAGCGTTGTGCCACAGCTGTTGTTGTGATGTCATATGTTGGCGTGTTTGGTGAATTGTAAATGAATTTTGTTTTTCTAATGCAAATTACTTACAAAAAAAAAAACGTAAGACTCAAACTACCTTATATGGTATTTGTATATACATATGTATATGTTAAATATGTACGCATATATGTATGTATTTTTTTTTAATCCTACCAAGATAAAATTCTATAGCTGCGTTATCAAGATTTTAGATAGATGTGTTTCTCAGGAAATGCTATAAGTGCAGTACCTGAAATGTTGCCTACATTTTGGCGCAATGATATAAAAACTCCTTGAAGAAGTACTTAAAGCTGAAACAGTCACAAATATTTTTTTCCTATTCTTACAATATTTTCTGTACCAATAATTGACAAGACAATACAATGCTAGGAGAGTTCTTAAAGGAACTAAGTCAGATTTTTATGGAAAATGTACCAAGCATTTTTTCTACATCGTACCGGATCTTTGGCTTTCTTAGTGCTTTCCTAAATGAGAAAACTTCGCAAAGTATGGGTTAAGTTATATTAGCTGGAACTTTTTGGAAATGCCGGAAATGACAATTTCCGTGCCACTCCGAGCCAGAAGGAACGCAACCATACAAGTTCTGGTCTCTGGACCAACAGTAGCTGAGCTCGCTCAAGATCCAAGACCCAGGGCCCGAGTGTATAACAACCGGAGGACATATACTTGTTCCCATTCTAATGAGATTAAGGTAAGGGTGCCCTTTCAAGCTAGCTCATCGTCTTTACAGCTTCCGACGATTCCGCAATGGCCAGGCACCTAGAAAACGTTGATATGGAAAGAGCTTGATTCCTCAGCTAGTGAGATCATGAACTTCTTGATTAGCTTTGAGCTCACTGTCAGCGACAAGTGAAAAGACCACTTAATGATAACGGTAGCGGAATATATTTTGAGGGCTGCCAGAGTTTTAACGGGACGTAGGCAGCTTCGGTATTAACCAATCAGCCACTTCTATTGAGTACCACTCCTAAATACTATAGTATAAGGCTACCCTGGCTACAAACGCACATTTCAACCAATTTTAAATGATTTACCCTACGGATAGTAAGTGATGGCCAGAATTCGATGGTCCATAGGACTTCTCCAGGCCCTTTTCAGGTTCTTTTCCGTTGTACAAAATAATCTCATAACCACTTCACATATCCGAAACTCAGTCCAAAGCGTTGCGTTTATTGCAGTGGCAGATGATTAGAGATTTTATGGTTGAGACTTCAATCGTCGTGAAAAAATTTTAACCTGCAGGACTATTCATAGGCTCCGTTCTTAATTTTTTCGGTTCAAAATTGGTTAACTTCTTTAAATCATTTCATTTGCGAGAAAATTACTCGGTGTCTTTTAATTGCGATCATTTGTCATACTAAAACTAAACTGCCAATACGAATTCGAAGAAAATTACGCGCTGCGAGATAAAAACTTTTTAATACTGTATTTTGTGGATGGTAATGAGTTGTTTGCCAACAGAAACACGTAGAAGAAAAGTCCGAAATTATGTGTTAATAAACAAAACTACTCACCCACAAATGGAATTCGATTTGGAAATGGCATCAAAGACAGAAAGTACTGCTTATGACAACGCCAAATGAGAAGCATACATTTGGGGGCGCTGCGTGAACTACCAACTTCTAGTCATTACAACAGCATCCCGTGATGCCACATGGCCTGCCGGAGAAGGGGGGACGTCAGTGCGTTCACTTGCCGGCTGTGCATATACATTAATGGTGACCACAGTGCTTTACAAACAGTTAACTACAACAACAGCAACTGGCATTTCGCAAACACACAATCTACGCAACCGACCACAAAATTACCGATGAGTTGGCAAAAACCGCCAAACAGGGGTAAAAAATTAGTAATGGCAAGCCAAGTGAGTTTCAGTGGCAACAACAACAGCAAGCACAATAAGCAGTTAGCAGCAAGCAGTGAGCGAAATCAACGAAATATGCTTACAGTTTTTGGCGTAGAAAATGTGCGAACAAACCCCGCAAGAGGAAAGTCAGCGGTGTGAGCCCTTGGCTGGCTCGTCTGCCTGGGTGCCCGGTTGCTTATCGCTTTGTTGCATACAACATGAAACGGCCAGCGAAATTGTCCACTGGCGCCGCACACAGCACAAATGACAACAAATACACTGCTAACAATGACAATGCTGTAGCTGTGCGCGTTGGCGTCTGCTGGCGCTTACATCCTGACTTCGCAGCCTGGCATCCTGTCGCAGCATATCGCAATCGCAATTTCGCAATTTTCGTAGTTCGCAGTTTTGTACGCTAAAGTTCAGGCATTCGTATGTGTGCTTGTGCAATTTTAAAGGACTATCATCATAAACAACAACAACAAAAATACAAACAAAAATCCCTTATATTGTCATAAGCTTTTTAAACTGCAATATTTTGTAATGGCGCTCGTCGTCACACCGCCGCCAAATGTGTCCGCGCAGAAGTTGGCGCCGCATTGAACTTGCACCCACCGGCCTGAGTTGGCGCCTCCTCGTTTGGCTTGCTTGCAGTGTACTTTTCGATTTCCGGTTGGTGTAATATTCAAGTGATTTTCAAATAAATGGTGTGGCAGGCCACACACACCCAACCGCTCAGGCAGATAGCATTGCCGAGCTGGCAGTAGGAGGTCATGAAATTAAGTGGGCGTTGGTCGTTGCGGAAGTGCTGCCACCTTGGCTTGCTTTCGGTGAACACGTTTGCTGACAACGCTGCTGGCCGTTTGGAGCCGATTTTATGACGGCTACACTCATAGTTTTTCCAACAGCCTGCGCTATTGCAGCGGTAGCGGAAAAGAAACAGATAGTCTACTTTTGCGCCAAGCCAAAGTTAGCAAGCAATCGCCTTGTTAAGCGCGCCGGAGTTGTTAAGCCCCCTCGCTGCCTCTCCACTTCCAATAAAGCGTCGTTCAATGTGCTTCGGTCTGTGGCGCTATCATGTGTTTATTTGCGTTTGTCATTGCTGCCATCAGCTGACACTTGTGCCCGCTCTGTGTGGCGTAAGCAGGACGTTGGACAGCAATGAGTTGCTGCGTGGCAAGCGACGACCCATCACTTTTGAATGTTCACTGATGCGCATCGAATTTCTTAATGGCGCAATTTCTTTGCTGACTTTGGCGGCCAGTAAGTAGATGGCGCACTGACGCGTTACACATTAACTCAGCAATAACCCACAGAGCGTGAAATATTAGTGAAAACTCGCCGTTGCGGCCGGATCCTAAAGCAACCACTTTCTTATCTTGAGAGAATTTGAACAGTCATTAGTCAATGTATTTCCAGAAAAACAAGGAAGGCTCTAAACTATTTTCACTTAGCCAAAAATCCTTAGTCTTCGATACATGTATTACCGATAAATAATTCCTAGTATACTCTTTTTCTGTCATTAAGTAACACAGACTGTCCCATTACCGTTTCCGAGGCAAGTTACGCAAACCTCTAAATTACGCCTTTTGAAACGGATCTTCGATAACTTCATGACTCTAAAGTCACACCAAGCTTGCCTTAAACGCTCAGCTCAAGCTTTATTTATATAAATTGTCCTTTGAATGAGAATGCTTCTGACATCTCATGTCTTGACAATCCAGCGCTATTTCCATGCATTGAAGGCGTCACGCCGAGGTTCTTGCTGTTTGGATCCCCTCTATCTTCTCAAAATGCTTGCCTTTCATCGGCCACTGAAACCCACTTTTTCTTGCTAAAGCAACATGTGGGCAAGCCTGCTAGATCATGTCAAACGCCTCTGTCGCAGATTTACTGAGTTTCATACAGAATTTAATCGCGTACCTCTGCTCTAACGAACGCTGAACTTTTCTTTCTTCTGACTCTCCAGGTGCTCGGAGACAACTGACGAGCCCCTCGTTCCTTAGCTACGAACGCCCTCTACTGAAACCAGTCGGTGCGCACACGCTCCGAAGTATAGTCGAGGTGGCAGAAAACCAGTCCTATTACTTTCCGGACAAAGCCTATATGCTATAGTGATCCGATATCGCCGGTTCCGAAAAATGAATAGCTTCTTGGGTATAAAAAGATATGTTCGAAATTTCCGACCAGTATTTAAAAAACTGAGGGACTAGTTCGCGTATATAAGACGAACGGATAGACGAATGTATTATTAATGTCGAGGATGCCAGTACTCGTATATGATTGATTGCTTATTCAAAAATGCATTCCAAAAAGAAGAGCTGTAGAAGAAGGTATTCAAAAAAGGCAACTCTATCATCTTCCAAGAATGATCACCACAAACGTTGGTTCACTGGGTAACTTCTCTCGGCATAGTGTGTTTTTATGGAAGCTCCATCTATTTGGTAATCATTAAACTATGCTGTTCGATAGCGCACGGAGACAAACAATACTTTCTGATTATTATTTTAGTGCTTTTAATTCACATTTTTTATTTCTCTGCACTTATTTCTCGACTTCCTTTCGCTATCAGCTCATTCATCGATTTTACCGTCGACTGATTTTTTTCTTGCTTCAGCACTTCTACAATTTCAGTGCATTAAGCACTTTTGCGTACTTTAGCATACATTTTATTCTTCATTTCGTTTTTTTTTACTTTTTTTCTGCATGCATTGCTACGGTTATACATTTTCTGCAGCGTCTTCTGTTATTCTTTTATTTTTTAGCTGCAACCAACTATCGCTTTGTCGATGGCCATTAGTACAGCAATAAACAATTTTTATTTGAACTATTAGTTTCAAGGTGATAAGATGGCAACAGTCAGTCGTCTCGGATTTCATTGCAGGCAGACATCCGATTGCTTGCGAATACTGCATTTTTGCTGCTGAAAATTGTAAATTATGTCGCTTAATGATGATGAGAAATATTGAAGGTCCATTTGCGGGGAAAAAGAGCTGGTGAGTGATTTGTATAGACGAAGCTTAATTTAGTGAACGAGAGAAAAAATATTACGGCTTTTAATTCGTGAATTCATTTAGATACGCGATTTATGAAATACTGAATTTTATTAAAAAAAATTTTGAGCCAAACCGTGGAATGATTTTATAAAAAATACAAAAATTCTTCTCCATATTATCACAACCACATTCTATTCCAGAAGGCTGCTCCATTTCCATTGAGAGCAGCGTGATTTTGCGAACATATGTCTGTGTAAGACTCATACATACCCCCACCCACGCACTGCCCACCATCTGCATACAATTCAATTGAATATTTTTGCTCCTTTTATCAGCAGCTAATGTAAGGAGATTATCCTTAAACAAAACAGGACCCAAGGCGCACAAGCAAACAGCTGAGCTAAGAAAAAGCAGCAGCAGGCGTATGAGCGCACAAATCGATTTACGTTGAAAGCTGAAATGCACGACCGCACAGCCAAGCAGGCATACACACACATGCATTGAAGACGAATAGCAAGGACACACATAGAAAGTGGCGCGTATCTGCATATAAGCTAAGCGAGCAAAGCTGCCAACGGTTGCTCACACATATGTATATGAGTGTGTGTGCAATTGTTTGCTTTAAGCTGTTTGTGAAATTTTCGCACATCCTTAGCGAGAAAATAAAAATGTTGAAAAAAACACATGGCAAACAAGTGAAATGTAAAATAAAGGATAAAAATGTGTGTGTGTGTACGTATTGAAAGGGAAAAATAATAATCTTATAAAAAGTTGAAAGGAAATGCGGGCGCTTAATAAGGTAATTTTAACACATGCAAACAAGCACACACACCCACACACATATACAAATCGGCAGCCCGGTTGCTTGCTTGGCGCTAAGCTGATAAAAAATAAACAAACATCAATACTTTAATATTCACATGCACACAGGAGCACACATATAAACACATGAAAGCGACGCTTACGCCAACACCCAGCGTTGGCGCCTAAAAGTGTGCTTTCTTTGCTGTGATTTTGCACTCGGAGCCACTTAACGCTTGTCATATTGAACATTTTGATTTTGTTTACCCGCACTCGGCGCTCAGGCGGCCCTTACACTATGCGAATCTTGGCGCATTTTTGACAAGTGAACAAACATTTTGAATATGCATGCAGAAAGATGAAGCGAGAGGACTTCAAATGCTTAAGTGAGGCTGAGTTATAGTGAACTGAAAGCCTGTGAAAATAAGGTTGTCTTAAAAAGGTTGGATTAGGCTGCAAAATAAAGTTTTAAGCCAAAGCATTTGGCATAGCAAAAGCCTTAAGGAACAGATACTCAGGCAAGTATATATTATTGAGTAGTCTGTAAGGAGGTATGTATGTGTGCGTAACTAAAAGATAGTGTTTGCTCAAATTCCATAAGAAGATTTAAATTTTCTATTAACATTCTATTAACACATAATGGAATATTGGTGTGAAATAAAGAAAATAGAGTTGGGTATTTGACAGTATAAATGATACTACAGTGAAAGACATGATAACTCCTAAAATTCCTGAATCTGTAAACTTATAAAGGGTGATTTTTTAAGAGCTTGATAACTTTTTAAAAAAAAAAAACGCATAAAATTTGCAAAATCTCATCGGTTCTTTATTTGAAACGTTAGATTGGTTCATGACATTTACTTTTTGAAGATAATTTCATTTAAATGTTGACCGCGGCTGCGTCTTAGGTGGTCCATTCGGAAAGTCCAATTTTGGGCAACTTTTTCGAGCATTTCGGCCGGAATAGCCCGAATTTCTTCGGAAATGTTGTCTTCCAAAGCTGGAATAGTTGCTGGCTTATTTCTGTAGACTTTAGACTTGACGTAGCCCCACAAAAAATAGTCTAAAGGCGTTAAATCGCATGATCTTGGTGGCCAACTTACGGGTCCATTTCTTGAGATGAATTGTTGTCCGAAGTTTTCCCTCAAAATGGCCATAGAATCGCGAGCTGTGTGGCATGTAGCGCCATCTTGTTGAAACCACATGTCAACCAAGTTCAGTTCTTCCATTTTTGGCAACAAAAAGTTTGTTAGCATCGAACGATAGCGATCGCCATTCACCGTAACGTTGCGTCCAACAGCATCTTTGAAAAAATACGGTCCAATGATTCCACCAGCGTACAAACCACACCAAACAGTGCATTTTTCGGGATGCATGGGCAGTTCTTGAACGGCTTCTGGTTGCTCTTCACCCCAAATGCGGCAATTTTGCTTATTTACGTAGCCATTCAACCAGAAATGAGCCTCATCGCTCATCGGACACGGACGCGAAACACATTTCGAACCGAACACTGATTTTGGTAATAAAATTCAATGATTTGCAAGCGTTGCTCGTTAGTAAGTCTATTCATGATGAAATGTCAAAGCATACTGAGCATCTTTCTCTTTGACACCATGTCTGACATCCCACGTGATCTGTCAAATACTACTGCATGAAAATCCTAACCTCAAAAAAATCACCCGTTATTTTTGTTGGTCGAATTTGCATTCTGCGCTCAAAAACGCTTTTTTACGACAATGTTGAAGTAAATAATGATCAAGAACTCTAGCTAAGACTGTGTAACTCCTGGCTATCATTGCCCTTTGGAGGAGATGCCAAGGTAACTGGTAACGATGGCTCGAATACCCCATAGAGCACGGCTTGTACTTTCCAAAGCATTTGTATAAGGCTTTAAAGCTAACTATGAGTTGGAATTGGGAGCTTTTGTTAAAAAAATGATACTAAAAATCTGCCCAGGCATCTGTCATTCATAGTTTCTAGCGATAGAAAATATTAGAAAAAATCGGTAAGTTGTGCTAAATTCGCCGCTAACCGGGAAGTTGAGCCTTTAACTGGAAAATAAATGGCTTGGTTGAATAGGGCCTTTCATTGTATTTACTTTGTAAAAGCTTCAAAAAAGCTTTTGAGTGTTTAGCTAACCTTCAAAGCGAAAAATAAAGAAATTCGCTATATTTTGAAATTTTTTTTCAATAAGAGGGAAGAATTCTACGCAAGCTACCAATGAAATGTATAAAGTTTACGGAGCCGACGCTGTATCAGTTCGTGTAGCACAACAATAGTTCGCTCGCTTTTGTTCTGCAAATTTCGAAATTTCGATGTGTAAGATGCACCTCCCTCTGGTCGACCTATCGTTGAAAAAATAAATGAAGTTATGGAAAATATTGACCAGGATCGTCACATAAGCAACCATGACATCCTTTAGGAGCTTAAAATTCATCATCAAATGGTTTTGAACCACTAAAAATGTTTGGATGGGTACCATAAGAATTACCAGTGAAAAATTTAATGGACCGAATTAATATCTTTGATGAAACGAGATGAAATCGAACCATTTCTGAAGCGAATGGTAACTAGAGACGAAAAGCGGATCAAATATGACAATAATGTGCGAAAAGATCATAGTCCAAGCGTTTTGAAACCTTACAAATGATCGCAAAGCCAGGATTGACGCCTCGAAAGATTATGCTGAGTGTTTGGCGTGACTGGAAAGGAATCATATACTATGAGCTGCTCCAGCCTATTCGAACGATTGATTCTACATTTGACTGTCAACAACTGAAGAGATTAAACCAAGCAATCGAAAAAAATGGCGAGAACTGATCAATAGAAATTGCTTTGTCTTTCATTAGGACAAAGGTAGACAACACACATCTTGGATGACTCGTCAAAAACTGAGAGAGTTTGTCTGGGAAGTTTTGTTGCATCCACCATATAGCCCTGACCTTGCACTATCAAACTATCATTTTTTTCGGTCAATACAGAACTCCCTTAATGGAGTAAAGTTGACTTCAAGAGAAGCCTGTGAATATTACTTATCGCAGTTTTTCGCCGAGAGACCAGAAAAGTTTTACACTGATGAAATAATGTCTCTAGCGGAAAAATGGCAAAGATGGGTCGACCAAATGGTACATATTTGGTTCATTAAAATTCATTATAAATATAAAATAATTGAGTCGAAGTTTGATTAGAAATATGACAAGACTTTTTCGATTATCCAATTTTTTGATGAACTGAGTCACTAGGAAGTAATAGCTACCATACAAACTGAACCATTGGAATCGAGTTCTTGTATGGAAAACTTTTTCATTTTACGAGAAAATTTCATGAAAATAATACAATATTCTGAGAAATTGCTTATAACGGACCGCTTTAACAAATAGCTACCATATAAATTAAACAATAGGCATTAAGTTCTAATAAGATATTTTTTGCAATTTTGTGTTTTTGGAAGAGTATTCTAGCTTTGGTGCAGTCGAAGTTTACAGCTTTTCTTGTTTTAATTATTATTTAGTTAGAAACTAGATTGCCTAATACAAACTTCACATTATAAAATAATAATCTTAAATATTCGTAGTAATAATTGTTTGATATTTGTATTTATTTATTGTTATGAATACAAAAATATCGTGTGTTTGTCCTCATTTTCACTTTTTTCCCCTCTTTCCTAACATAAAATCTTTAATGTGTCGCATAAAACACTTGCAGCAAATACTTAAAGCTATAAACTATTTAAGTTCTAACGGAAATGAGGCTGCACCAACACACCAACACATTCGTATACACCTTGTGAGATTTCCAATATGTTTAAAAGCGCCACACCCAGCATCTTGTAGCAAGTAAATAGTTGTTGCATAGGCACGTGTATTGGCCGCTGACCACCCAACAACACAGCTGTCAGCTACAGCGTTTGACACTTGTCACTTGTCACGGCTTTGATGCGCTATAACATATGCTAATGTTTTATAACAAAATATTTCAACAACAAACAATAAAAAGAACAAAAAACATGAGCAATAAGAAAGCACAAATTTAACACAGTGTAGCTAGAGGAAGGTACAAATAAAATAAAAAACGAAAATCTAATATGGAAACACTTGTAAAACAAGCAGCTTCTTTTGTATGCACACGAAAGCACAATAAATAAAGTCAAAGTTTAAAGACGCAGCGTTATAAAAAATTTAGAAAAATAGGAAAATGTTTGACAAAAAAAATGTCGAGGCAAGCAATAATAAAAAAACACGCAGGGCGATAAAAAATTGTAACTTGTGTGTTGATTAATGATTGTCAACATGAGCGCATAAATTTTATTATATGGCTGCTAATAAAATGGGCGTGCAACAACAACAGCTACATACTATAAGTGGGAAGCACAAAAAGACACGTTATAAAATGGACAACAATGCAAAGCAATGGCCCTACACAGTGTCACAAGTAAAATAGATGCGCGCATACATTAGCAATTTCATACACACATATACATCTTTCTGCTTCTTCTTCTTAGCACACGCAGATCTTAGCAGCGTATGCGTGTGACTGACGCGTGACAAGCTGCGGCAGAAATGGACGAGTAGGTGTCAGAAGCGTTGTCACCAATGGCAACGACAGGCACATAAACACACGTAAACCTACTTATACCACTACACAAATGCATAAACACACACACAGCATACGCATACTTTGCTACATATTGTTTATTGGTATGTGTCTATTAGTTATAGCTATGTACTTTTAGTATGTTGCATGCCACTTGATGTGCTGTGCATAATAATTCACATGTGGATTCCACTGAATTGCTCGCTTTTGGCATTTGACAGATTTCGAGTGGCTGCTGTCATTCGGTTTCTTCGCCGGCTAATGCTTTCTTTGTAGCTTTTAATGTGTAGACTTTTTTTCTGTGCGTGAAGACACATACAACTGCACGCGCAGAGCCGAAAGTATGAAATACAATTCGTCAACGCCGCCTTCAAGTGGCATAATCATCAATTAATTCGACATATAATGCAGCAAAGTCGCCACCTACATACATATATGTATGTACATAAGTGCGCAACTACATAAGCACACCCTCCCAATCAGGCTTCGCACGCATTCGAGTTTGTTCGTTGTAGTTTTTGTTGCCGTCGCCTATTTGGTGGTTTTACAATGCTTTTTTCGTGCTTCTTGTCAGCTCCTTAAGTGTTTGGGTGTTGGCCGCCTCTTTCGGACCTCTAAATTGCGGCAGACAGTGCCTACCTCTTCGAACGCTTAACGTGTGTCAGCAATCTGAGGTTTGGCGACACTTGACATGTGGCTACTCTCGGTTAGCGACAGCGACGGTTTGTCCATTTATCAGTAGGTCACTGATGGTGTACTTATGCAGTGGCGTACATGCTTTTGATTTCCACTCACCGAAAGAGAAAATCTTAAGTGCGTGCAATTGATCGGTGCCTCCATAAAGGATTTTTATGTCAACTGCCTTGAGTGGACATTTTCTCATAATTTTAACTTTTTTTGTATTTTTCTTCTCTTGTGCTGTTTCCAAAAGTTTCATTCGATTTTACGTTCTTATCAGTTCGGAATATTTAACAAATTTCGATTATTTTTTCTCACTCGACTCACGGTCTAGGATAACAATTTATCCTATCGAATTATGGCGATATCCCATACTTGGGTATAACGCTTCACAAAAGTCCGAACTGTTTTTACGAAGAAGTTTAGTCATTTCATTACACTAAGCTGGCGCCAATTCAAGATTCCATGTGTAACCAGATCCTTATTCTCCTGGTCTTTCCAACGGAGTTTCCTGGTCGTCTGCTTTCTGCGATTGGGGTACTGCGGCGGGTACTGCGTAGTATACTCTAAGAGCTGGAGTGTTTTCGTCCATGCGGACAACATGTTGTTGAACAACGTCACTTATAAATGAGTCTCACATTGTTACTGATTTGCTACGGTTTGCTTTGTATTCTCTTAAAATTTCTTTTTCAAACACGCCTCAAAATAAATATGGATTTTTACTGACTAATGCTGGAATGACCGACGTGCCGCCCTTTCGTAATTACCGTCCGTATCCAAGCGAAATTTGTTTAAAGTTAGGCCCGCAGTCGAACTCTGTACTGTAAGAGAGCTATCAGCTGATTCGTTTCTGTGGATAAAATTCAAGTTTCACAGATATTACACATTACGACCAGTAGAAATGGTGGATATATGTATATATTGTGCTCCCATAAGATAGATCGTATCAGCAGTAACGGTAAACGGTTTTGAGTTGTTCACTAATTGAGGCATAGCTTACTGATTTCGTTACAACTATAGTAAGGAATCTTAAGTTTCTGGCCACACAGCTTATATAACTCCGCATTTATATAAATTTAGAACAAGAAAAGCAAGAGAGATAAAAAATATGTTCCGCTGGAGGGAGGTGTGGAATACCACATTAATTTAGACCGTGCAGAAATGGATTGCAAATGCCTCTTGAAAATTTAAAGTTAGGAATACATTCAAAACGCCTTCATCTAACCTTATCTTAGAGTATGTGTGAGGCAAGCTTAATTTAGGCGATCCCAACTGGATGAAATCTCATGAATATCTCATGCATTTTAGAAGCTTAAGGCCTTTTAATGGAGAATGTATGTATATACTGTACTTTAAAATTTCCATTCGCGTCTGGTTTTCCTAGCCTTTTGTCTACATTTACGTCAAAATTCTCTTACTTTTCTGAACTCTGTTAACAAAACTAACGAATATTAAAACTTTAAATATTTTCTGCAGCTTAAATACATTTCTCCCACATAATTTTTCATTAAAATCGCGCCAGCACAAAGGAGAGTGGAAAACCGAAACTCCCGGAAAGCGCACTCACACGCGAGCACATGAGTTGGTACTGCTGCAATGAGGCAGCCATATGGCGATGATAAAAGCAAGAAAAACAAAGTGAGTGATGATGATGCTAAGCTGTTGCGCAGCAGACAAAAAGGGTGTGGAGTGGCGGCGAGCTGCGGCTCTGCGGGTGGAACCAGTAGCGCTCCAAAGTGGCACAAAAAACCAACCGTCAAACAAAAAACGCTGCCAAGTGGATGAATAAATGAATGAATGAACTAATGAGCATAATAATTTCCAACATGAAAAAGTCACTCGCTTTAATTGAAATGAATACACAAAAGCGTATATGTACATGTATCTTTCTGTCTGTCTGTATTTCGTACAGAAACAAAGGGCTGTCTGTGCTTACGAGGGTATGTGGCATCCTAAATTTAGTGTGATTAAAAAATTAACCTGACAAAATTTCACTGTCATTATTAATATGCGACCAACTGTTTGTTGTGTGTCTGTTTTTTTTTGCGCGCGGTGCTTTGCTTGTGGAGCGGCGTCAGTCAGACGCGCTGCAACCTCTCTCCACGGGGAAAAAAAGTAAAAATAACGAATGACGAACTACGCGCACCAAGTGCACTGACATGACATATGGATGCAGGTACATTGAAACGCATAAAAATTATTGTGTGTACGCATTGGCTATGTGTTGGAGTGACTCCGTGTGATGGATTGCCGCTGCAGTGTCGCCAGTGCTGCGCTGCCCTGATTAATTATAGGCTTTTTTCTCGTGCGCCTTTTTTCGAATTTAACAAAAAATATCAACACACTCTTTTTATAACAAATATTTTTTTTTTTACGGCATTCCCTCAACCCCTAGTGTGTTTTTTTTCCTCTACCGAGCGCTTGCCTTCTTCTGAGCAAACCGCGCAATGTAGACCCGTTTAATTACGCTAATGATGAACCTGAGGTCGACCGAAATGCATTGAAATAATAAAGAGGAAAACATTTGCAATTAAATTCCTGTGAAATTGAGCTCAATTTTTATCCCGACTGCGATATTTCCTGTCCTCCATCAAGCGCGGCATTTTTTGTTGCATTTCCTCGTTTTCTATTATTTTTTCTCGGTTGCAATTTTTTCTGAAATTCTACAATGTTTAGCAATTCGGAAAATTAGTGTCTAGCGTAAGGTTTTTCGTGAAATTTAATTTCGGTAATTTTAATGAAAGTCATTTACTTTAATTGAGCGTTCAATTAGCGCTTTTGGTGGCGTTTCACAAGTTCATATGTGAAGCCTTTACATTAAGCCGCGTGAGTTTCGCACTTCTGACACGTGGCTAATTAATTTGAAGTTGGCTAACAACAACTGAAAATCGAATAGAGAGCTTTTTGCTTAGGGTTCTGAAATCCATTGATATATCTTACCCGATATTTGGTCAAAAGTTCGCGTGAAACTTCTTTCTAGCCAAATTTTTTTACATTACTTACCGAAGGAGGACCAACCGTTGTGGATTTTGAAAGTAGTCCACGATAATGCTATTGATAAGCTGGTATAGACTGATAGTGTTGATAGGATGATGCTTCTGACAGATACAGTGTAGCTGAAGACCCGTTCTTTTAGAATACCTTAGAATCTGAAAATATTTGAAAGAGTCAGACAAATTCAGGCAGTTTTTAAAGACAGGTGGTTGGAAAAGCTAAAACTTATTTGCGCTTCACAGTTTTTTATTTATTTTTTGTTCTAAAACTTCAAAATGTTGAAAATTTTCTTTACACAGGGTATCCCAAAATTAACGCAAGACTTAAATTGGCCGCTAATAGCCACAGTTAGCGAAGTTAAGATACTATTTCAACCATTTTGTAGGAAATTTTCGTACCTTAGTCGCAAAGCTTCCTGTCTTCTGTCATCAAACAAACTGTTATAACATTCGCGACTTGGCTCGAATTGAATTGTAAAGTCCTCTTCCGACAAACAAAAACCAAACTCTACAACCGAAGTCGCTCATCATTCCCATCTATGTGGCGTGGAGGCATGGACAATGACATCATCTGATGAGTCGGCCTTAGGAGTATGTGGGAGAATAGTTTGCCGGAAGATTTATGGTCCTTTCCGCATTGGCAACGGCAAATACCGCAGTCGTTGGAACGACGAGATGTGCGATGTGTATAGCGACGTTGGCATAGTTCGTCGAATCAAGAGACAGAGGCTGAGCTGGGTAGGTCATATTCTCCGGTTGGAAGAGAACACTCCAACTTTGAAGGTTTTCGATTCGGTATCCGCCGGTTGAAGCAGGAAGACCTCCACTCCGTTGAACAGATCAGGTGGAGAAGGACCTGGCTGCACTTGGTATCTCGAATTGGCGCCAAATGGTGAAAAGAAGGAACGACTGGCGCGCTGCTGTTAGCTTTTATCTTTAAATTATAAAACTTTAGTGCCAAAAGTCAAGCAAAAAAGATTGAAATCTCAGACCTACTGGATATTTGAAACGTCTTTAACGTCTTTTCACTCCAGTTGCTTGTCCGACGAACTAGACACATATAAGTGTTACCACATCCTTTACTGCCCTCTTCCCACTCTTATACTTTCTAATAGTATGCCACTTAGCCTGCTCATCTTCAGCAAACACACTTCAACATATGCGCGCATATCATTTCCCTGCGACTTCCGGCATTTGTGACGCGCCGACACTGGTGACACTTCCTCGGGCGTTAATGGCATAAAAGTCGGCAAGTGTTGACACAGAACAATGCTCAGCGCGGAGCGCAAGCCGGCTTATGCAACAGTCAGCAAGCAGCGCTTACTCAGCTCTAGCGCAACACAGTGCCAGCTCAAGCAAGTCAAGACGAGTCAAACCAAATGCAGCTCATTGCGACTCCATGGAGAATTGCACTTATGAGTGCAGCTGTCTCATTGCGAGCGCAGTGGGTTCATGAAGTGCTCAGTCAGGGAGTTAGTTATGCGCTGCTGTGAGTGTGTGTGTACGCGCCTGTGACATGCATAAATTGTAACATTAACACTTTTGCTATTGTTTAATGTTCATCTCTTGCCGCAGATGGATAAGCGAGCGCCGAAGCGGTATTTCCGCGCCTATTGTGCTTGCTGTTGTTGTGTTTATTGTTGCTTAGCTTGGAAAATGTTTATTATGCTGTTGATTGCTCTTGTTCTTCCACTTCTTTTTAATTTGTCATTTTTGTTGCATGCTTTGTTGCCACAGTGGGCGCGCAAAGGAATGCGCTTGGAACGTGTAAAAGTATGCAATTGTTTTTGTTAGCTTTTGTATTGTTGTTGTTGTTGTTGTTGTGTGCATGTTAGGCGTGTGTGAGTGTTGGTTGCATCTTGGGTGACTGCTGATTTGGTTGGCTAGCTGACTGGCTGGTTAGCTGTCTGGCTGCAGGCAGCAGATGAGCGAATTGTGGCATGCAACAATGAAATGTTGTGCAACACACTCACTCGCGAGCATTGCAAGCAAGCGCACTGTCAGCTTACGGCTAGCGCCGCACTGGGAAGCGTCACTGAGCAGCGCGAGTTCAAGGCACAATTGCACTCAGCGAACTCACACACACATATATATGCATCCAAACACAAAAGACACACTCTCCCACATACTTGTACAATAACATATATTCCTGAAACAACAAGTGCATTCGCTGTGTATGCGCTGAGTAGATTATGGTTTATGTCTGCAAAAGTGACATGTTGTTTATCAAATCAGCAACAACAATAGCAACAGCAATCACTTTAAGCGCGAAAATTGCAAAACAACACAAGAATGCAACACAAAAAGTCAGCCTGGCAGTTAGTCAGTCAAAGTGTTATACAATTGCACGCACTTACATGTAAATAAATACACAAATACTCGCACAAACAAAAAAATAAATAACTGCATGTGTAAACATGTGTTGTTGCCACCGCCAATTGTTGCATGCATGCTTTGATGTCTATGTGCACTACGTTTGCGGCAGTTCTATTGTGTTGCTGTTATTACTGCTGTTGTTGCTTTTGTTGGCATATAACGACTCTGACAAAAGCTTGTCGACTGAGTGCTAAGTGTTGAATGATGAGCTACAAATGCAATGCCTTCACGCACATATACACAGACACACCCAAACGCATGCACGCGAGTATGTGATTACAACTTGCCTCCAGCATCGTTGGCTTGCCACAATTGCCAGCATCCAACACAAGCTGCAGCAGCCACACGCGCGTGCATGTGTATGTGGCACGCTGGTGCGCTAGTGCGCCTCCTCCACGCATTGTCCCATTAAGTGCTGTAATTAATAATTTCACTGCTTTTGTGTAATGCGACGCTGCCACCGATGCTTTGGCATCCTCGTTGTGTTGAAATTGAAAAACACTGTTAAATTGAAAAATTGTTGTCGTGAATTATAAGTGAATTGAGTGGTACGCGAAGTGCGTTTGTTACCGAGGTGGGATCTATATTTATTTTGGAGGATGTTTATAGTAAACTTTGGTTCTAATTTATTATTTTTCAAAGCTGTGGCCCCATTTTGGTTAATTTTCGATTTATATGAAATACACCGATGGTTTTATACTCTGCTTTATAATTATAATCTGTACGGAATCAAATATGTAGAGCAGTATATTATGCAAGTATTGAGGTTCGAAGATCACGCATTGCACATTAACTCGTGTTTTCTCCCCTGCTAGATGATTTCTCTCGATCAATATGTTGAATCGAACAAATTATACCTGATGCACTTACATGTCTAGTGACAAATGTACAACATTGCTAGGCTTCTTCTTTACGTGTCAGTAGACGTTTTCTATAAATTACGTTAGTTATAGCCGAGCTTTAAGCAACTTTAGCTTCATTTGTCATTTGAACCATTCACAATAATAAAACTGTGACGTGACACCAAAAGAAAATTCCAAGCGAAGCCAGGTGCTTCTCTACCTGGTCCTTCCAACGGAGTGGTGATCTTTCTCTTCCTCTGCTTCTACCAGCGGGTACTGCATCGAATACTTTCAGAGCTGGTGTGTTTTCGTCCATTCGGAACATGACCTAGCCAGCGTAGCCGCTGTCTTTTAATTCGCTGAACTATGTGTGGCAATCTCATACAGGTCATCGTCCCATCAACTGCGATATTCGCCATGGCCAATGCGCAAAGGATCATAAATCTTTCGCAGAACCTTTCTCTCGAAAACTCGCATCAGATGTTGTCATCGTCCATGACTCTGCATCATACAGCAGGACGGGAATAATGAGTGACTTAGAGTTTGGTTTTTGTTCGTCGAGAGAGGACTTTACTTCTCAATTGTCTACTCAGTCTGAAGTCGCACCTGTTGGCAATAGCTATTCTGCGTTGGGTTCCGAGGTTGACATTGTTGTTGGTTTTGATACTGGCTCCAAGATAGACGCAATTATCTACGGTTTCGAAGTTATGATTGTCAACATCGACGTGGGAGCCTAGTCACGAGTGTGACGTTTGTTTGTTTGATGACAGGGGATATTTCGAATTGCCCACATTTACTACCAGACCCATTTACTTCGCTTCCTTATCCATTCTAAAGAAAGCAGAACTAACGACGCGGTTGTTGAGGCCAATTATATTGATGTCATCGGCGTACGCCAGCAGTTGTACACTCTCATAAAAGATAGTACCTTCCCTATTTAGTTTTGCAGCTCGAAATATTACCTCCAAGAGCAGATTGAAGAAGCCACACGAAAGGTATTCGCCTTGTCTGAAACCTCGTTTGGTATTAAATGGCTCGGAGAGGTCCTTCTCGATCTTGATGGAGCTTTTGGTGTTGCTCAGCGTCCGCTTACGCAACTGTAATAGTTTTGCGGGGATACCAATTTCAGATATCGTGGCATAAAGGAGGCTCTTTTCGTGCTGTCAAAAGCAGCTTTAAATCGGCGAAGAGGTGGTATGTATGATTCTATTTTCATGTTTATTTTCCAAGAATTGGCGCATGGTTAATATCTGGTCAGCTGTAGATTTTTCAGGTCTAAAGCCACACTGATAAGATGCAATCAGTTTATTTAGGGTGGGCTTTATTCTTTCACACAATACGCTCGATGGCACCTTTTATGCGATGTTGAGGAGACTTATCCCACGGTAGTTGGCATAAATTGTGGGGTTTTCCTTGGTGTGGATTGGGCAAAGCACAATTAAATTTCAATCGTTGGACATGCTTTCGTCCGACCATATTTTACAAAGAAGCTGATGCATGCTCCTTATCAGTTCCTCGCCGCCGTGTTTGTGGTTCTTCAGTTGGGTAATTGCTATTCTAACTTTTTCTTGGTCCTCTTTATATTTTGGGAATGCTCTGGGCATCGGTTATTGGATTAACTCGAGGGGTTCTACAAGAGTATGCTTCGGTCTTGAAAACTTCTGTTAGTCGCGGCATTTTTTCGTAGAATTTTCGAGCTAAACTGGACTAAACTATACAAAGCAGAACTTGGTATATGAGGTTATATCAACTCGATAACTATTTTGTTGCCCGTACTTGTAATTTTTTTTTGACAAGAGAGGAGAAGCAGGCAGTGAAATGACGAATCGAAGACAGCAATAATAATAGTATATACTCAGGACGATTCACGTTCCAAATGGACATTACCGAGCTATGTTGAGGCCTTTTTATCAAAGTCGAACTATTTTGGGAATTAGAAAATGAAAAATAGAGGGAAAGTTTTGAAATTGCCATACTGATTGTTTTAAATTAGCAGCTTCCACAATAATCTGCTAATTTTAATGAGTGAGGTCGTACTGTTTATAGTATCAGGTAAATTCGTGTTGTTTGAAAAGCGATGAAATCTTGAATTTTGTTAAAAACCTGGTGGATAAGGGTTTTATTCGGAATAATCAATATGTGACTCAGACATAAAATACCTAAATTAAATTATGGAAAAAAATCCTCAATCAGGCAGAAATATAATATAAGAATGTATATCATATATTTTAATTTAACTAAAATAAACTCAACGTTCTCACATGCAAGCACTGCGTACTAATTAATTTTTCATGCAATATAATGCGGCACATACGCCAACACATTTTATTTATATTACCCCAAGGAAGAAACTGAAATGCCAAAACATATGGAAGCAATCAGAGGCGTTGACTGATCAACCAAATGGCAATTGGAGATGCTTGATGTGCTGCAAACGAGAAAAACGACTAAAACGGAGCGCGGGCAAGGCGTGTAGGTAGCGATGACAAAAAGTGTGGATGGAACATCTGCTTCCGTATGCGACAATTTCACGTAAAATCAACAAAAGGCAAGACAATTGAACGGAGCTCCAGTTGAGCCGCAGATACGCTGATACTGAGCGTGAAGCAGTGAATTTGAGCATGTGAAGATGGATGACTGATAAAAGTGGATTGCTAAAATAAGAATATATTGTATATAAACATATTCTTATATACTATATTTGCTTCAAAGGCACCCCCATTAATGCAAAGCAAGCGTTACGAATGCTCAACAAAGGCACTGCGTCGAATTTTGTTACTGCGCAGGCGCAAACGACTACCGGAGCTAGCATAATATAACACATATGAAAACTGCTTTAATTTGGCAGCAGCTCAGCGAATTTTGTCATACGGAAAGATGGTGAAGTGATGATATCGACAGCGAGTTAAACGCTTGCGATAAGCCAAGCGAAGCTGAATAAGCAAACCTGAGTTAAGAAGAGATAATTGTTTATTTTTAAAGGAAAATATTATGGGAGAATACAACTTTTTTGTTGTAGGAAAAATATCTTTTGTCTCAGCTAAAACACACGCTTTTAATGTTGTTTATAAGTATATTTATCTGGATGGTTTGCTTTTTTAAAAATTATGCTCGCTTCAAAGGCCCTCAATGAAATGTTTCTGGGACAAATTGGTGACATACAAAGAGAGAGAAATCAATACAATTGAGTATGTATATGGATAAATGGGTATGTATACCTTAAATTTGTATGTGTAGATTTTCGTATAAATAAGATTCGGCTTCAAAAATACATTCACCTATTGAAAGGACGTACAGATGTCATACGAAATTTGTGTCCACTCATGTTAGTGGCTTACAATAATGATCTATTCTTCTTGTATATACTCATACAATACAATTTTGTATGTATACCTTCATGTGTAAATTGTTTGGATGCTCAGTTGAGTGGTAAATTGAAAAAAAAATTGTAAAAAAAATATTTATACTAGTGTTGGACTAGTCTGTTAAAGCACAGAAGCACACTACTTCTTTTAGGTTGATAGTTCGGTCTATTATTAATATCTATTTCAAACTGTTGACTTACAGCTCAATCGAAGCTATCTATTTGTATCATTTTTATACACGAAGTGACCTCCTAGGTCATTCAGCGGACGATTATCATATCATTTCTTATATAGAGAAAGGCATCCGACATAAAAAAATTATCGTAAGATGTCAAAAGACTGTTGGACCTCTGGGAGTATCATTTGGAAACATGGCTAATAGGTATTAAAATGAATTTTGTGTACTGATAACTGGACTTGGAGTCTTTTCTATGACCCCTTATGAATCTATAAGCCTAGTCTTTTGTCGATTCTTATATCCTGAAATTTAAGTAGTGATTATTGAGCTAAAAAGCTACATCACCCTTGTATACCACAAAACCGATTTCATTTAACATAAACTAGTTTGCGGCTAGTTACAAATTAACTAGTTTACAACTAGTTCCTTCTACGAATACTTTCACATTTTAACCACAGCACTCATACTTGCCAATCTTAAGCACAGCACATCACTTATCTTTACTTCTTGTATGTCTAACATCATTAAACAAACAACAATGTCAATGGTTTGTCAACGGATGCAGCGAAAAAAACAACACGCACACAAAGAAATGTAGAAAACATGTGAAATAGCAAAATAAAATAAAATATAAAGAAAACCTCTAAGAATACAATACTCAAGCGCTGAAGTGCAAGTAGTAAGTAATAGCTGAATAGTTGGTTGTATGACTGAGTGATTGAATGTATGGTAGGTACCAGGCAGTCCGAGTCCAAGCAGATCATTATACTGGCACTTGAAGCGTGCAAATAACGCTTGAAAGGAGCGAGTGACTGGAAAATACAAATGTAAGATGTTGGAGACCATTGTAGGTAAGTAGATAGACATCTTTAGCAAAGAAAAGAGAAATATGTGTACTATATGTAAGTATGTGGTGATGAGTATACGGATATAACACAATTTGTATGTTTGCGCTCGCTCCTTCTATAGCATGCTCGAGTGAGCAATTTAGATTTACAGATAATGCATAATCATAACAATGGCATTGACAATAAGTAAGTTACATACATATGTATGTGTGCATATAAGGAAAAGAAAATGCAAGTAAAATATTTCAAGATGGAGTTTTAAAGGCTGGACAAGGCGAGCAGTGCAAGAAAATGCAATATTATTTTCTTTTGGTCGTGCTCTTCATTGAATATTGCAATTTTTTATTTTTGAGTAAATAGTAATCGTTACAAGAGAGTAAATATAATTGAGATTTTAATCATTGGAAGTGAAAAAATCTTATTTTTTAAATGTGGATGGGTACGCAGTTTTGTTTATGATCCTCTTATATTCACAGACGCCCTTAGAAGTGATGAAATTTTGTCGTTAGGTCCCCAGAAAAGCCAAAGATGGACTAGGAGTTCTTCCCGACCATTCAGATTAGCATCTTTGATGTTGATTTTTGTTTTTCTTCTCTTGAATGGCAGCGATTAGAAACTCAGATATTCTTGTAACTCTTTTGCTTTCAAGGAGTCACTTTCAAGCCAATCATTTGGATCCTTGTGCTTTGTAGACATCTAAATTACTTCAAATATTATCTCCCAACCTATATTTAGATTGAGTATGAAATATATTTCTTATCAACCAGTCAGCCTGCTGGAGACTCTAAGAGGTAGAGATCTAAGGAAGCAATAACTTTTGGGGTCACCTACCACAATCTGGCATTTTCAGTTTTATATTGATCGAAGATCCCTTTAGTTTTCGAAAAAGTTTCTTTTTGACGTCATAATTATATTTATTCGTGCTGTGGCTGGAAGCAATTGTCAGATAAAATGCTTCAGTGGGCCTTTATTAAGAAACCTAGGATTTTATACTTACCGACCTTAGCGTTACCATTCCATCCCAGCAATTTCAAGACCATAAAAATACAAACACAAAGTTAAATAATTCCCTCAACTTCACATCCACCAACTGCTTAAAAAACTCGTTCACACTTGATACCCAAATTGCTACAATTCCCATTCAATTACACAAACTATTGAAATCACAAAAACAATATGAGCAGGATTAACACAACAATCACAGCCCAACCAAATGAATCGTAGATAATTTAACATATCAAAACCTTGTCTGTTCGCCAACAAAAGCAAATCCCTTCGTCACACTAACACCAACATTTACCTCTAGGTTCTGAGTGGTTATTTCGGAGCACATGTGAATTTGCATGCGTGTCAGGCATACACACACACATACACACAGTGATTGCTATTACAATTTGCAGTTACAGCAAATCAAGTGCACCGAAATAAGCACATAGAAGTAAGTAAGTGCCAGCGGCAATTGGAATTTGCAACACATTTCCGGAAAATCGTTGGCCTTCCTCAACTGATTAATATTGCTGAAAAATAGTAGTTTAATGAGAGCCACGTGTGTGTACGAGCATGTAACCATTTGCAACTACCTCATCGACGCTTTATCACTCACACTTTGGCTGCGGTGTTTATGCAATTGTGATAAAACAAAACGGTATTCGAAAGCTTTATGGCAGCATTGATCATCAGGCGTAACTAATACATATGTATGTAGATTGTGGGTAACATATGCATAGAATATGGTATGAGTAATATGTGTGAGAGTAATTGTTTATGCAAAACGCTCAAGTTCACACAGTGTGCTCGATTTGTTGCATCATTTTCGGAAAAATTTAAATTTAATTAAAAAAAATTAGAACTTTCAAAAGCTGGGCTGAGTGAATTCGACTCACCTGAACTTTCACTAAAAGTTTTGGAATTTGAAAAATTCTTAAAGCTTTCCGAAAATGAGCTTTTTGAATTAAATTGAACTTTTAGCTTTCCTTTTATAACAAAAATAATTTTTAAACTTTTTGGAGCTTTTGGAAGCTGGGCTAGATGAATTTGACTCATTTGAACTTTCATTAAAGTTTTTTTGGAATTTAAGAAATTCTTTTCGAAATTGTACTTTTTGAATTAAATTTATGTTTTAGCTTCCTCTTATAACAAAAATAATTTGTAAAATTTTTGGAGCTTTTGAAAGGTGGACTTTTCGGAAAAACTTAAATTTAATTAAAAAAAATGTTAGAACTTTCAAAAGCTGGGATGAGTGAATACGATTCACTTTCATTCACCAAAATTTTTGGAATATGGAAAATTCTTAAAGCATTTTTCAATCATTATTTCTCTGCAAGTCTTACAAAGCTTTGGAAAGCTCATAAACGTTTGTAAAGAATTTCCTTACTAGAGCTCAACTTTTGAGCGTTCACCCATATTTGTAAGCTTTCACTAATTTTGAATTTTCTTTACTAAAGCACAATTTTTTCGCATTGAGTTTTCACCTATATTGGTGAGCTTTCACCCATATTGGAAAGCTTTCATTAATTTTGAAAAATGTGCCGTACGTTTTCATTTCGTTACACATTGCCTGTGGCAAAATGAAGGTTGTAGCCAACGAAGGTGACATCTATTTCAATTTATCTGCAACCTTTTAGGCGCGCACACAAACAAACGACTGTGGATATATCAGCGCATATATGAAAAGTGTAGTGGCAGTATCCTCCATTTGTATTAACCAATTTCCAGCAATCCACATATAAACTCACATGGTTTATGGAACGAAGAGTTATACGCAGACGCTTTGTTTGAATATTCTGATTATATTTGCGGACATCAATACGCAAATACCAGCAGATACACGCATCACCAGCGCAAACGCTGAATAAAATCGGACTAAATACACACATTCAGGCGGACATACAGACGCAACGACAAGTGGACGCTGCCTGTACTACGGCTGCTATTCTACTACTCGCTTAATGGGCTGTGGGCGTTGATAGGATGCGTGTCCTTTCGGGGCTAGCTGACCGCCTGCTAGAGATCACGGACAACGCGTCATTGCAGTTATTGGATATTGAAGTTACCAACTGATTGAAGGAATGAGTGGCGATGTCCAACAGGCACTGAGCCTGTGAATTATAGTTAGCAGAGACGCACTCGTAGCAATTTGCAGTGAAAGCACCAACACACACGCACTTTCACACAGACACATGGCGAGAACAACGAAATTGCTGCATAGAAAATGAATGACAATTGGAAATGAAAATGAAAATTTTCGGTTTTGCGCCAACGCCTCACCACTACACGCATATGAACATACAGAGTCGGTGCGGGCTTACGGCCAACGGCGCAAAACCGAACGCATCCGTGTCAAGCTGCCGCTGCTCTTAACATTACCAATTCACTGGCATGTACTATATGTTTGTGTTTGGATTATATATAGCTCCGTAGATATATATCTGCCTGAGTGGGTGGTGAAAATCAATTTTCTTTGTGGTCAATGCAACTGTTTGCTGACTTTTTTTCGTTTAGTGTGGAGTGCCTGCTGCTGCTGCGCATTATGTATGAAAGCATAAAGCCTTAGAATTACGATTCTTCAGCAACACAATAGCCACATGGAAGAAGGCTTGGTCAATGGAAATTTGGTTAACGTTTTGAACAAGTTCATAGGAAAGCTCTAGTGTACTACACATGGCCGTAAGAGCTTTTCTCAAACAGGACTTTTAATTTGTATGAAGCACCTATAAAGATTGCTTACAATAGCAAATCATTGCTTTTATTTGGAGTGAGTTGCAGATGAAGTAGATAGTTGAATGATAATATGAGTACAAATGTGCTTGCGAGAGACAAAGGCCGCCATTGAGAGTAGCATACATTAGTAAAGGAATGGATTCTGCTATGCTAAAAATGGGATTTTAACATCTGGTGAATTATGGATGGAACGGACTGACTAGAAAGGCAGAGTTAAGGTATATTACAAAGGAGAATATTTATAAAGTGGAAAGGTTTGCTAGAATCATAAAATATAACAGATTGTGGGGCAATTGAAAATAAAATAGTCTCTTATGAAAAAGCTTCCGACATGATGAAAACTTAAAAGCTTAGAGCTTTCATTGGCGTAAACGTTTCAAAGAAATAAAAGACTTTAGAGTTAGATTAGTGCTAGAAAATGATGAAATAAGCACACAATTCGAAAAATTTAACGCATTTAATACCTAAACTGTTCACAACTGATTCAAATATAATGAAAGCTAGGTAACATATGAAGTCTACGAAATTAGAAAAATCTAAAGGATTAAGCTTCACTAAAGATATTAACAGATAATCAGAGTCACATTTAGGTGATTTGGTAAATAAAACAACAGTTTATGAAAAAGCTTGCAATATGATGAAAGCTTAAAAGCTTAGAGCTTTCATTGGCGTAAACGTTTCAAAGAAATAAAAGCTTTAAAGTTAGATTAGTGCTAAATAATGGTAAATAAGCACAAAATTCGAAAAATTTTAACGCATTTAATACTCTAAACTGTTCACAACTGATTCAAATATAATATAACGAAAGTTAGGTAAATCGAAACCTATAAAATGTAGGCAAGAGAAAGAGCATATATGAAGTCGCAACTCTGAAATTAGAAAAATCTAAAAGGAAAAAATTAAGCTTTCATTAAACGAAAGCTTAAAAAATATTTCAAAAAAGTTTACATAGTCAATATTTATGTGATTTGGTGCTAAAAAAGCTTTTACAAGAAATAAGGTCAAAACCATAAATTCGATGTGTGAAAAAAATTATAGAATAACATAATTGAGCTTTGTATATGATATATAAGGGAAGGGTGAAAGCTTGATTTAAATGCGACAAAAGTTTAAATAAATTTGCTACTCCATATTTATGAGCTTTGACGCAAAAAAGCTCTTGCAAAAATAGGGCAAAGATAATAAACCAGATTTTGCAAATAAATATGCTATTACAGATTTGAGCTTTGTATTGATATGAGGGATGAGTGAAAGCTTGAATTTTTTCGTAAATAGGTCAAGTTATAATTAAATGGCAATACGCTTCAATCAAAAATAAATTTTTATTGCAAACAATATGGTGAGACAAATAGGCAACTGTGCTGATTTATTCTTTGCCGTTGGCATTCATTCTCTTTTTTTAACCAACTACACGAGCAACACATTATTTACGGTCACAGCTCTGCCATAAACCGCAAATAATTCATCGTCGTACGTAAAGCTTCCGGTTAAAAAAGTAAAATTTCCGGTAAAAGTAAAAGCACTAACCGCCAACAATTTACCACAATGAAATGGGGAAGGACAGATAAATGGAGAGCAACTAATTTTTTCTTCAACGATAAAGTTCAGAATTTATGCAAATATTCGTATAGTTGCGGCTTGCATGGCCTACAAAAGCACATAATAAGCGTGCTAAAACTTTCAGGTTGATTTTTCAATTTCATAACTTAGCGAGTTTCGACTAACATTTATCGGGAAAAATATTTTATTTTCCCTGGCCAACAAGATTGTAGAGTTATTTGATATTTAGTTTGTTTTGATTGTTTAAAATTGATGAGAGTCTATTTTTATGTAAAATTTACATACATACATATTAGTGATCGTACACCAAATGCGCTTAATTGCTTCTAAAATGCTTAAAACCCAGCGGAAATAACTCACAAACGGAAAATCCACAGAAAAAAAATAAATAATTATAATAAAGAACAAAGTCAATAGCGCTTTGAGTCCGAGACAAAGCTGTGTGCCTATTTTTAAAGCATTAGAAAAGGCCAAAGCAAAATGAGGTTGAGTGGGCGAGAAGGAGGGTGAATATTATACACACAACACAAAAGCAAACACCACTGCTGCCAAAGCTTCATAAAGGATTGTTTTTTGCATTTATTTTTAATGAAATAATTGTTTTGTTGGCGCCAACTATTACGTGTACCATATATACGAACTAAAAACAACTTTCATCATATTTCTTTTATTTCTATTATATACTTCGTGTTGAAAAACCTGAAACTATTGTGGTGGGAATGTGCGCAGGCGCAAGTGTTTTAAAGCTGGCTGAACTAGTTTATGTTTATCGAACGTTGGTTCACAGCAGCATAACACATTATAATTACTAGTAAATATTTCAGGTAATTGCCAATGAAAATTTCTCAAAGCAAAAAATGTGGAATTTGTTATTAAATTATATAGAAAGTTGCCAGAAGGTAATAGCGGGAAAAAATTTTAGTTTCTGGTAAAAAATATTATGTTGTTAAAGATTAAACCAGATAGATATTTGATAGCGCTTTAAATAATATTTTGAAATAAAAATTTTGCTAGAAACCTTTCAGAGTTTTTTTAAAGAAACAAATATAATGCAGTGAGTGCGGAATGCTGAAAAATTTGTATAAAATCGTATTCATTTCTTTATTCGTATTTATGTTATTCATTTCATTTCACTATTTTAGCCGCTCTTAAAGCTTTCAGAGCTTTTATTTGAGTGCTGAAAATCGAATGCTCAAATGTTTTGACAAATAACTCTTCACGTTTTTCAGCTGCCCTAAAAGCTTTCACTTTCAGCAAAATTGGATGTACGTCGGAAAAGCTCTAGAAAATTATTTTTACAGAAAAAAAATTTGAGATATAATTTTATGAAAAAATAAGAAATTGAATCGCATGTAGGCCTACTAATTTCGCTAAAAAGCTTTCAGAGCTTTTCTTTGAATGCAGAAAACCGAATGCCAAAAAATTTGAAAATTGCTGCCCTAAAAGCTTTCACTTTCCGCAAAATTGGATGCGTGCATATTTGGGGAATTCGAAAAAGCTGTCGGAAATTTTTTTGCAGAAAATCTTTTTGGAGAGATAATTTGATGAAAAAAAAAGAATTTTAATCCCAAGTAAGCTTACGGCCAAAAATACCGCTAAAAAGCTCTTTTTTGTAAACCGAATGGTGAAAATTTTTGAAAAATAACTTTTTACTATTTTATTTGCACTGAAAGCTTTCACTTTTAGCAATGTTTGATATTTCTATATCTGGAAAATTCAAAAAAGCTCTCCAAATATTTTTTACAGAAAATCTGTTTGGAGAGATAATCTGATTAAAAAATAACTAGTTGAATCGCAGGTAGGACGACGACTATTTATTCCTCTACGAAGCTTTCAGAGCTTTATTTTGTAAAGCACTGAGAGCTGAAAACCAAAAGCTGAAAATTTAAAAAAGAATTATAATAACTCCGCTTAAAAGCTTTTAGAGCTTTATTTTGAGAAACACCGAAATTTTGTGAAGAGAACTCCGTCTTACTCTAAAAGCTTTCACTCGCAGCAAAGATAGATATTTGTTATTTGTGAAATTCCCAAAAGCTTTTGAAAAGGTGTATCCACGGAAAAAGTTTCGGAGAGATAATGAAAAAGTAAGAAGCTGAGTCGCAGAGCAGTCTACTACTATTTCAATTATTTTTGTAAAAAAAGCACTTATATATTTGAAGCCAAAAAGCTTTCATAATTCAGTTAAACGTCAGTTAAAAGCTCTGTAAGAAATTTTCAAAGTTTATAATCTTTACTTTACGAAAGTGGTAAGCTTTTACAATAAAAATATGGAGAGAATATATTACAACACAATGTTAAAAAAAAGTAAATAAAATAGTAAATGAAAGTTTTTACATTTTATGCCTTTGTTGCATGTATTAGTTTTCCATTTTTGCATAAATAATTTTAATTAAATTCCTATCTATAAATTCATATCTAATAACAAAGAAGCTCACCACCATCGCGATTACAAACTCGACTGGAACTAAATCAATTTTCCACGGTTGACTTTCTCATCAGAAAATTTAATTAAAATAAATTTTTGTATTTCTATATATTAGTTAAATAATTAAGAAATATTGTTTGTTTGTTTACACGACACTTGTGCTACCTGACAGTTGCAGGGAAAATTACTTATCCGCTTCTGTTCCTCACCCAGCGTCCGCACCGATGACAACTCTTCGATTTGCATTTGCCGCACTGTTGTTGTGCGGTGGCCGCCGGCAACTGAAAGTTTTGCAAAATTTTACAAAAGAAATCGAAGTGAGCGAATAGCGGCTGGTGGCTGCAACGGCGCAAGTGAGGCCGCTAGACGTGGCATAAGCACCGTCTTATCACCGTCAGTCGCCGCTAGACTGCAGTCCGGAGACATGCTATCACGTCGAGGTGGTGCAACAAATTCGAGTTAATTGAATTCCATACAAAGTAATTTTACTCAATAATAGAGGCAACTGGCGACCGGCAGCGAGCAGCCAGCAGTCGTTGCGCGCCGCGGTAAGACGACGAGCGGGCGAGCGAGCTGTAAGCAGCAATTGTCGTGGTATTTCGTTCGCAATACTGCTGTTGTACGTGTTGCGCTTGACAGCAGCTGCTGCTGTTGCTGCGGATGTTGTTATTGTTGCTACGCTGCACCACGGCAAAAGTCGAAACCGATCAACAACAACAAGCGCTTTATGAACAGCGCAGTGTTGCAAATGAATTTAACTTAAATTTAGCTTGAAATTGCTTCTTTTGCCACAGTGACAACAACAATCACCACAGCAGCAGTCGATTTGAGGAGTGCAATGTCCGCCACACAGTCGAAGAAACAAGTCAATTACTGCATTTGCATGCAGATATACATATGTATGTGTAAATCTGCATTCCAGTTTGGCATTCAACCTGTTTAGTCATAATTTTGTTTCAAATTATTAAAGAAATCACTGACAGAGTATGGTCGGAAAAAATCGTCTTAGCATGGGTTTCGACTGGGCAATAGATGTCGCTGCTCATTATATTTGCACACTCTGTAGGATTTTAGCTTTATTTAACCCAGAAGGTCCGTAAAGGTCAGATAGTCATCCACCGAAGTGGTAATTATAGATACTTAAAAATGTGATGGGTTCCTCATTTGATTTTGAGGACAAAAACTTTAGTCGAGTTTGAATAAATATCTAAAGCCAACCTTTAAACGTTAAATACAAAAAATGTTTCTGTTTACAACCCATTAACTTCGAGAGTTTCCAAAATGTTATTGACTTCGAGAAAGTTCGTCTATTATATATCTTTGAAATCTATGAAAGACCATAATTTACTGAGCCAGAGTTGGTTGAAAAGAGTAACGCATAAGCGTCAAACCGTAGGCGTTCACACTTAGTTCATCATTAGACCCATTGTGTTCCTGGGCGGTAGGTAAGCAAATTAAGACTTAAACAGTCCCTGAATGGTTTTGAGTAAAAACCTGTTTCTTTTCCACCGCAGCTGACCAAGGTCGTTTAAGTTGGAGAATTGGGATAAGTGGATTATGTCCCGTCACATACGATTGAAGGCTGGGCATTCGCATAGATAACGTTTGAGCACCTCATCATCCTCCGCGCATGCTCTGCAGTTCGCCGACTAAACTTTTCTCATTTTCCGAAGGTGGAAATTCAAAAGCAGGTGGCGCCAGGGCTAAACTTAGAATGTTTGCGAACTCAGATTATTCTGTTGTGAACTTCCTAGAACTTCAACAATAATTTTGCTCCAAATTCTAGAAACATTCAGTCGAATCGACAGAAGAAAGCTTAGGATCTGTCTTGGCTACAATAATGATGCATATTGATTAGAAAAAGTGGTTATGAAACTTTTGAAAGTACTTTAAAGACAAGTCATCGTACTTTTAACCCCTGGTTTTGGAACATAGTGCCATAATCTCACATACAAAAATAACTGTAACTACATTGAAATATCTGGTACCTATTTTTAGAACCCTTCACTAGAAACACGTCATACAGTGTCTGGGTTTTTACTATTTAAACAACATCGAAAGCCATTACAAAATAAATCTCTCTCCTAAAACCTTATCGATATGTATACGACATTAAAATGAATCCACAAAATCACCCGCAAATTCATGTTGAGGCAAATAAAAATTTCTATCTGAATACCACAGCTTTACATATGATTACATAGCCCACATATGTAAATATGTACATAGCACACATATGTATTATCACGACCATTAAAATGTTTCTTTTTTCTTCTTTTGCCACGCTCAACGCCCATAAAAAGGATTTTCTCAGGTAATTACCAGACAAAAATTACACCAGTCAAAAAATAAACAAATAATGGGGACACCAAAAAGGGGGAGCAAACAGATTGAGTTACCCTTTCGAAAGCTGCAGTAAGTGAAGCCAGGTTGAACCGAAACAACCAAGCTCGCAGCAGCAACCCCTGCTCTGGCGCACAGTTTATTTGAGTTACCTTGTTTTTTAAGTATTGTTTAACAAATTTGATAAAAGCAATAAAGTTTGCATTGCTTGCGTATGCTTTCTAACTGTTTTGCTGTTTTGTTGCTTTTTAGCTTGGGGATATAATTTAAAAGCATCAAAGATAACGGATGTGCAAAGTAGAGAGTAAGCGGCAGCAGAGCAGCAGGATGTTTAAAGTACACAATGTATGTGTGAGTATGTACAAAATGGGCGTAAGCTGGCACTAATTTCGCCTACTCGTGCACCCACAGACGCCTACTTAGTGTGTACCCAGCACTCACACTTACTTATATGTACAGTTATATTAATTTATTTGTTTGCTTGATGTAATGAAGTGCAGCCGACTCCTCCACCTATGTGTGACGAACAATACCAACGCGCCGCGCTACATATATACGTTAGACAGCGCAGAACTCGTGCGTTTTACTCAGACACCCGCAGGACATTTTTTGTTGTAAACATAAATATCGACAAGAATGCGGCGCTGCCAAAAGTTCTTACGTTAATGTTTTTATTACTTTTACTTTCTTGCGTCTCAGCTTACTTTCCACACCCCCACCAATGTACCGCTCCCCAAACTGCAACAGCGTGTGGCACTCGGCTTCGTACGCAATTTTTTGCAATTCATTTGCTAACGAGTTTGAATTTCCGTCGCCTCGGGCGTAAAAATGCTTTATAGCGCAGGTGGGTGGGGTTGGGGAACACGAACTGAGCTCTGGTAATATTAGCTCGGTGTGATTTCATGAAGCTCCCGCTATTGGTTGGGGTGACGATAAATTTTTCCCAGCCATATTTTTCTTTCAGCCTCTATTAGGGCGGCATGGCACTCGGTTACGCTTTAATAGCTAAATAAGAACAACAAGCATCATTAAAAGAAAGCTACCACCGAAGTACGTAGCGAAAAATGCGAGCTGTAAAGGATTCACCTGTCGTATTTATTACTTTTTCATAGCTTAAGTACAAAATACCTAGTTGTGCTGTGTTTCGGGGTAAGTAGATGCCGCATTTTTTGGCAGACAGCCGAGCCAAATGCGTTTAAATGCCAATGAATGCTTTATTAGTTTAACCCTGTACCGGTCGGTACATAATTTCTGCGGTCGGCACTACATACATATTTTTTGTAAAAGAGAAGCCAAGAATAGGCATTAGTATACATATATTGTACAACGACAGTAGACGCACAGTGGTTTCGGAGTTGCAAAAACTGAAGCTGAACGTTTTTACTGGACTGTAGCAGAGCCAAAAGATCGGAAAGGACCTCTCCGTTTCAATATTAAACGAGGCTTCTGAAAAGGCAACTCCCTATCGTGCGGCTTCTTCAATATACTGCTGGAGAAAATAATTCGAGCTGCAGTCCTAAATAGAGATGGTATAATCTTCTTCATCGGGCGTACGCCGATGATATTGACATCATTGGCGTCAAAAACCGTGCCCATAGTTCTGCTTTCTCCAGGACAAGACGAAAAATCTCCAGCCATCAAACATAAAGTCTTTGCACGCAACTTGACTCAGTATTAACATCAACATCAATGTCAGCCTCGAAATTCAACGCAGTACAACTCTTGCCAACAGGTCCTACTTTGGACTGAGTAGGCAATTGAAAAGTAAAGTCCTCTCTCGACGACGATGACCTCTCAATGTCTCTCATCATTTCCGACTTGCTATATGGTGCGGTGGCATGAACAATGACATCATCTGATGAGTAGGCCTTAGGAGTGTTCGAGAGAAAGGTTTTGCGGAATTTTTATGGTCCATTGCGTATTAACAACGGCAAATATCGCAGTTGATGGACGATGGCCAAGTTGTTGGAAAAGGTCATTCCAACTTTGAAGGTTTTCGATTCAGTACCCGCCGGTGGACGCAGAGGCAGAAGAAGACCTCCACTCCGGCGCCAAATGAAAATTTTCGTAAGACTTTAGAAACGTGGTGAAAAGTTCTTGGAAAATATTATTAAGGAAAATACGCGAGTTTCGCGCATTTCTTTGCTATTTGCTCGACTAAAATCGTTAGTTCATACACTGGGAATAATATAATGCTAAGACTCAACCTTACCACCATTTAGCAACTTCAAGAGAGTTACGATATTTTCTAACGGGAGCTTAATAAACTCAAGGAGATCTTGGTTCTAAGTTTTCAAACTGACAGCTTGAAAATTTTCAATGCTTTACCCCACCGTAGATTGTGACCATTCATGCTCTGCCTAGCTTTCATTCAGTGTCTCTGATTTTGCGCATTTTTTGTTCATCTTCTCCAACACCTTCCGCATTTTTGTGGTTATAATCGGATTTTATTACAAATTAACAAGGGTTGCCATGCTGCCGCCGTCACATTACACCTGCCCAGACGCACTTACTCCCCCGTTATTTTAGTCCAACCATTTTTCTTCCTAGTTAAACTAACATAACGGAATGTAACGATATTTATTTGATTTTTATTGCAAGCAACTTATTGGGGCGCGGGAGTTGCTAAGTTGCTGGAGCCTGTGCTATTATAAACGTCACTATCCTGAAAGACAGGAATGCGGTACAAAATGTGGCGAAAGTGAAAGTGAAAGTGTACGGTTTGTTACTGCCTTTGCCGTGGACCGACCATTTCAGCCGCCATTAATGCTAAAGGTTACAACAAAACGTTCAGCGCGTTGCCATTTAATGCTATTTATGCTTATATATGTTGATGTACTTCCATGCCAACTTGTGTGTATATATATAGTATATGTGTGTGTGTGGCGGCAAAAAAGTTTTCCAACAATTTTCATTCATTTCCTCTTGTTTTCTTTTTCACATTCAATTCGTTTCATTTCATTAGATTTCATTTGCTTAACTTTGTTTTTCCTTTTCACCCTTCCATCTTCCGGCGTTATCACACACACACACATATCTGTACGTAGCTTTGCACGTTGAGAGCGAAATGAAAGCTCAGCATTTCATTGGTTTTAATGCTTTCACCAGCAAACCCACGCCAATGCATACTTCGCTAACGCTCTTTACCCCACACTGCTCATTATTACATGCATAACAAATTTTATTATTATTTCACTTATAGTTGAGCTGTGGAACGCAGTATGAGTGCTCAGCGCGTCAAATTGGCATGACTCGACTTTATGCGACTTCGCTTCGCGAGCGGCTAATACCTTCAAAGCGCAATGAATATTGAAGTAATTATATATATAAACATAAATATATATGTGTGTTTAAGTACTAATTATTTTATTTTGATTCGCTTAACTAACAACTCTTCGCAAAAACACTAATACACACTCGTAGATGTGTGCAATGACATAAAAGTCCTATATCATAAATATTTTCGGTAATTAACTGAGCTTTCTATGGAGCTTATCAAAAAAGAGTAATTAAATATAAATAAATACAATTCAAGTGTATGTGTGTAAATAAAAAGAGGTAATAAATAGTATTAATATATATACTTTCAGTATGTCGGAAGGCGGAAGAGTTCCTTTATTGGAGTGTAAGTACGAAGTTTTCAAGAGATGTTTTGCCAGAAATGATTTCGTCATAAGAAACAAAAGTAGAAGTAAAAAATGCTGTGATACCCAGAACTTCTAGGTATGGATCAAAATGACCGTCGGATATCAAAAAAATGTCTAGAGCCTGCCAAAATATGTTGAGGGGACCCTGCTCATTTCTACATATATTGTTGGAATTTATGTAAGGATGCCTTATCTCCAAGCTCAACGACATTATCGTTGTAGCCAGACACTCAGACATGTTTAATATGGAAGTAGTTTCATAATACCACTAGTGTGGTCCTGCGCTCCTTGGCTAGTTAGAGCTCGCTGACAGTGAGTGTTTAGCAGCTCTGCTCTCAGAGTGGATGCGTACCTCCTTAAAAACCCAAATTTCGGAGAAGTACATATGCCCTGACGGCTGCCATTTCCGTTGGAGAGTCATTACAGTGGTCTGGTAGTATGAAACAAAAGTTGACCTTCCCTTTGAGCTATGATCCATCCGTGAAAAAGCTCATTGCGCTTTTCCCCAGCGAATTTGCACCAAACACATATCTCCCTATTGAAGGTATGTGCGCGGGAAGATGCTGCTGAGACTAGGTTCCACGGCGCAGTAGTCTAAGTTAATAGTAATACCGTCGGGTAGCACAATAATGGTTCGCTTTCGTCCGTTCTGGAAATTTCGATGTGAAAGATGCCCTTCGCTCTGGTCGACCTCTCGCTTAAAAAGTCGATGATATTGTGGAAAAGATTGACCAAGACCATCAAATAAGCAGCCACGACATCGCTAAGGAACTTTACATTAATCATCAAGCGGTTTTGAACCTTTTAAAAAAGGCTGGCTACAAAAAGAAGCTCGATGTTTGGGCACCACATGAATGGCCTGTGAAAAGTTTAATGGACCAAATTAACATCTGCGATTCTTTGCTGAAACGTAATGAAATCGGATCATTTCTGAAGCGAATGGTAACAGGAGACAAAAAGTGGATTAAACACGACAATAATGTGCGAAAACGCTCATGGCCCAAGCGTAATGAAGCTCAACAAATGGTCGGAGAGCCAGGATTGACGCCTCGAAAGGTTATGCTGAATGTTTGGTGGGACTGCAAAGGAATAATACACTATGAGCTTCACCAGCCTGGTCGAATGATATATTCTACATTTCACTTTCAACAACTGATTACCGACCAAAATAGTATATATTTGGTTCATTAAAGTTCATTATAAATATAAAAGAAAAATAAGGTGAAGTTTGATTAGAAATACGAAAATACTTTTTCGACTACCCATTTTATATATACATACGTTGTTTAGTGAGTGTGGATTTTCCGACAGCCTTCCACCTGACATATAGACTATGGAAAACTTTGGGTTAAACTCGATTTCGTAAAGAAAAACCACAACTTTTGGTGAGAGACCTCACCACCATCTAAAGAGCTTTGATTTATACCTCATCCTTGAGTTTTTGTTTTTCATGGAAGCATAGATAATTTGTATCTCGTACACTTTTGAGGTTACAAGGAAAAATCAAAAGGCAATATTCAAGTTTATATAATATTTATTAAATTTATTTCCAGTAATTTCTTTCCGTCTCTCTACATTTTTCAACAGTATCAATTTTCTATGAATATTTCCTAAAATGCCTGCTGAAGTATTTCCACTTAACACTTTAATAGCCGGCCGTCAGCCAGCGTTATATCACATGCAATTTTAAAGTGAAATATTTATTTGAAATTGTCCCAAACATTTAGGCTACAATTACTTAAAGTAAAAACAACAACAAAATATTTGTAAATATTGTGAACTAATAAATATCCAAGTTAAATAAATTGGCTTAGAAAGCAAATTTTAAACCGACCAAGGCAAAATGGCATGCAACGCACAAGCACAGTGATAAATTCCGACACATACACGCGCATAAGAGCACATATGCATATAATATAATATATGCATATGTATATAAAAGTGTTGCTAAGTATTTACAATAACGTCGAAAATTCTGTTGATATTATTTCAGTTGATAGGCAAAAGTTGTGTGTTGCAACATCCTGGATTAATCAATTAAGATTTTGCACATTTTGCCTAGCTGTCAATTACTTGGAAAATAATAGCCATTACTTTGGCACGCACACTTGTGCGCATTCACACAGTTATATACACGGAAGGATGTTGCACAAATGGACATGTGAAATGGCTTAAGACAACGCTGCTCACTGATATGCTACTAAAAAGCGATTTCATATAAATATGTGTATACATTTATGTAGCAAAAAGCTATAATTACTTATATACAGTATGTGTGCTTGTGCAGTGTTATTGAACATTTCATTTGACATTTTCCGCATAACTTAAGCGCTGACTTAATAACGCCTGGCATTTACTTGAGTTCAAAAATCACAATGAGATTATCTCAGTTTAAGCGTATTTTATTTATGCGTTCGAAACACACGCATACACACATACACGCTTACAAATATAAATATACAAAATCACACTCACACATATCTATGTATATAGAGAGAGAGGATCGGCTTAAAGTGTAAAATGGCGTTGTCGTTACGTATATCACGGTGTTGACATCTTGACTTGCACGTGCAACACTAACGCATGGTATACACGTACTGACTCACTCACAAGCCTTTGTATGTGTGTTTAGGTATGTTTGTGGCGTTCTTAAGAGTAAGGCAGTTTCGCTTATTATGCTAAGTTCTGAGTTAATCCTGCATTTACAATTGTTATGCAACGCCTACAAGATATAGTCGGCATAAAACACACCCGCCAATACATACAAGCATACATTTTATATCAACTGTTATGTAAGTATATACCCGCCTTGTCGGAAATGTGAGTTACAATTCATCGAGTCTTCTTTGCTGCTACTTAGTCAGATTCGGATGAACAGATGTTTTTACTGCTATAACAGAGAGTATAGTGCATGACTCTCATTTGCTGGGATCTGAGGCGCAAGCATCAATTTCACACCCCATACTCTACTTGAAATTTACAGCCTCATTTCATGACTTGATTACTTTTTTGATAAGAATTTTTAATAAAAAAATGTTAAATATTTCATAGATTTGAAATTCATTTCAATAAGAAAAGAAAAAATGCTTAACCTAGGTAAAGGGGTGTAATATCTTTTGAGGTTACGATTTTTGACGGCCCAAAAATAGGTCCTTCACTGCTGCAATGATTCCTACCTTCTCTGTGGATGAAATCTAAAAAAAGGCTACTCGTTACCTATGATTAAACCAAAAATAGTAAAAGTGATGTCCAAAATTGCTCGTTTCTGTCCTGCCAAAATTCGATTTTTGTTCGGATCGAAAAACTGATAGGTCATTCTAACATAGAAAAATTGATTTTTTTAAATTCCACACTAGATGTTTCCATTAAGGCTACCAAGAGATGAGATCAGAATAAGCGATAGAGACCGTGAAAAGAGAAGGCGGAAGCGGGAGAGAAAAACGATACCGGCTCAAACGAAGTAGCAGTGGTAAAAGTAAAGAGATAAAAATATAATCGGTTCAGCATATACTATAAACTATATATAGTACCCAACAATTTTTTTTCAAAATTTTCCTACTGGGAAGCTTAAATTATTTTAAGGACACATTTGAAATAACATTGAAAACAAAATCCTTTACTGATGAGCGATACAGAGATGCTTACACGTACAGAGATATCGAGTAATTGACAAATTTAATGGAAGCTTAAAGAGATTTACAAGATTAGCATGTAGTAGCAATGTGATTTTTGGTTCAATCTAACTGAATAATATGTGCGAGTAAGTATTTGTCACAAAAAATTAGAGATATAAGTTCGTGGTATGTATATATGTATTCTCACAGCTCTACACTAAAACTTTGAACAGAATTGTACCACAAGAGCTTTCGAAAGTTAATTTTTGTTATATGAATAGCTTTACAAACCTTATAAAAGCTTTCATGAAAGTTCTGCTTATTAAAAAACTCCATAGGGGATTGTATGTATTTATATATTCTGTCAGCTTTTCACTAAAGCAATGAGATTGTATAACTAGATCTTTCAAAAGTTTATTTTCGTCATATAGTATGAATAGCTTTTTAAACTACATGAAAGCTTTCGTGAAAGTTCTGCTAATTACAAAACTGCATAAAGGATTTTAGTTAGCTGCAATAACCCATAAAGTCAAAGCTTTCAAAGAACTTTCATTAATATATATGAAAGCTTTTTGTAAACTTTGACGTGAAAACTTTCGAGAAAGTTTCTGCTCATTAAAAAGTTAGCTACAACAACCAACTAATGTCAAAACTTTCAAAAAAATTTCAAGTTGAAGCTTTCAAAGATATTTCATTAATATGTATGGAATAAGTATGTAAGAAAGCTCTTTACAAAATTTGACATGAATTAATATATATGACAGCTCTTTGAAAGCTTTGTATCTAAGGGATATTGCAGCTAATTAAAATTTTACATATCTAGTATAGGTATATTTCTTTACAATTTTATTAAATAGTTAATAAGAAATAACATCAAATCTACTATCCAAATAAATTATTATATATTAAAGTTGTGAGCTACAAACATGCCATGGAAGCTTTTGAAAGTGAATATTTAAAAGCTAGTGCAAGCGGTCTTCAAATTTGTGATGGTGCCACAGATAGGAAAAACCTATCACAACAAGCTTTTATAAAGCTTTCGTAAAATTGTGAAGCTTTTATGATTTTTTGCTTAGAAATTGATTTATAGTAATTGAAACAATGACAAGCTTAAAGCTTTTATGATAAAAAACTAATAACAGAGTTTAAAGTTGTTTATTTTTAGATTACAATAGCAATGTTCGAAATTAAAAATCCATTCACATATAATTTTACACTTTTTGATCACCCTAGTATACAGAGAATAAGTTGAGCTTTATTTTACTTGCTGGCTTTAATTGTTTCGGGTGTTCTTGTTTTCCGGAGTGAGTGTGTTAAAATCTTAAGAAAACCAATAAATATTTCCTCGATAAATTTTTATTGGAAATATATGCTTTAAATGGAATTTCGGGTGTTCGTGGAGGGTATGAGCATATTTAAAAGTGCCTTAAGGATGACGCCATAAAATCCAATTAATTCGGTGAATATACATGCACACTAAAGCCCGCAACATATACAAAGGAAAACAGGGATTTGGAAATACAGACACACACACACAGCAGAAATAAGCTTACACAGCCATAGAGCAAGCACGCATACATTAGCAATTGAGAGAGATAATACGTTCGCAATTAAATTCGAGCCATAAAGGCGGGTATTTGTATGCACAAACACATACACAAAGTACAACTGTGTGCGCATAAATCCTAAGAGCCTTTGTTTTTATATGCCAAGGATATAATTAGTTAGATAAGATACCAATATGGTAAGAGAAATCGAAGAACAGGCAGCGGACGCTCAAAGCGGGCGGCAAAGGACGGAAGTTAAAATGGGAGCGTGTTGCTAAGAAAAGAGTGACAATTTAATAGTTATGCGTAATATGAGTTGGCAGTGGGGTTAGGACAGACAAATGCAGATAGTACATGGATTATAGTTTGGGTTCGGTCGCCGTACTGTCTTCAAGCATGCATGGTGCTTGACGCACTAAGCTGGCGCGTGTGGGCCAGACAATTGAAGCAGATAAGTGGCATTAAAGGATAAAGTCACAAGGCAATTTATTGTGCTGCATATGCAAGCAAACACACACATGCACACAAATACATATGCATGCCCAAAAACCGGATAAGACAACCGAGAAGGCAAGCAGGATAACAATAATTACCAGCTGGCGTTGCCAACTACAGGTAAAATTAGTGGAAGAGGCAGCCACAAAGCTTACATGGCGCTACGCAGCAACGACGAAGACGCTCAAACAGCTTGAGGCTGTGGAAAATTAAGCGTGGCATGACATAAGCGGCGCAGCTGGAGCGCAAACGAGGGCGGAGGTCAATGTTGGTTGCAAGAATGTGGGCATCTACCAGCCTGGCAATGTTGCCCAGCGGCGGCGGCAATTAGATAATTTAAGATGTTGCCATAAAATCAAATAAGCTGTTTTGGCAATTCTTCTGCGATGACAATGTAACCAACAACAATGCAGCAGGCATAGGCAATAAATACGGTATATGTGTGTGTGTGAATGTATGCATGCATGCGGTTTGTTTGCTTGTTTGCGGTGTTGTTATTGGCCGAAATACAATTAAAAACGCTGATAAGCTGAGTTGGGCGCAATTTAATTTCTGTAAGCGCAAAGAGAACGTGCTTGCGAGGACTGTGTGGGCCTGCGGAGGCCCATTTATCCCCGCTGCGTATGCGACACGCGGCAATGTAATATTTCAAAAAGAAACAAACGGCAGAAGCGGTGCAGGATAATAAAAGAAAATACGAAACACATCCGCAACATGTCACCATAAGGAAAACAACAACAAAAAACATTTTACTATAATTTGATAGGCAACAACAACGAAAATAAGTTCTTTTTTCGCCATTTAAATGAGACAAAACATTTATGGACAGCAGCCGGATAAAATAGGGACCAGCGGCAATTTTTCGGACACACAAATCACGGACCAACCGCAGTGTTTCGTAAATGATGGGATTGTAGGTTTGACTTTATTTGCAGTTGTGCTGTTGTATGTGTGTGTCCTGTTGTTTGTAGGTGCTTTATTAACGCCCATCAGTGTCATCATTAGCATTAGCAACAAGATGAGCTTTGTTGCTAATATGACTGAAGCGTTGGCAATAAATAAGCTTATACAGGGTGGTCCAGATAAAAGCTCGATAAAAGCTCGACTTCGATCCTAATTAAACATTTTCGGTATATAACGTTTCTAAGGCACTAAGCTGATTTCCCTTAATATGTTCTACAAATTATTTTTCTTTCAAGAATCTGTGCTAAGAAAAATTTGGAGTGAGTTAAAAAGCTTTCGAGGATAAAGCTCGGTATATCTCACTATTCTTTTCTCAGAACAAAATAAACTCTGTCTCTCAAGTATAAACGATTTTTATTCCCTACATCACTAACTATTTCTAGCATCTTCAGCTTCCCAGTTCTACTTCAATTATTTCAAAGTGCACCCATTATATGCGTATGCAGTGAAGCAAAACATTTAACTGTCAACTGACAGCACTCAAATGAGACGACATTAAAATGCTTATCAGCCACAGCTCTAGGCTCAGTGGCAGTCCACGAGCCTTTCAAATACAAAACCAGATCTGGCTGTCACAGCACAAACTTCGGCATTTGCACTTCGACGTAACTTTGATGCTGTTTGGTCATCGATAGCCTGCGGTTATTACGCATGTTGACTTCTTGTTTATTTCACTTATTTCCTTTTGGTGTTCACTTCTTCAACTGTGGGCAGTGTATGGCAATAATTTCGGTTGCCATTTCTGTTTTAGGCATCTATTTGTTTCACTTTGCTAACTTTGTATGCTTTTGCTCTCATTTATTCAAAAATTTTTTGTGCTTGCTTTTCCACAGCTCAGCTTGACACTTGACCTTTTTCACTGTCACTTTGACCTTTTCTTGTTTTCCTTTTGCGCTTCTGCAAACAAATTTTTTTGCGTTCTATATTGTCTCGCCTCTTTAGGCTGCTGCGACTGCCGTTCCCTGTGGGCCTTTTCGACATTTTTAGAAAGTGTTAATTTGACAGCATTTTTCGTTGCCTCATTCACACTATTTTTTGTTTGTTTTGTTAGCTGGAAGCCTTGCACATTCGTGACATTTTTGCTCTAAATCAGGTAAGTTTTGTCAGTATGATAGTCAGCCCCCGCAGGTGATCTATAATTCTGCGCTTATCATTTGTTTAAAATGTGGATATGAAAATATTTAAGGGCATCATTTAGATCGGAATAGTTTGATAATAAAAGTTAAAATTCAGATGGTTTTTAAGGATATAATTAAATGGTTAAATATTGATTAAAATTAAATTTCATTTGAGTTTTTTTTACGTTCTTTTGCTTTCAGAATAATGTGTTTATATAATATCTATCTAGTAATCTCACAGAGAGATTTAATATATCTAAACAGTTTTTATTAAAATAAAATCGGTAAATTTTTTTTTATAAATTTGAAGCTTAAAGCGTTTTTAAGGGCTTTTCCACAAATTAATATAATAAAGTATAAATCATTTCCATATACTTTAGAAACTAATTTGATATTAAGTGTTTAGTAAAAAGTGCTTTCCAAAAGCTCAGTTTAATATTTTATAATATACTCTGACAAATAAATGATTTTTCAACATCGAAACTGCAAAGTTGATGAGCTGACTAGGGGGCACCCTTTCACCACCCTTACCCGTCTGGAATCGGGTCGTTTCTTCGCTGTTTGCTGCATTCTGGCGTTGGACATTTGGACTGTTCGGTGAACTTGTGCGATATACTTCTGGCCCAGTAGACTAGTAAAAGATCGTTTGACCTAATGGTTCTTAACAAAAGCTGTATGGAGAAAGGCGAGTTGAAATCATTTTGTCACTTTGAGAACATAGCTAACTGACTGGGATTGACATTAACGGGCTTTATAAATTTATGAAAAGCACAAATCGCTTCGACGATCAACGATCACCTGGTGATCTACCTTTCAGGAATTTAAGAGTAACAAAAAGGACGAATATAATATCCAAGTGAGATTCATTGATTTTGGAGTCAACCCTACCACTTAATCTAACCTAATATCGCATCTTTTTACCGATTATATTTGTTGTAGTTTTAAAGCAGCTCATTTCAAACTATGAAACTTTTTTATGTGAAACGTTCAGTTTTAAACATTTAAAAACCTCTTTGCGAATTCTAGGCTCTATACTGACGACTTAAATGAATATTAAGAAACTAAAGAAATCCTTCTCGAGGGCTTTTTTGTATGAAGCTTTCAGTTTTGAATATTTCAAAATCTATTTTAAATATTAACCTCTACCCTGACGACTTAAATGAAAATTAAGAAACTAAAGAAAGCTCTCTCGAAGCTGTTTTGTGTGAAGCTTTCAATTTCTGAATATTTTAAAACTTATTTTTGAGTTCTAAGTACTGACAACTGACAACTTAAATGAAGATTCAGAAACTAAGCGAAGCTTTAGAGAAAGCTTTCACAATAAAATGAAAGCGAAAGCAAGCGAGTTCATCTAATGAGCTTTCGGTAGCTTTTCGATATACACAGAAGCTGTTTTGATTGTTACAGCGTTAAAATCGGCTCTTTGGAAATCATACTTTAGAGAAAACTTTCACTATAAAAAGCATCCGAAACTTTCCAAGCGACTTCATCTAATGAACTTTTGGTCGGTTTCCGATATATATTAAAGCTATTTACACCAAGAATGAAATCTGCTCCTATGGTAATCTTACTCCATTTACTAAGCTTCCTAATGGTTAGATATAACGTCAGTTCTTCTGAAGCTTCAACAGCAACACACAATTAGGCAGCAATTTGCAAAAGTTTTGTACAAAGCTTTCAATACTGTTTTTTATAAGTTGTTGTATACGAAGTTATTCCGAACACTGTTTGAAAAATATGAACTGTTTACCCCGCAGGGCACAAATTACCTTTAAATTTCACATAAATTTATAATTATTTATTGCATTATTCTACTAAATCACAGCAAAATGAGCTAAATATACAATTAAGTGATTTGTAGAGTTTGAGAGTAAAGCAGAGAGGTAAAAAACTACGCAACATATGAGAAAAAAGTGAAACCGAAATATTTTCAATGGACGTAAGCACTTCTAAGAAACCGCAGTGGCAGCAAAGTGAAGAAAGAAAAAATACTGGAAGAAACATAATAAATGTGAACCGCCTAGCAAGCAGTCAATTGAGATCCAGACTAACAAGAAAGCTCCAAAAAAGGGGACAGCCGCACAAAAATTTGGCCAGACGCGCAGCGATGAGTTAAGAAACTTTAGAAACAATAACAAAAACAACACATTTCGGTTGCATGCATTTGCTGCGCCACTTAGCGACGCTGCCAATGCAACATAATTTACTCAAATCTTTGACGCGCACACACAAGCACACATGCCGTTTTCAAGAGAGTTGCTTGCGTGCTGCTGCAGTTGTGTGTGAAAAAAGATGCAGATACTTACACACATGAGACGCACAAGCTTTCTTATAAATATATACTCGTGCACATAAATTGCAGCCTAAACATTTCAAATCATTATCAAATTAAAAGCAATTTAAAGATTTTAACTTAATTGGCATGTTCGGAATGCTCTTATGACGCGGCTACCCGAAGGAGACTCCGCACATGTGTATGTATGTATGACTATGCGGAGAAGAAAAAATGTGCGCTTTCAGAGATTATGCGCCTTTTATAGCGCGCTGTTTTCTTTTCTTGCTTTCTTATGTCGAGCCTACATGTTTGCTTGTCAGAATTCGTTGATATATGGCTGAATATGACGTACGGCGGCGGCATATTTATTATTATAAATGCCTTGCTTTTTTAGGAAATTAGCTGTTTGGTGCACTTTTTGGAAATTATTCTAAAACGTTAGTTAAATTCGTATTCAGTTGGACATAATTGAAGGTCAGGTGGAAAAAAATAAATTATGCAAAATGGTTTATTAAGTGGTGGACCTCGCATATCATGTCAAAGAAATTTTTTGGTCTGTAAAATAAAATCATACAGATCTGTAAATAGAGATGTATGTAAATTAGTAATTACTCGTATCGAGCCTTCAAGAGATCGCATGTATACAAAAGAGTTACCGTTAGTCAGGAAAAATCAAGTCCAGAAAGCACGGTCAGTTTGCACACTGAAATTAACATAAGAACTTGGAATGTGTCTGGGTCTAAGTAATAGTTGGTTATATATTAAATATTTCAAATATCTTTAACCTTCTAAAGAATGTTTAAGCCAAAAAAAAAAATATATATAGTAAAATAGTCAATAAGCTTGAATAAGATATTTTGTCCTACAGTTTCTGTTGTAACCTCAGATATACTGCCAGAAATCAGTTCAGTCAGTGGTATCTCTTGGTAAAATGTTTGATTGTCTTAAATCAGTCAGTAGCACACTCATACAAATTTAGATATTTTTATAAACTGTTGATATTATAGTTCGCTATCTATGAAATCAAAGCTATTCTGTACTAACTAGAAAAAGCATCAAGCTACTTCATCATAAGACTCTTGGATTGCTGGTCAAAGCGGAATCGCTGACAACTGAAAATCCGATGACCTTGCCAGAGCAGATACCCTTGTCTTACTCACAGCGGAACAGGACCGAGATGGATCTTTACTGGCGTCTTGCTTTCAAGCACCGTACTAATGAACCTCGCGTGCGCTTAGCAGGCACTGGTTGACGACCAGCTCTTGTGCGACTGCGATATCCTTTTGACCTAGAGTAGGAGATCTACTGAAACAACTTGCTGTGTGCAAAGTTCATCAGTCGTAGGGATTCTTGTCCTGTCCAATAGACATTCATGCGGTAAGGCTAAAAATTTTGTCGGACGCAAGCTGTCAAAACTGTATGGAGGAGGGTGAGATGGAAACATCTAGGCACATTATCCCCCATTATTCATCCTTTGCAATACTGGAACTGAAATCTCACGGTAGTCTTACTTTCGAGTGAACCAGAGATCAATATCCGTCTCAATAAATTTATGATTGGTGTAAAGAATTAAAGAGCTTTGTCGATTTGTGAGGGTCTTATGATACATCAAATAACAGTTTTCAGATAAAAAAAATGGTGGAACTCTGGCCCAAGGGAGATCCCTTTTAGAACCACCTCTTAACATAATCTAACCAATTTTGATATTGTCGTGAAAAATGGTTGGACATAATAGCACAATGGTGGAATGCCAGTCCAAGTGAGGTCCCTTTCGTGATTGACCTCTTAACATAACCTAACCTAACCTGATCTTATCGTGAAAAAATTGTTTCGTGGTTTACCTTGACATCGGTTGCACCTCAGTTTGAATATCCTTCACAAATAAAGAAGTTTCGATACAAGAACTTGATTTCGATCATTCATCACATTACAGAGCTGTCATACAGCCTTAGTGGCCCGGTATATTCAAGTCAGACAATTGAGCAGCTTCTTGAGAAGAAAAGGATGCGCGAGAAATTTCGGATCGATATCTCAAATCTGGAGGACTAATTCTCATATATATGTGGACAGACGGGCATGGTTAAATCGACTCAGCTCGTCACGCTGAGCATTTATAGAATATATACATTTATAGGTTCTGTTCTCCGTTGTTCTTTCCTAATAGGTTTCACAAGTTTCGGAGGGCAATAATGGCATAATATACCCTGTTCAGGGTATAACAATTGCCGTACACACTTCGAAAGTAAGTGAATCTCCCGAGTTCCTTTCTGAATTTTCTATTATCCATAAATAATATACAAAAACTGTATTTTATTTGCATAATCATAAAAAGTAATCGCATAAAATTAATACGCACTTCACACCACATAAGTACTAAGCACCATAAAATTTGGATTATAATAATTTTGTCAGGCCATTTCTTCGTATGACAAAATCATTAGTTGGCGTTTTGAGGCTAAGAGGCTGGCACGCCGATTATTACATTGCTGCCACCAGCACTTGTGGCACTTAAGAAAATTGAAAAGTGACAACGGAAAAATGCTTATCATTATTATTTACATATGCACACAGCCACAACTACAAAGCTGAAACAAATGAAATAGTAACAAATTTACATACACATAAAAATATATATAAATACATATATACATGCTACATATGAGTAAGACAACCAAAAATGACGACACCGACAAATGTTAGAGTCTTCAACAGCAGCAACAATAACAACGACGGCGGCGGCGGCGATAAGCTGGTTGTTTTATTTATTAACTTAATTTCATATGTGTGATCAGCAACAAAAATGACAAAGTTTTGTTAGAAACTTTCGGCGCAACGAAAGTATAATAGCGGAGACACGAAATTATTGCGGCGACGCGGCGAGAAAAAATTGCCGACTTCATCATTATTAGTCGAAAGGCTGTGATTATTTTGGGACGAATGTATTCATACTTATGTGTAGCTACATATATGTGTGACTTACCAGAATAAGTACATAGTAGCGAATGGGGGCAAACAAACGTTTCAGCCGAACACTTTGTCGTAGGGTTGAAGTTGAATAGTTTATCGCTGGTATAAGTATTAGCCGCGCGATTTATGTGAATTCCAGCACATTAATAAATATTTGAAACAAATGATAATGAAAATGGTGCTTCTAGCTCCGTCGCCCAGCAGCAAAGCAAATGGGAATGAATGTTAAATAAACAGCATGAAATATGTTGTGGAGTGCTAACATGTGGCAAACACGGAGTAAAAACTAAAATTTTTTAGATAAACTAGTTTCGAACTGGTTTTTTTGTAACTAGTTCACAATGTGGACGGAGGAAGCGATATGTGAGAACTAATTTCGTATTCATTGGCGGTATGGCTGACAATTTCTGAAGTAACTGGTGCATAACTAGACTCTTAGTAACTAGTTTCAAGCAGTTCCATATTGTTATGGGGCAACCGGAAGTTCGAATTTAGCGAAAATTAAAGTCAATATGGAATGATAAACTTGAAACTCAGATGAAAATTAACTTGCTTTAAAATTGTTGTTTAGATGTGCAGTTCAAAATAAGATGTCAAAGCAAAGTAAAAATTTTATTATCTCGACAGGATGTTACGAAATTATTGATCCATATTTTGAATTTAGAAATGGGCTAATACAAAACTAACTCAACATTTTAATCTTTTAATTTTCAATTTTCAAATCGAAAAAAAACCTTGTCAGATCTTCGAAAAATTGTAAAAAAATATAAATTACGTTAACTGGTCCAAAACTAGTTCCATTTTGTATAGTTTAGATACTATTTAAAAATCTAAGACACGTTGACACTTCTGCTTTTTGCTGGTTAGCAATTCCACACCTATACATACGTACACATCTGCATATGTCATCTGGTCAGCCAGCAGTTTGTCAACAGCTTATAGTCCATAGAGTCTCTGCTGCCATTTCGACTATCAAAATGGGTTGTCAAATGGCCATTAAAAAATTACAATGTATTAATTTTTTCTAAGCACAATTCTAAAGCGACTGCTGCTGCTATAGTGTGGAAAAATATGAGAAGCAGTGCCTAAAGGTCTTGTGGAAGAAACTGTGAAAGAAAGAAAATTGAAAGAAATGCATTTGAGTGCTATAAATTTCATGGTAAATTAGGTCACTGTGTGGTGATTGCTGTGAGGCTGCAACAATTATGCGCTTATAAGAAAATGAAGAGATGCTGGAAGTGTTTAAATGCGCAATGGGAAGATTTTGAGACAAAATTATAAAATTAGGGTTATATGGAGCAAGAAATAGGGGGTCATGTGACTCGATGCCATTTCATATTTATCAAAATTTTAGCTACATTTCGGTTCCAAAAATGTTGCACAGAAATTAGTACTTCATAGTTTCAACTGCTCACAACTATTTGCCACATTTTTATTGCCACACTGACCATCGCATTCACTACCAACTACGCCGTTAGCCATTTATTGCTGCTATCTCATCTCTCTTGTAATTAAGTTTGTTTTGTATGTGCAATTACCGCTCAATTTGCTGGTGTCAGCATTGTCCAGCATACTTTGTTTTCTTGTTATCTAATTTTCTGTAGTTTTTTCCCAGTTTTATTATATCATTTTCGTTGGAAAAATCTTCGGGTGGTCCGGCAATTAAATATTGTGGCATTTTTGTCACACATACTCCGGGCCGACATAAAAGTTCCCATAAAAATATTGTCTAATATTTCACCGCAGACTACAGCCAAACATACTCAAAGAAACATATAAGCCACATGTGGCTAATTTGTACGCCAGCCCATTGCTTACATCACCAGAGCACTGTGTGGTCATAGGCCTGTTTTATAGTTCTCTATTTCTTGGTTTGCTTTATAGCTTCGTTGACAAAAGGCGACTGATAGCATCGCTCTAATAAAACTCGGTGTCTATAATTTTAAGTTTTTTTTAATGATTAAATGTGTGAGGTATTAAGGAAAAATAACGGCGTTTAATAAAATATATGATTCTAACGGGCGAAGTATTTGTCTAATCGTTCATCTTTTCGTATAAAGCTTAAAAGTTTCTCACTAGAGTAAGACTAGACCGAGTTTTGTAAGAGATAACAAAGATCTGTTAAACATACTTAGTTCTCTCATAAAATATTATTAACCTCTTTTACATCTCACACTATCTGTTGTGAAGATCACTTTGGAATTCCAAAAATATATTGTGAAGTATTTTAGTGTGAGGTATTGCTGAAAAATTTAAACGTCCGCTCGATGACGAAATATTTAGAAGAAGTAATTGGATCCTGAAGTTGCCTGAAATTTATACTAAAGAAAACAGAATAGTGCAGAAGTGTTTTTTGGAATTTCTTAACCAAATTTTTGAGTTCAAGTAACTCAAAGTAAAATTTAAGAACTATGCTAAAATGCAAGTTATCCAAGTTATCCGAGCCACTATCCGAGTTATCCGAGCTAATATCCGAGTTATCCGAGCTACTATCCGAGTTATATTTTTTCTCGTCATTATGGAGAACAGTTCAGAGCATCCATAATTTCTTTGCCCTACCAATTCAGACTGTAGTTTTCTCAGAAAGTTTGTGTGAGGCTCATCGGTTAGTCTTTGAGATATCGAATTTTACTGCAGCTATAAGCCGATTTTAGCAAGTTTTGGTAAAATTATTATTACATTATACAGCAGAAGTGCGCGTTTACTATAGAATTTCAGTTAAAGCTGACACCTTAGTACGAGGTCGCAATATCATATATGTATCTTACTGGTTATTATTTTCTTAGAAAAAATCAAAAACTTACAAGCCCACCCACACAGCAACTGAATACATAAATTAACAAAAAAAATTATTAAATATGTATGTAAACTTCATTATAGTTTTTGCTTTCCTCTCATTCGAACTTCTCCTCTCCTTTGGGCACTTACAGCAACTAAACTAAACTGTCAACGAATTGCTTGTTTAACATTTGTCAAAACTACACAATAGTAATTCACTGTCAACGATTAATTAGGTAGAGAAACTGCCTACATTTTAACTATTATTATGTTTTTTTCGTAGAAAACGTAACCAAAACTACTTAAAATTAACCCAAACCAAGCAGCGTCCAATTAATCACGATATTTCATAGAAATTTTTGAGAAATATTGGGCTTTGTCAACACCTCAAAGCAGAAAGCCACAAATAGCGCCTAATTACCGCGCTCACGTCGTGCTTTCCAAAGCCAGGAAATGCTGTTTCCTTTCTTCGCACTGCCGTAGTAGCTTCGTTGTGCTGAACGCTGACTTACAAAGCGACAATAAGCTTTTTGTTCGAAACTCGCTTAAAAGCCCAAATTGAGTCATGTCATATATCAGCTCATATATAATTGTCGCACATTGACAGCTGTCATCTTTCAAACGGAAGACGCTAAAGAAGAACTTTAAGAAACCCAAACTGGCTTGAAGCCCACTTTTTGTGATATTTGCATCGAACTACACATATTTATGGTCAAATTCATTATTCAAATGTACGCGTCCATATGCCATATGTGTGTGTATGTAAGTGGTTATGAATGTGTGGTTAAACAACTCAATTTGGTCGCCGTTTTGGGCATGCCTCCAAACCGCGCTCGGTACTCGCCACACTCCGCGGCAATTTGTCTTGTTCTTGTGGAAGGAAATGCTTGGTTGTCGCTTAACTAATTGCCTTGCTCTTTGGGTCTACGCTGACAATAACTTTTATTTGAATCTCATTCAAACTAGGCTTATGTGAGTCTTCGAAGCTTTTTGTAGCGTTTCGGTGTTAAACTGTACACCCACGCGGGGCTCGTACGCTTTTTACCAAGTAATATAAATGTCTTTAACAACATGTTTTATGTTTTGAGGTTATGTTTATAATAAAGTCGTTAGCTTTGTTCGATTTGACGTTGACAAATTTCAGGCGTTAAAACTTGGCTGTAAAAAATAGGGCATAATAACTTTTGAAGGTTATGAATGAAACAAAAAGAGCGATGAAACCGGTTCTACTACAGTAACAACTAATTTTTGTATTACATACGGAGAGCTCTTAAAGATTTAGAGTTTAAACGATTAAAGATTTTATAGCTGAAAAAGTCGATGAAATTCTAGAAAATATTGACCAGGACCGTCATGACATCGCTAAGGATTTTAACGTTTGAAAAAGGTTGGCTACAAAAAGAAGCTCAAGGTTTGGGTACCGCATGAATTGTCTGTGAAAATTTTAATGGACCGAATTAACACCTGCGATTCTTTGCTGAAACGAAATGAAATCGAACCATTTCTGAAGCGAATGGTAACAGAAGACAAAAGGTTAATCAAATACGACAATAATGTGCCAAAAAGATTATGGTCGAAGATTGGTGAAGCTCAACAAATGGTCGCAAAGCCAGGATTGTTGTCGCGAAAGGTTATGCTGAGTGTTTGATGGGATTGAAAAGTAATAATCCACTATGAGCTGCTTCAGCCTGATCGAACAATTGATTCTACATTTTACTGTCAACAACTGATGAGATTGAAGCAGGCAATCAAAAAAAAAAAAATGGCCTTGAACTGATCAACAGAAAGCTTCGTATTCCATCAGGACACGCTAGACCACACACATGTTTAATGCCTCGGAAAAACTGGGAGAGCTTGGCCCTGACCTTGCACCATCGGACAACTATTTGTTTCGGTCAATGCAGAACTCCCTTAATGAGTAATGTTGGCTTTAAGAAAAGCCTGTGAAAATTACTTGGCGCAGTTTTTCGTCGAGTAACTAGAAAAGTTTTGCACTAATGGAATAATGTCTCTAGCAGAAAAATGGCAAAAAGTGGTCGACCAAAATGGTACATATTTGGTTCATTAAAATAAGATTAGAAATACTTTTTCGATTTTCCAATGTATATGGTATATAAACTGCTGTTAAAAGATATCAGTTTTGACCTTGCTTCAATTCAGAGTCACTACTCTGCACGACCGAAGTCAGAGAAGTCCAAAAAAACGAAAAATATAATCCACAAAAATATTTTCTTTTCAGTCAATTTCACTAAAGTGGCAAACCATTGTTGCAACCCGCTATGCCCTCATCCTTGACGCTTACACACTCACAATTCCAGACACACATTTCGTCACCTCGTTCTGCTCGGCGGACGACATCAAAGCATAACAACGAAGCTCAACCATTTCATATGCGGCGCATACATCAGGCGTTGGCTACGCGACGCGGCAGCTGTTGACGGCGACAAAGCCGCTAGCAGCTTAATTAATTTAGTTAAAGACGCTTTTTTGCACGCTTTGTTAAAAATTGCAAATTTCATTTATTTTTTTTTTTTGGTTTTTGATTTTCGCGCACATGCATATGCCACATGACTGTACAATTGGATTGTGTGTAAAAAATAAAATCGCAGCGAAAGTGAGTTGAAAGCAAAAGGCAAAAAGGCGAGAGGCGACTTAACACATTACCAGTTGGACTCGTTAGTTGTGCCGCCAAAGGAAGAATTGAATTGAAATGAAATGCCAGAGACAAGTGAAACAGTTTGCTAAGGCGCGCAGCAAGGTGGCTGGACAAGCGTAGGGATGCCGAGGGTGTGTGGCACGTCTGCGGCCGGCATACTAGTAATGGCTATGCAAAACTGCCGAGTGGATGGCTGCAGACAAAAAATCGCGAATAATTCATAATGTCAGAAACGTGCAAGTGTTAAAAAGTGCCGACAACAATAACAACAGCCGCACTAGAGTATATGAGTATGTAGTATGTACGTGTCGCCAGATGCCTTTATATGTGGCTAGCTGTGTTGCCAGCGGCTAGAGTGGAGGCTACAGCAGCAGCAGCTGCCAACGCCACGGTCGCGACGTCGACAATGGCAATCTAATGTGTGCGGAGAAGCCGTCAATGACTAGCTTCATCATGTTGCAAGTGCCTGTGGCATGACACACTGCATGTAGTATGTTTGGGGATGTAATATGTAGAGCGCTATGCAAAGCAGACCACAAGTTGCAAGCGCCAAAGACAGCCAACTGGTGGTGCAATTGGAGGCAATTCATATACGAAATAGATGAGCTGCAGACGCGACAGCTGCTGAGATGTGACTGCTAATATTACAAAGGCGTCGGGCGGAGCGGGAAATAGCATCATCAAAGCCATACTAAGTAGTGTGGCAGCACAGATTTCGCACACACACTCGAAGACTCCTGCATATTTGTAGGCTGTCGTCCGCTTTATTTTTCATTTTGTGCCATTTTCAGTTTTTGCAACTAGAAGAGAGAAGCAGGCGGTCTGTCCAGCAGCGCTGTGACTATGTGACACTTACAAATATGTACTGATATATATATGCATGTGTATATGTGTGTAACATGGTCCATTCCTTGCTGTTCGCACGTAGTTCACACTCAGTGGCAGCGCCGCAGTCGATTCACCTCTGTGGAGAGTCAGCCAAGTTCAATGCATCTATAAAATGCCATCATAGCTGTAGCATGCGGCGCATAATTACTGCGCTGAAGGTATGATTTATATGTGTTAGTTGGCTGTACATGCACGTGTTGGCTTTTTTATTGCAACGTTTTTTGTTCGCCTCGCGCTGTGCCTTTAATTGGTTATTAATGAAGCCATTACGCTGACTCGGATAGCAGACTATGCTTTTTTACTGTAACTAGAGTGAATGAGAGTCAGCGTTCGTGTTATTGAGTACCACTGAGGTGTTCTAGCATATATGACGAGAAGTTCTTGCATATTTGGACCAGCATAACTATTTTCTTAAGTCGAGAGATTCCACCCCTGTTTTACTCAATTTGAATGTCCATATGATCTACATAGCCAATATAAGATCTGTGCAGACATATACTACATATGTAAATCGAAGTTTTACTAAAATCCCTAGAACGTGTCAGGTAATTTTGACGAGCTTTCGCTTTGAGTTCTGAGCAAAAGCGAGTAGCAAGAAATTTATCTCTGAAAACAAGGGTAAGAAAAAATATGTAGCAGAAGTTTTAAGAGCAAAACCCTCACTACAACCCACCAACTCATGGTGAACCTGTATATGAAAGAGTTTTGAAAGTAGAAAGCCACATCCGCTAGGATTGAACTTTGTTTTAGAATGATAGAAATAGTTACAAAGGAAGTTTTGTTCAGTTTTTGAAATATTGGGTAGTCAGAATACAATTTTCGTATTTTGTCAATAGATGTTGTTGCAGTCGTGTATCTCTAGTGCTACCAATCACATTGTGTCATACCATATAGTGTCGGAATGGTGAGATTAAGCTTCACTTAACAAAAAAAAATTAAATTCGGGGAAGTTGACAAAAAACAGCTGTTCAAAAATTAGTCAAAATAATGAAGAAATTCGCTATATTTTGAAATTTTTGTATAAAAACGGGATAATGCCACGTAAGCCAACAATGAAATCTGTTTACCAGTTTGTGTAGCACAACAATGGTTCGCTCGCTTCTGTTCTGGATATTTCGATTTACACTGATGGAATAATGTCTCTAACGGAAAAATGATAAAAAGTGGTAGACCAAAATTATACATATATATTTATTTATTTATTAGTATAAATATAAAGAAAATAATTAGAAGTTTGATTACAAATAGTGAAAGGCCTTTTGCGACTACCCAATATATCGGTTACTTACTTCTCAACTAAGTCTCTATTAAAAAATATATAAAAAATTATTTATATACATACATATTTTTCGATTCTCTATAAAAACAACTCCTACTGTTTTGACCTTATTTCTCTAGAATATCGCATATATTCGTTATTATTTACGCAGCTTAGTCATACCTCTCTCAAAAATATTTTTATCACAATTTATGCTAATGCAGTTTTGCAATTACCGAATGCCGCCTTAATGCACTGGTGTTGAGTGAAGAACTTAAATCATAATGCTCGCACATAAATACATATGTAAATATACGTTGGTCCTCTATGCGTCTACCCTAGTTCAGCCGTTGCAAAAATCATTTATTTCTGCTTTTTGGCTTAGTCATGCCCCTCGCTTTCATGCGCTTTAATTTATGGCAGCAATTATTACTGAAAAATGTCAATGAGTTTTATTTGCTTACAGCAAAATGTTTGTAAAATAAAGTTATTATTTCGCGGAGTGAGTGCCGCCGAATGGAAGGAGAGCACATTCATTAATCTGCATGTGGATGAGTGAGGTATAGAACAACTCGCATGATTTGTTTTCTACTTATGGAATACTGTATTACATGCATACGTAGTTGACGATATGCATGGATAATGTATACTTAGTTATCGCATTGAGCGCTCACTGAGTCTTTTAAACTTGAGAATTAATTTTTGTGCCTGCTGTCAGCTTTGAACTCACCACTCTCGTTTTACTATCAGATAACTCTTTCTCCACTCTATATTTCATTTAATTAAATTGTTACTCGTAATGTCGGCTGCTTACTGCAGAGCTGTGAGGTATTAATTTAGTTTTAGGTATTTTTAGGTTACTGAGCAGATGTCATCTACTATATCGTATTTATAAAAATCTCAGCATCTAATTCTGAATATGAATTGAAAGTACCAATTTCCTTGTAAACGGCCCGAAATCGATTCAAAAACTCAGTTACTGATTCAAAAAATAACATTATTATTATTCTTCTTCTTCTTAATTGGCGTAGACACCGCTTACGCGATTATAGCCATTATTACTATAAAGAAAACTATAGAACGATAGTAGTTCTCTCTGAAAGAATTTGGAATCGTATTCTAAGATCGGAAGTCGGAAGCTGCTTGAGCCATATGAAAAGCAAATTTTTCTGGACTTTCCCAGGTGAATCAGAAAATTTTCCTTACTTATGTGAACTTCTACACATGGCTCCATCCCCCGGTTATATGGTGTCTATGCCAATAATGAAGAAAGTAGTTAATTATCGGCATCAGATGTAAAAGAGCCATCCAATTCGTATGAAGCCTTCGATTTGCCTTGATTTCAAAAGCACCGAATCGATCAAAAAACTGGTTTAGGCACAAAATTGCTATAAACACAAAACTGGTATAATAAAAAATTATAATACTTCCTCTCTTGTTTACAATTAGTATGAGGTCTTCGATTTGCGGTACCTTAAGAAGTAGCGAATCGAACAAACAACTGGTATAATCATGATTTTTTTAATACTTCCTCTCCTTCTTGAGTTTTGGATAGCTTGCTTTATGTGAATCGTGTTTATATATAAATCATTAAGTTTAATTAAATATGTACGCATTGGAAAGATTATATGAAAAAGATATAATAGTCCCGAGGCAAACATACACCTAAAAACGAAACTTAATATAAAGAAAAATAAATTAAAATTTATATACTTATAGGGTCAATTAAAAAGTTCTGGCCATAGAAATAGATGGCGTTAGAAGTACATTCATATGATTTTAGGTTAGCCTCAAACTTCAAAAGGCATATGTACATCTTTGGCATTTTGAGTGAAAGAACTTTGGTTATTGTGAAAAAAATTTATAAAAAGGAATTTCGCGTGTTTATAAAATATTGCCTTTTGAAGGATAAAAATATATTAAGTAACCGAATTTTGCTTGATGACGAGTTTTATATTGTCCTATCTAAATTTAGACGTGGTGAAATGAGCACCAAAGATGGTGTTACCGACGAAAACATCAAAAAGTCCACAAAATCATTTTGAATGATCGTAAAGTGAAGTTTTTTCAGATAGCAGGCACTCTAAAGATATCAAAGGAGCGTATACATCATATCATTCACGAATATTTGGGCATGAGAAAACTACGCAAAGTGGGTGCCGCGCGGGCTCACTTTTCAAAACAGAGTTTGGAGATGTTCATGCGTAATAAACCTGAGTTTTTGCATCGATATGTCATAATGAATGAAACCTGGCTCCATTATTTCTCTCCGGAAGTCAAATCGATAGCCATCCGAGCGGACTACACACTATGAACCCGCTCCAAGGCGTGGCAATATTCTGCTGACATGGTTTTGGCGTCTATATTTTGGGATGAGCATTGAATAATCATTATTAACCACCCTAACAAAGGAGGGATCAGCAAAATGCGACTATTGCATGGTGTTATTGGACCATTTGAAGAACGAAATCGCCGAAAAACGTGCGTATTTGAAGAAAAACTCAATGCACCGTGTTACAAGTCAGTGAAAACGATGCCAAAAATCGATGATTTGGGCTTCCTATTATTTCTGCAATGCGACGTATTCTCCAGGTCTGATCTCCAGCAAATATTTTCCGTTCTCAGATCTCAAAATAATGCTTGCTGTGAAAAAATTTTAGTCGTATGAAGAGACAATCACCAAAACTGAGACCTATTTAGAGGCAAAGACAAATCGTGCTATAAAAATTCCATCGAAAAGTTTAAATAAAACGCCTTTGAATAGTACTTTATTGAATAACAAACAAACAAAATAATGTGCTCTTTTTTAGTAGGCCGGGACTTTTCAATATGACCTGCTATATTCGTGTACATGCATACAAATCGTGACGTTTTCCATTCGGTAAAATCCACTCCATTCCAAATCAGGCAACATAATCTCAACTGACAAAAAATGTACTCTTATAGTACTCTTATATAATATGTATGCAGGAATAAACAATTAAAGCGTAAACGCGCAATAGCAACAACAAAACACAATGTAAATACTTTTAAACTAGTTAAATGAAAATTTATTGAAAGAGGAATTGCGAACGTTGTAATCAAATAAAGAGTGTGCTTGTGAATGAAATGCTAACGGTACAATGGATGCGTGTAAAATTGGGAAATGGAAAAATCACAGCAGGGTAAAATTAACAGGGGCTAACGGACTGACTGGCTAAACTGGAAAAACTCGTATGAAATGCAAAACAACCCAGTGAACGATTTGTGTGGTTACAATGACATTGCTGATAAGCAAATAATGTTATAGGTGGTTCATATATTTAATTAAAGATATTATTTTGGCAAGAAACTTTTTTATTCATTCTTATAATTTAGCGTGCGATATCTCGTTATCATTTCGTCACTGTAGAAGAATAAAAAATCATATAAATATTGGGTAGTCGAAAAACTCTTTTCGTATTTTGTCAATAAATGGCGTTGCAGTCGCATATCTCCAGTGCTATATATATATCTTATGCTTACTGGGTAGACAATGTTTTTGTTGTTCTGTACTGCAATAATTGTCACTGTCACCATGGCATTTTTTCGCGGTTTAATTGAATTAGTCACACCTACAATAGTAATGAATGTGACACGATGAAGCAACACAACAACATTCACACAATATACAGCATTACAAAAACACACATATTTGCCTTTTTTATACCGTTGCTCACTTTGCAACATTGTGCATTCAAGTAAGCATGGACTTAGCTGTAAATAAATAGTGGATGAATCGGCTCTTCTCAATGAAGTAGGCATTGTTTGTTTACTAAAATAAAATAAAAAACTTCAAAAGGTCATATGACTTGTTTTCGAAATCGGAAAATTAAAAAAAATAGAAAATCGATGCCATCTGTTAACATTTTAAAGTTTTTTTTCATAAATTTTTATAATGAAACTTTATGAAAACAAACTTAAAATGAAAAATTATGCGAAAAAAAAATCCTAGAATGTTGCTACTTAAAAGATCCACTGAGTACCTCACCTATAAAAAAAAATTCATAAACTACCAGCAATTCATATTCAATACGCTTATGCGTATAAGCACAAAGAAAATTTAAAACCGCCACGCGCACTTAAAAGCTCAACCAAGTGGGTGTTGCCATATTATAATGCAAATTGGCACTATAAAATTAATTTTTATGCAAGCAGACGCAAGCCTACAGTAAACAGCACTCACTAGCACATACAAAATTGCAAAGCGTGCCGAGCAAAGCAAGCTGTATGTTTATGCGCCTTGAAGTAGGCAGCAAGCGCACTTAAATTTACACACTGGCAATGCAACAAAGCGTCTAAGCATTAGAAAACACATAGCATGCATATATTATATGTGTGTGAGTGCATATGTGCGCCAGGAAATCTTTGTTGCCACTTTTACTAGCAGCAAGTGTCTGCCGTTGGTAGCAGTTTATGTATACGTGTTTGTGTGTGCGGTTGGTAAGTGTAATTTGGTACTTAAGCAGTTGAAACTTAAGCGCGCAAGTACTCGCTTGGAGCTGACATGCAAGAGATTTTCCACACCACTGTGCACGGCGCATATCTTGCCACATACACACTTCTATGGGTTTGCACGACCTCACATATACATACATGCATACATATTTCGGTAGTTGGTGGCAGAGTGCGGAAGCGCTGCGGCGTTGAGGAAATGCTTGTGGTTGAGTATCTAAGTAGGTACTTATGTACTTATGGTCGAAAACTAAGCCAAACTACAGTTAAATCATTTTTCTTTCACTTCTACATTGCTTACTACTGCCGCTGCTGCTGCTTCTTTCTCGATGTGATATGCTTGTGTGTATGCGGTCTGTATGTGTTGCATTAGAAAGCAGCTAGTTATAATTATCGGAGATTTAGTTAATACATTGTGCTTAGTGCACAAATGAAAAGTATTAAATTGAGAATTTTAAACATTTCAATTAAAGGATTTACTAAGTTGGCTGTGCAAAAGTTCTAATACTTTAATGAGTTACCTTAGTGGTGGCCTGCTTCATAGGAAATTGCTTCGCTTTGCTGTGGAATTTTTCATAATATTATATAAACAGCTAGTGATTGTAATACTTAAAAACTTGTTAACGAAACTGAAGTACCTCCATTACACTAGAGTAGACTGTCCAAGCAGCTTACTCAAATTTAAAATAATACCTAATTATATTATACACTTTAACTGGATAGTATATTATTAGACAGTTTAAAGCAATTAATTATGAAAACTCGGTTATTCAAAAAAATTTAAATTTTTCCCTATCTTTCTAAATAGTATATTTATACCCTAAAAGTAAGCTATGCTTTACTTCTTTAACTAAGAGAATATTAGCCATCACGATAATCACAATCAATCTCCCAATATGCTATTCTCTTCCAGTTTATTAGGCGAAGACTGACAGCAACAGTTCTTTTACAAACTCTGTTAATAATAAGACAAATACTAATTAAAGATCTTTTTTCTTTTTCTATGGAACTACAACCGTGGGCATGTCTGGGCTGGGAACATGAAACTTTCAGTTGCATCTGTCCTCGTCGAAGTCACGTTTGTTGTACATCTGAAGTGCAGTATATCAATTTTTCCAGCATTATATTGAAAGAGAGTCACCCTTTCTTAAACCACGTCTAGTATCGATTGAATAAGGGAGACCTTCTCAATTTCTACAGAGAGGAGGGCTGTGCTCAACGTCGTTTGAGTTTATCAGTGATTTGATTTCACAAGTCTGAAAAGGTCCAATCAGTTTATTTGCAATGGGCTAAGTTTTTCACACAATACTGTTATGGAAACATTATATGCAATATTAAGAGGGCTGATCCCGCGATTATTAGCGCAGACTGCGGAATCTCTTTTCTTATGGATAGGACAGTGTACACTCATATTCCAATCATTCATCCGATCTGAGGCTTAGAGCTGTTTTCAGAAGTAGGACAACCAATTTTACCGTAGGTAGATTGTTGATGTGGGTTAGCATCCGCCGGTTAGCAGGTTCGAGAAGTGTTCCGTTCACATTTCAAGTATGCTCTGTGAGTTTATTATTAGGTTTGCATTGCTATATTTACAGAAGCCGGTCCGGACTTCATACCATTTGTTTGCTGCCTTATCCTGTAATATAATTTTGGGTCGAACTGCTGTTAGCCAACATCTCAAGCCTTTCGTACTCACGCCTTTCTGCCTCTCGCCTCTTTTTGTTGAAAATATTAAAGAAAGCCTATTTATTTCTCGACCACCGAAAAGGATGTTTAGTCTCCTCGTTTGAGATTCAATAAGTGAAATTGTCAACAATAAGGGTCCCAAATAATTAAGTTGTCGAAGGAACTTTCAGAGACGATTACTACTCAATACTTGGCACTAACTTTTTGCCGCTTTTTTAAGCCACTTGCTCACTATAAGTACAATAAGAGCTGCACTTTGAGTTAAGTCTTGCGATTTTGGAGACATACGTCTTGCAAAGTATTTCCTGTATATTCTTAAGCAGTAGCCATCAATCTGCTTACCTTAGGTATAACGAAAATCGTATCAAATGGATAAACATTAAAAGATTCTGAAAAGCTGACACCATTTAAACAAGTATTGGAACTCTTTTATGTGACTAGAAAGCATAATAATTGGTGTTGATCACAGTAAAAATAGCCCAAAAATAGATGCTTATCCTTAGAAATAAATGGTATTATAAGTATTAGCCTATGTACTTATCGATTTCGGTACTTATCATTTGTATTTGCTTTAAGATCCGTCTACGAATCATAATAGTTTGAGAAATGCCTACCCGAATCTATACCCGAAAAGAACTCAGCTCTTACAGGCTATCTTCGTAACCGTGTTTCGCATAATTCACAAAGCTTCTAGAAAAACCTAGCCTTTAATATAATAGAAAACAGATAAATGCAAAATTAGCAATTTCCTAAAACTCTCACACAAAATAAGACCGAAAAGTTGAACACAATAGACTCCGAATGGCTGAGAAAGTATTTCGAATGACATAAGTATCAAATTACCAGCAAAATTCCTGAAATTGCGAATAGAAAGGAACTCATTTAAGGTTATTGTTTGACAAAATGAATACTAAAGCATTAGCTAAGCAGTTAAATAGTGAGAAAAACATACTGAATTACGCAGAAGGGACCTTAGAGGCCATTTTACTCACATAACAAAAACTAATTGTCAATCAATTAGAAGACAATTAGTGGGAATTTGTCACATGAAGTGCAAAAACAAAAGCAACACAAATATATATTCATACACGGATAATTTGTTTGTTATTTAAAACCTTTCAGCACAAGACAGTCGCCGCTTACATTGCGTCATCAGGGTTATGCGTCAAGAATTTCGTTGACGCACCAACAAAAGCGTATAATACGAAAAGGAAAATTTATATAAGAGTAAATAAGTAGAATTTAAATTTGATATACCAATTACTTGGTGCTTTCAAGTTCAGGAGCAAAGAAAGCGGTAGCGAGCAATACCAAAAGGAAAACGCAATGAGAGCCAAATGTTGAATAAAAACTGAATTTCAATACACAAAATAAAAAAGTGGGAATAAAATGCAAGTAAAATGGGAAAATAAACGTAGCAGAATTGCGTGCTTGAGCCAAACGCTGCACATTGACAATTTGCGGTGCCGTCTGTCGTTGCCTGCCGTCGTCGCTGTTCAATTAAATTTCGCTTTGCGATAACAAGATTATCCACCGCAGACATCTTGAGACAATCAGATATGAAAGCAGCGGCACAAAAAGTATTCCAACTAAGCAAATGCAAGTAAATAACTGACATACGGTTATGTTACAAAACCGGGTGAAAAAAGTGGTAAGAGAATGTAGCAAGCGAACAGTGTGGTTTGGCATAGTAGTTAGGAGACTATTTACAAAGTAAGGTGTTATGAAATTACAACCAATTTGAAAGTAAATGTTGTTAACTATAGTAGTATTGCGATTGTTCAAGAAAAAGTAATCATAAACGTATGTTAACGAACTGGTTACACAACTAGTTTCTAAGTAATGCATCAAAAATTGCCGTTATCTGAATTAATTTCGAAATTATTTAAAAAATATAAAGCACTAATTTTGTACAAACTAGTTATTCATCTAGTTCCAAAGTAATGCATTATATACTAGTTCCATTTAAACTAGTTTCTTCTCTCAATACACAATAAAGCATACAAAATATTATTAATGATTAAGGCTCTAAATTTCTAAGCATTTTCAGAACGAAACTATGGTTTTTTCAGTTTTTTAGGTTCACCTTAAAAATCTGTATTAAAATTGAACCGCCTGTAGTCTCTACCAGGTTATGCAGCGCCGCGTTTTCTTTTGTGCACCGCAAGCAAAGGAGACATTGCCAAATTGGCATTTTGGCAATGAAAATGCGACAAGTACCAACCAGAAAACTTATGAAAAAGCTGCCTCTCTTCCGCACACACACGCACACTCATACACGCAAGCAAGCAAATTGTATGCTAAGCAGTGAGGAAAGTATTGTTTTGCAAGTAGTTGCAAATGCCACATTTCCTTCCTGCTTCCCTTATTTGCAGCACTCGCATTTGCCACACGAGCCCTACTCATCTGCAGCGCGCAGCAATAATTGAATGGACAGGCCGGGCCAGCGAGTCAGCTTGGCAGCCAGCAGCCTGTCTGGACGGCTGCAATTTTACATATTGCATAATTTTGTGTGTTTTTCACGTGCCTTTCAACATTGCTGTGCGTTCGTCTTCCATTTCAGTCCTTCCGTTCTTTATTCGTTGATTTGCCACTGCTAATGTTCGGGAGTTTTTCTGTGGTGCGGAGACGCCAGGCAAGAAAAGTACGACTGCCTGCAATTTTCTGCGCATAATTTCACTTTTTATGTGAGTTTTCAATATGTTTTCAAATTAAAATGTGTAGCAGAATTAGTGAAATAAAATATCTCGCTGTTGCTTAATGGGAATTAAATTGCTTTCTTTCTTTTCGCTTGAAGTTTGAAGATTCGTTAGTGTAACGACATTAAGTTTAGTTTGCTGTGGAGAAGAACATTATTTGAAGTTAAGAATTTATTGCTCTCTTAATAAGAATAAATTAGAAAACAAAATTCAAAGCCAGCTTTTCATATTCCTTGGATGATTTTACAGACCAAGAAGACTTTTCTTAGCTCTGAAGAGTTTGTAATACATATGCCATCCATCACCTGATATCCCGAACTTTGAACCACGTTTCTGACTTGGCCTAGTCTCACTTCAGAACTAATTTTGTTCTGGGCAGGTTGCGGAATATAAAAGGTAAAATCCACTTCGAGGTTCCATACCTTTTTAAAGAAAAAGCACAGCAACTTCAAATTTAATGCGGGCTGTGCTGTTTATTATAATTCCAAAGAACATTCTTTGGCATTTATTGTTTGAAGATTATCTCTTTCAAATGTTGGCCGCGGCTACGTCTCAGTTGGTTCATGTGGTGAGTTCAATTGTACGAACATTTCGGTTGGTAACGGACGAATGACACGCGTGCTCCAAAGCCTGAATCGGTATTATGCGCTTACACTTTAGACTTTACATATCCCCACAGAAAAAGGTATAACGGTGTGATGTGTGTGAAGTGGCACCGCTTTGTTGAAACCAAGATCATGTGCTTTACTTTCAGGCATTAAATAGTCAGTTATCATGGTCGCCATTGACGGTTACGTTCCCACCGGCATCAGTTTTGAAGGAATATCGACCGATGATTCCACCGACCAATAAACCACACTAAGCCATTGTTTTTTCTTAATTAAAAGACAGTTTTGGATTCTCTTCAGGTTGTTCTTCGTCCCAAATGCCGCGATTTGCTTGTTTGCATACCCATTGAGCCATAAATTGGCTTCATGGCTGAACAAAATTTGGCTCGAAAACGTCAAATCTTCTTGGAACTTTTCAAGAGCCCATAGAACGAAGCGTTGTTCCTTGGAAAGGTTGAGTGGCTTTAGTTCTTGCACAAGTAGTATTTTTACGCTTTCAATTTCACATTTCGGCGTAAAACCCGCCAAGTCGTTCCATACGTCAGTCCGAGTTGCTCTGAACGGCGCCGAATCGACTCCACGGTCTTCGTGTACACTCTTAGCTACGGCTGCTATATTTTCTTCAGTGTACTCTGAGCGTGGTCTATTCGTTCGAATATTATCCAGCATTCATTATGCTGAGTCTCAAGATGGTTGATGATATTAAGAATAATACGCTCAGTAGGGCGATTATATTGACCAAAGAAAGACTATTGAAAAAAGTACCTTTATTTGATCCACCCGTTATTTCTATGTTTTGCCGATTCCTTGTATGATATTTTGAGAAATTGAACTAAAATTAGACCGAAAATATACAATCTTTTTTATTTTCGACAATTTTAACTCACCGAGACTTAATTTAGAAGATTTAATTGGAAAAGAGTTTGAGGTAAAGTTGTTAGCACCAATTTATACGGTTTTTGTAGTTTTACTGGGTAAGCTTAACCCTAAAAGTAGACAATTTACCTTCGTAATAAGGAATCTTCTTTGCTTTGTCTAAAATTAGGCTTAGAAAAGAGTGTGCTGTAAACGAAGCGAAAATTTCAGACGATATTGAACTACCAGAGTTTATTAAGTATTATTTAAATTTGAGTAAAAAAATGTAAAACAATAGAGTAAATTAAATACAATATTCATGTTTTTTTAATAAATATTAAAAGAGTGCTATGTCCTTTTTATTGGGTGTGTTTTTTCACGTGGCGATTCCAAGCCCGGTACTCAAATCTGGGAAAGGATAATTACCCTTCTCACTTCAACTCGCCTTCAAACGGATGCTTTTTGGGCTACCCAGATGATACATTTTCTAAGACCGGTAATCGTGAACTGATTGAGCCATATGTAAAAGAACCGCTTCTGGAAGAAGGAAAAGAAGAAGATTTCTCTAACTATATAATAAGCAAAATAAAGCTTCACATAAAAATAATTGCTCCATTTACTCTAAGAAACTTTAAAATCTTAATTAACCGCGACTCACAATTAAGCAACTCTAATTCTACTGATTAAAACTATGCCAATTAAGACATTAACATGTAAAAGAATAAAATTTGAGTTAAACAGAGCAAAGCATATAAAAAGCTTTGAATTAACGCAGAACATTATAAACGAAACTACGCATACAAACAAAGCAGAACAAGCGCTCAATTAGGTAAAGAACAAACAAGGGGGCCGAGAAAAACTGTCATTTGAGCTAAGTTGGAAAAAATACGGTATTTTAAATTATGATAGTTACAGGCGGGTGTGTTGGCAATTAAGATTGGCCATTGTGGACGCTTAATTGCCGACTTGTTGGATTGTTGAGTGGTTGCTTTTGTAATTTGCGCTGCCGCAACAGTGTTGTTGTTGATTCTAATGCTGGGCTGCCACATAAGGCATGCAGAAAATGCTCAGCTTCAGCAATACAGCTGCTTGGAAGTTACTTTTGTTGTTGGCTTTTACTTTTATTATTCCATTCTTGCTGCGGGTGTCATCAGCGGACGCTTTGCGGCTTAATTACACACACATGGCTGCCAGTTGGGTTGACAACGAAATGAGCAAAAGTGCAAGTGGGCTGTGGGGTGAAAGGAATAGAGAGAGTCGCCATAAAAAAATTATGTCACTAAATATATTAATTGCGCCAATGAAGCAGTCGAAGAACCAGTTGAGCATTTCTTCTCTATAATTGCAGTAGGCAGGGGTATTTATAACAATAACAACATGTTATTTAGCTTGAGTGTATAGAAAGCAATGTCGCATTAAACGAAAATAGCAATAGTAGTTATTAAACTAAATTATCTTAATTATGTGAATTTCATAACCAACAAGAAGGCAGCCGTAAATAGATATCCTATAAAAGCGATTTTCGCCCTGTACGTGCCTTCCAAGCTTTAATTGCTCGAGAAACATTGTCTGTTGGAACTACAGTGGTTATGGCATCCTCCACATACTTGCTTTAAATAGAACCAGCTTCTAGGAACCTGTTGAAGGTTTCATGCAACCTAAGCTGGAACCAGTATTGAAACAATGGAGACTTTTGAAAGGTGTGACAAATTTTCTTCAGACAGTCTACAGATTGTTTTTTTACATATGGAATTGGAAGAATTGGAGATCTGTACAAAATAACAGGTTAAACTCATTTTGCCACAATTAAAATGTAGTGGTTGGGCAAAATTGATAATACTAATAGACTTGTTGTGTCGTACATGTAAAGAGAGAGAGAGAGAGAGAGAGAGAGAGAGAGAGAGAGACGATGAGTCGAGGACTTTGTTCTTATGAAAGAAAAACAGGATAGGTTAGGTTGGTTTGGTAGGCCACATGTAGTAAACTAGTTTCGACCCTTTTCGATACCAAATGGAGTTCAGTTACGAGGTTCATGATGAGTAATAATCTTTTGGGATGCTTGACGGAAATTTCAGTAGACTCCGTGTCCTTACTATTGATACCTCTTCCAGTGTTTCATATCGCCTCCAAAGGCTTAAATCGTAGCCTTTCCAACGCGAGACCAGTGCACAAGAAATGCTCAATTGTTTTCCTGTTGCCTTGTCCTTGATATTTTGTGAAGTATTCTCGATCTGTCAGTCCCATTCTGCAGGCATTTGTCGCAACCAAACAGTGACAAGTGATTTTCCGATCATGTTTCTATAGTCCCTTTTATCGAGTGCCAGTAGGAACTATATATATTCTGATCTACCGTTTCACCCATGCACTTCTGCTTCCAGATAACTCGTTTCCTTACGTGTTTTGATTTTCACTTACCATACTTTTGTTTGGTCGTCACAAAGACAATGTAGAAGTTTTCTAATGTTTACCACGTGTTTGGGTGTCAGTCGTACACCAGTCTTGGCAATCTCGTCCAATATCTCTTTTTTCGATGGCTTTGTGACCAGTCACCCAGTTGAAGTGAATTCGTTTTTTTGGCGAAACCTTCCACTTTTGGCGAAACCTTCTACTGTTGCCCTGCCTTACAAGGGTCAAAAGTGCCTTGTTCTTGGAGTTGTTTACTGGTGCAACTCTGGAGAATATATAACCCCATTAACTCCATCCTTCATTTTCGAGCCAACCATATAAATGGTTAGTGTGATGCTTTCCTAGTTGAAAAGTGGAATAATGTAGTCTGTGCTTGCCGAAGTCCTAAGGTTCTATATGTTAACTCTCCTCCAGTCAGTGGTTGCTACTCCGATTTTGCTGCGAAGATTTCAGAGAAGAGATTAATAGGTGGAAGGTTTAGCACTACTTTAAGAGTCCGATAAACCGTTGAAGTGGTTCTTAAGCTCCCTACTTAACAGAGCGAGAATCTGAATCCGTTCCACTGACTTCTGGTAGATGGATTTCCGTACGCCTATCCACAATAGAGCAGAACGGTAGAGCAGAATTAGTGTTACAGTGCTGTGTAGCACCAGTGTATGACAGAGAGAGAGAGAGAGAGCTCCAGTTCCATCTATTGCAAGAATATTGAAAAAAGATGTTATCGGCTTACATCGCTCATTAAGGTAAAGCGATATAAATATATATATGAATGAAAGAAATAACAAAGCTCACATCAAATTTCTAATATATTAAAAGTGGGAACCTAATAGCTCTCTCAAAAAGATCTGTTGCTTCAATAAGTACAACAAGGGCAGTAAAATAAAGCTCAATTCCTTCTCAGAAGCATGGAAATGCAACTTCCATATATAAAGTTGCATAGTAAAAAGTAAGCTACACATACAAAAATAATGATTTATGTTCCCAAAAGAAAAGGAAGCTCATACTTAATATTTATAACTCATTTGTGGAATTTAGCGTTCAACAAATGTGCACAGTACAGCACCTCCCACGATTGATAAGCGCTACCAGCGACAGACAGCACCAAGAAAAGAATCCACGGCACTTCATGCCACAAGTGCGCTAGGCCAACACTTTGTTATACACACTTTGTTATACACACTTTGTCAAGGGACGCAGTTGTTGCTGCCGTAAATTTAGAAGAGCATAAAAGTTTTAATAACCAAGAAAATGCAGAAATACCGGACCCAGAATAAGAAGCAGAGAAAAGCAGTCAAAGCGCTGATATGCCACACGCATGCGCTGCCTCCGTTGAGGAAGTGTGTATTTTGTGTTGATCGGCAGCTTCACGGCGGTGGTGGTGACAACTAAATCTCAGCGGCGCGCAATGTTGCTGCAGCAAGTCATAAATGAAACATCACGCTGCACGCAAATTCACAATGCGAAGGGAAAATGCAAAAGTAGCAATAACAACTAACAGCTATATAAAATCAATGCCGCAACGGTGGCGACATGAATGACTGTGGAATGACGGTCATAACTGCGCGCCTCCACGACTGCAGCGCTGTCAACCGATTTTATAGGCCTACTTAAGCGCAACAATAACAACAGGCAAATAAAAAAATGACAATGCGCTTGACTGTATAGCCGCGTAGCGTTCACAGATTGTCCCAGATGACAACAGCAAGTCAGCAGAGAGATGGGCAAAACAACAAACAAATGTACAACAAAATGGTCATAAAACGTCTGCCAGCCAAGCAGTGCAGCTAAACGGACTAAAGTGTTTGACACTGCAGTTGGATTTTTTCTCAAAAGCCACACACACACAACTAGAAGTATACATTTGTATAGCTGTGTGTGCATATGGAAATGCTGATGTGTGCCGTGTCGAGAATTTGTTGCGCGCTTTTTGTTGCACGTTGCAGGTTTTACAACCAATAAAATTGCATTTTTCACATAATACAACAGTCTGTCATAAAAGTGCGCGTACAGCGTGGCAAACAAACGAGCGTTGTAGCTACACATATGCTTATATTTACATATTTGTTTGAACATAAAGAAATCTACGTATGCTGTTGTTATGTTTATTTACGTTTTTGCCGCCTTTTAAACGTTTATGAGCCACAGCTTGTCATACACTATCAGCGGCGATGGTGATGTTGGGTGTTGGTTGTAAGCTCAAGCAGCTTCTGGTGCCCCTCTGCAGCTTCATGTGCTAACTATTCTGCGATAGTTGACTATCACTGACGGACTACTACTATTTATTACCGTTAGCGCATAAAACAGCATGTGCTCAACAGTTATGTCTTGTTATGGGTAATATTTGGGTAATATTACTACTACCTTTTTTCAAATTAATCGCAAACATTTTTATGATTATTATTATTATTTTTTATTTTATATGTACATATGTATAATTGTAGGAAAAAAATACTAAGACTTTGTTTATAATTTTAAAATTCTTAATTTATTCTTCACAATTATATCGTCATCCTCAAAGCAATCCCCTTTGGCCCTAATACACTTGTGGCAACATTTTTTCCCAACTTCGAAACAGTCTTTAAAGTTAATATGCGGAATAGCTTTCAATGCACGAAGCGATCCCTTTTAATGTCTTCAATTGACTCAAAATGGTTTCCTCACCTCCTTTCACATGGAGCTAATTCAAGTGAATATGGTGGCTCCGATACGATACTGGTTGAAAATTTGACGAAAAACTCACGAAGAATCAATGCCGTATGCGATGGTGCATTATCCTGGTGCAAAAACCAAGAGTTTTCGCCCCATAACTCCGGCCTCTTTTTACAAATAACTTCGCACAAACGACGCATAACACTCAAAAAATAATATTCCTTGTTGGCAGTTCGGCTAGCCGGAAGGAAATCGGAGCGGAACCTTGAGTTTTGACTCCTTTGACGTGGATTTTTCAGTTTCAGCTCACCTTTGCCATGATTCGACAGATAGATTGTCTGTTCCCTGGTCGTAAGCATAGATCCATTGATTCATCGGAACTAATAAAATGTTTCATGACATACTCGTGGTCGGAAAGCATTGATTCACAGACGTTAACGCGTCGCTGTTTTTCGAAAACTGGAGTGATTTTGAAACCAATTCTGCTTTCACTTTTCTTACTCTTAAATGATTTTTCCAAATTGTACGCTAATAGCACTTGCAATCATAACGTTATTTATAAACTTTTTAGGGGTACCGGAAAACTTAAGAGAGGAGCTCCCGGAGATAAGCTGTATATAGTTACTTTCCAAATAAATATTTATACCAAAAGTCGTACATACAGTTAAAAGATACCGTAATACTATGAGTACAAATTTTTGGATCAATAAATTTATTTTTCTTAGACAAAATTCTGACCGTTTTTTTCGGTCTTCTAACCTCTTAATAATAAATTGTGTATATTTCATAATTTATTATTTTAACTAATTTATCAGAAAATTCAATTTTATGGCAAGGCTGTCAATAATTCACTCATTAAGAAGTAACCGTTATGACTAATAAGCTAAACCGGTAATTCATTTTGTTAACAGTATAATTTTGGCTAAAGTTGTATATTACTTCCATGCTAAGGGCTTTGCCATAACAAATTGGCAGCTCTGCCAGCAACATTTGCAAGTGCAACTTAACTAGTTATGTTGTTGGCTAAGTAGATATATTTTTTATACCCTGAACATGGTATATTACGTTTGTCTCGATGTTTTTAACACCCAAAAAGAAACATCGAAGAGCCTACCAAATATTTATTTAAATGATCAGCGTGACGAGCTGAATAGATGTAGCCCTATCTGTCTGTATACACGCGAACTAGTTTCTCAGTTTTTGAGATATTGTCCTGAAAATTTTCAGGTGTTCTTTTCTGCCCAGAATTCTGCTTACTTGACGGAATCGCCGGTATCGTACTACTATAGCATATAGCTGCCATACAAATTTAATGATCGGCGTTCAGTGCTTGTATGGAAAACTTTTTCATTTGACGAGATATCTTCACAAAATTTGGTGTTGATTATTATCTAAGACAAAGGTGTAATCTCCGAAGAAATTATTCAGATTGGTTTACCGTGGCATATAGCTGCCTTACAAACTGACCGTTCAAAGTTTATGTAAGAATTTTTTTTGTATTTGTGAAGGATATTATAGCTTTGTTGGAACCTAACTCATCGCTTTTTCTTTGTTCTTTTTCTAAGATAAACTTTGTTGGTTTATTTGGTTGATGGAATTCAGCGCTGTCAATATCCGTAGAAAATCGCCAATTACTAACCGTAAATATAATTACTAAGCATGAACACAACGTTTAATTGCTTTTGTTTATTCTTGTGTACTCGTTTAAGTAAAGCTATTTCTAATTTCCTAATTTTATAGATTTGTTTGCTTATATAGTTAACACGTTGGTAGGGAAGTAATATATTTTGAGTTTTTCAATTATGCAAAATTTTTCGATTGGTGTCAAGTAACAGCAAAGCTTTTTAACGGGAATTTGAAATTTGTACAATACAGTTACATTTAAATGGCAATATTTTGTTCGTTTTAATTTTTGATTTAGATATTAAGGCTATAAGTTTACTCTTACTTATCTTGTAGATACTGCTAAGAGATGCTACTGTGTGCATTATCATGATGATAGAGAAAGCAAGAATTATAATGAAAAATACAAATTTTTTTAAAAATTTTGTTTTAATAACTAGCTAATTTTATTTGCAACTTATTTTATTCATTTTTATTTTATTTTTTAATTTTTTTAATTTTTTTTTAATTATTATTTTTTTTATTTATTTTTGATTTAAATCTTTTTTTTAAATTTCTATATTTTATTTTTTTAATCTTTCATAATTTTTTCCTACTTTTTGTTTTGAATAAAGCATCAGTCTTCATTTATTAATAAACGCATATAAATAAATTTTTCAATTTCAGTTGTTCAATAATTTCGTCTCTCGAAATTCGCTCTCACTTTAGCTTTGATCGCTTAATGCGCTTATTAATTGACGAAAGCATTGAGTGTTGAGCATTTGCCTCTTCAACTGGCGCGTGCACACATTCTGCGTCTTTTCAAAAAATGTATTTATATATTTGTTTGCAATTGGAAGCGAGCAAAAGAGCTTTGATCTTTTCGCAAATGGTTTTTTTGAATAACTACTTGAGCTAATTACGTGTGGCGACGAAGATGAAAGAAAAGAGCCGACAAGGAAAGCAAAAAAATTTAAATAAATATTTGGTTTGCATTTGTGAGGAAAATACCAACAAGTTACTTCAAAAATATACTTAAGAATGGTCAACGGTAGAGTATCATCTCAAAGGATTCTCAAAATGTGACTCAAAGACCATTCTAGTACTGAAAATTGGTACAAGCGTGGAAAATACATAGTTTATTTGAATTGATAACGTATTTTTATTAATCCTTGGGGTACCTGAACTAATAAGTTCCCCTGTCGAGATAGCAGCTAAGAAGTAAGTGCTGGTCCAACTGCTTACACAAGTTCTTTGGTTGATGCATTAATTTTAATCAAGGTCGGGAGGAGAAATGCTGACATTTGTTACTTCACATGAAAAGGTAAGCCGACAAAGCTTTCCACATCAAAAAATAAAAATACTCGAAATTACCGGGAGGCCTATCGATAAACATTATGACTTCGGAGGTCTTGCGT
>JBAWJQ010005380.1:0-251773 GCA_037783105.1 Bactrocera zonata | reverse complement strand
ATTTTTTCAGTCGGTCCAGTGCTTTGTGTGGCTTTTTTGAGTTCTTTAAGAAAATAATACCCTTCAATTAGTGTATTTTTCAAGATTAATGTAAAGGATAACAAAACGGATTTGAGTGGGTGGAGCGCAAAGCAGGAGTGCAAGCGGAATAAGCCAATATTTAATGAAGGGAAAGAAATGCTATAAATCACTGGAGTTGAGAGTAGATGAGTTGATATTGGGGACAATGTAATGTTTGCCAAATGTCAGATTCAGACTAAGCAGGCTTGGAGGAGCTGTGGAAGTGAATGACTGAAACTTTGATACCGATTTGCGGGCTGTTAATGTACTAAGCATGATATATGGCTAGAGAAACTTACAGGCTAATAGTGAATTTATTGAAAATAAGGATACTTAGAATATTGACTAACTTCTATAAAAAACGTATATATTAATGGGTTTTGAGAGTATAAAAAACGAACGAATTGCCTAACTGAAAACTCCAAGAATCAAGTACAATGAGTTGAAGTCCTTCACAGCCTGAGATTTTCGTATGATTTTTTAGTATTCCTATAATTGAAGAGAGCTTCTTCAAAACACCTTCTAGGCAAATGCAAGGCTCTGCACAGAAATAGAATTTTAGCAATCGGTGGGATGTTTCAAGATGATTTTTCAGAGCTTATAAATATTAAATTACATTCAGAAGCACGGCGTGGTTCAGAAAGGAGACAATAGAGTGAGTCAATATAAATCCCGGTGGCATTACAATGGGCCCCCTCAAGTCCAGTAGCGTCGACAGACATTCAATCTATCAATCTACCTACATTCTACATATTCTTTCGTATGTCGCAATCACTAGCCCGGCACTCTCCAATTTTTTCATCAAACCCAAGCATTGAGCTCTGTGCGACAAAACCTTTTGGGTTAGATTATAGCGCAGATTACAATTATTGTCAAACTCAGCCAAAAATACACACAACTGCACACCGGCATGTAAACAAACATTAACGCACAAACACACACACAAACATAAAGCTAATGTGGCGCACCTTTTGAGAAGTGCCGCGTCTGCATAGAACAAAAGCCACGTCTTTACATGCATCATTACACGCCAATACGAAAGTAATTCGACCAAACTTTCAAAGCCATGAAATTGTGCGCATTCTTCTGCAGCTTGTTCGTGCTTTTGTTCCTTATCCTTCAATTTCGCACTGCCGCACTCGAGACACACACACACACACATACGCTTGGATGGGCGCGTACCTAAACTTGCGCTTATCAATAAGAAAACAAAAGATTGCCGCGCGCGCTAAGAAAACATCGAAGACGTAGCATAGCAGCAGGCGCCAGAGCGCTTTATCAAGAAAATGCGACCGAAAGCGAAAAGCGTCAAAGGAGAAGAGTTAAACTGAGCAAAAATGGGTTGCTGCAGAGCGATTATTGTTGCTGCTGTTAATTTTATTGAATGCTACCGCTTTAATGTGTGTGTGTGTGCCCGGAGTATTTACCTGCTTTTACTTTTCAGCTGAACTACACGTTGCGCCGTTGAATAACTTAATAAATGAGACAGCTTCCTTGACTGTCTCCAGCCACGCAGTGAGTAAAAATACTTGAAAATAAATAAAACGGAAACCTGCACCTTCTTATTTGATTATGTGTGTGTGTGTGTGTGGGGCACGGTAGCAGCTTTGTGTGGCAGCTTAACTTTCGCGCTGATAAATTAACTTCATAATATGCAACATTTAGTAAATTTTCCAAAACGCTGCTGCTGGCTGCTTGTCTGGCTGATTACGCGGCTGGTAGGATTAACCGTTAGGCCGAGTGTGCGCACACACACATTCCAAGAAGGGTTGCCTGGCCTCGTGAAGGCACTTCATTAGCTGACTTATAATTACGACATCAAGGTGCACTTAGGATGTTTGGGGGCAATGCGTGGAGCTGTGCAAGCTTCAAATGATTTAGTGAAGGAAGTGGAGTTTATAAATTTTTAAGTCATTGTTTGGGAAACTCTGTGAATTATGGAAACTCCATAGTATGGTTAATTTGAAGCTTAGAATGGATACATTAAAAATTTATATGCCTGAATATTAGTGATGATATATTGGGTAGTCGAAAAAATCTTTTCGTATTTCTAATCAAACTATATATTAAAAGATACTATATTTTGGTGTAGCGGTTCCCAACATATATTTGAATGAAATGGTGTTAAGCCATTAATATTATGTGAGTGTGACCTTAGGCACTTTCCAGAGTTCGACTTAAGCATTGTCCATATCTGATGCCACAACCTTAGGCTCTCAAGTTGTGAAATCTGATACTGCCGTCGCAGCCAGTATAATCATCCTAATTCAATAATAATGGGGTTTTCAAAAAGGGCGTTAGAAAGTTTTTTTTTTTAGTAAAATAAAAACGCTTTGGGATATCAATGAAATTTTTTATTCCTGTGGAGTACATATGATGCCATTATGTACGGAACTCGAAGGCCAGACGCTGAACCCTATTTTTGACGGTTTTCAAACATAAATCAGACGATAATGCTTCAAATTCTCGTCATCAGTCATCGTTGGCTTGTTGGCATAGACCAAGGTCTTGACGTAGCCCCACAGGAAATAGTTTAACGGCGTCAAATCGCACGACCAAGGCGGCCAATTGACTGGGCCATTTTTTGAGATAACATGTTCACCGAATTTGATTTTCGATAAATCGATTGCGACATTCGCTGTGTGGCTTATTACAGCGTCCTGTTGGAAACACATATTGTTCCAGTCCATATCATCCAATTTGGCTAAAAATATTCGGTTATAATATAGTATAGCGGTAGCAATTCCTATTCATAATAGTCTGTCTGTCTTGATTATCACGGAAGAAGTACGGCCCAATGACGAGGCCGGTCCACGAACCACATCAAACTCTAATTTTTTCATGATGCAAAGGTAACTTACGGAGTACATGTGGATTGTTGCCTACCAATAGCGCATATTTTGCTTATTGACGAGGCCATTCAGCCAGAAATAGGCCTCATCGTTGAAGATGATTTTTTGATTAAAATCCGGATCATTATCAAGTTGTTGCTCAGCTCCATTCACGAACATACGACGATTCTGATGGTCAAGTGGCTTCAGCCACAATTCAGCGTCAATTTGATCTTGTAAGGATGTAGGTCAAGATCTTTTCGCAAAATTCGCCACATGGACGTCAAGTATGCCCTTGTTGAAGCAATCTAAGGACCAACACTATTTAGGAGGACAGTCTTCATGATTTTCATCTCTTCAACTATAGGTGAGCTAAGGAAAGGCTCTTCAGGGATTGATGGAGTTTGAAGATACTAAGGGTATGTTCGCCAAACGAAGGGATTGAGAGCCCAAACGAAGTTTGTTTCATTAACAGTACGAGCTCCAAGCGAGTTTGTGGCCAGTTCTATAGCTTCGCCTTCAAAACAAAATCTTCAAGACTGAAATATTGCATCAAAGGCATACTACAATTTTTATTACTTTTTTACTTTTTACAGATTTCAGAGAACAATCTCTGCATTCTTACCAATTCCTCTGAGAGCAATCTCTGCATTCTTACCAACTGCTCTTCTTAAGCTCTTCCCTTTCAACATAAACATCAAGAACAAACCTGAAATCCGCACGTTTCCTCAGCATATGTCAAATCTGCTTAATGAGGGACACTTTGCAGCTAGTAATTTTTATTACAACAATAGCACCAACAAACAGGTAAAATGAAAAATAGCGACTACAAGTAATTCCGCGAATCGAGCTCGTACCTCATAACAATAATGAACACACACACACTCATAAAAAAGTTCAGCGAATCAATGCCGCTGATGTGAGGCCAACGCCGTAGTGCTCAAGTAGCAGTGGCAACAGCAAATTGCTGCTAACAACATATATATTTGAGTGCTTCAGTCTTGGAAAAGTGTTGGCTTGAGCTGCAAAATGGCAAATTAACTTGCAACTGTGTTGAATGAACGCGAGGCACAAAGCACACCAGGCAACAGGCAGGCAAGGTCAGCGCAAACGACAGGAGCAAGGAAAGCAAGCAGCACGACGGCGAGCAAATTATGGTGGAGCAGATATGCCAGCAGATTACTGCAGACGCGATACATATACATATGTGTGTATTTGTGGCAGCGTCCAGCAATGACCACGCAAAGGCGCTGAAGGCAAGTAAGCTCTACAAGCCGACGTCGGTTCTGCAGTCCATCAGCGAGTCCGTCAGTCAAGGTACGAAATGACTAACTGCGCGCAGACACTTTAGCGGCGGCGGCGGTGAGCTCAACAAGCACGTCAGGTTCGCCGAGCACGATTTGTACGAAATGTGCGCATGCGCAACCACAAAGCGCGAAAGGCAGTGGAAGAGGCGCACGGTGTGGCTGCAGATCCAGCTGGTTGGACAAGCAGTGATAGAAGTGCTGCGCTCTTGCCTTTGCCAAGGGAGCTGTGGGGCACGACGGTGCTGACAGACAGACAGACGAAATGGTCGATGCGATTGATCACTGCCACAAGTCACAAGAGGCGAAACCTCAAGTACGTGCATATCGAGAATAGGAAGAAGCAGAATAAGCCGCACAACTGGTTATCAGACAGCAGAGAGGAAAGCAATTGCCACGCTGCGGTTGCAAGTTGTGTCTCCACCGCTAACTTGTTCGGCTGACTGTCAGCTACGACGATCTGCGTGTGAGTGGTGGCCGCGCGCGACTTTCAGGCATGGCTGCGTTAACTAACAAGGAGGTGATATAAATGGTTGGCTGCCTGACTGCCCAGCCAGGCGACTGGTTGCATTTGCTGCCGCAGCGGCGACTGCGCTAATAAGCAATTGCCAAATTACCTTCGCGTGAGTAATCGCTCATTCGCCGAGCGACGTGGTTGCAACAACAACACCACAACAACAATAAGAAGGCAGCAAGCTGTGCAAAACAAAAAGATAGAACGACGGCTCGTCGAAGTGGCAACAATAACGCCTTGCTGCGCGCAGGAAGTTCTTGCAACAACACATTTTCGGGGCGGAGCTGCATACAACATAGAGTGAAGGGGGCACTTAAGTGTTATTTCTTTTGCTGCTGGTAGTAGGCAGCTTGTTTTTGTTGCTGCTGTGCTCAAACGCTTCAGGTGTTGGTGTTGCATCACCATCAGCAGCAGCACCAGTAACACCAATCGCCGCTGCAACATGGCAGTTGCAGTCGCCATTAGCAGCAACACCAATTTCTCTGGTTATTGTTGTTGTTGTTGTTGCTTTTATGGCCTGTTACAACTCGTGTGGCAACACGAATACCGCCATGCCCAGTTGCATTTTAAGTGTTACAAGCACACGTAAGTGCAACATAATTTATACGTGCAAAGAGGCGCTGCCCAAAACAACAAAGCGGCAGTGAGGAACATTCAAAATTTTAAGAATATAATTTGAAACTTCTGGTATTTTTGTCTTCTTTTTTTTTTCATTTGCTTTTTTTGCAGTTTTTTCGCCCAAAATATTTTGCTGTACAAAATTTTTATTGTGCCCAACATATGTGTTGCACGTTCTTACACATGTCTGTAGTTGGGTTGCTGCCTATTTCTTTTTAACACGTTGTGGCATGTAATTTGTGGAAATTACCTCTAATTGAAATTTTTCGCGAATTCGGGAGGCTAATGAGGTAGGGTTGCATTCCGTTTTTTTGAGTTTCTTCTTCATTTTAATGGTGTGGTAAGTATAGTTTTCTGGTTGCTTTTGGCACGTAATACAGTTTATGAATACTTTTTTCGGAGCTCTTTGGATTTAAGAGTGTTCTATAAGAGTAGGGATGCTAATAGGTATCTGTTGTAAGGTTGAACTGTTTGATTTTTTGTACAACATTATAGATTTACGTTACGCAATATATGCGTCTGACAAAAAGCTTCTGGATGATCTTTATATACTCGAACGTTAGACAGGTTCAAAATCAAGAATCAAGAAGAATAGCAAATTTAATTGCCCTTAGCCTTTTTAGTCCATTACTTAAGTTTCCAACAACTTTTGCAAAAGATACCTATATATCGGTTAGTCGAAAAAGTCTTTTCGTATTTTGCCAATAGATGTCGTTGCAGCTGTATATATCCAGTACTACAAAACACTTTGTGTCATACCATTTAGTGTTGAAATGCTTTTCGATTGTTTTCCTCCACACAACCTCAATATTAGGAAACCATCAATATCTTTAATCTAAGGTATTGCAAATATTATCGAAGCAGCGTCACATGACTTTGGCAGTTATATATGTATATTGCGCCATGAATCTCTTTAAAAATCCTTGCGAAACGCGCTACTTTCACCACTTCCTTCAACCATCCCAGCCACCCTTCCGAAGTATTCCTTATTCCACTGTTTTTTAACCAAATGAATTTTATTATGCATTATGCCATTGGTAATCTCCATAATAAGCTGCATCCTGCATTCTGTATGCCTCCATATTGCAGTGACATATTTTTCCTCATGCAATAAATATGTTCTTACTCTCATATGCATCACTTCTACTTCGTATTTAATGCATTTTCCCCACTTTCTTTATACCTAGGTACATACACCTCGGCATATATTATTTTCAAAGAAACCACGAATGAACTGAAAACTTAATTAAAACGCTTAAATTAAACTTCCGCAGCGGATGGCAAGCGCCTGAGTGGAAAACGTAGTGCTGGCGCTGCAACGGGGCGGCTTTTCTGCGGTATCATATGAAGAGTGCCGATCCGCATAATAGCAGACACACATATTTTTATATAACCATTTATATAATTTGTTGTTGCCACCAGCGGCTATTTTCACTTTCTTTCGACTGGCAGCCGCATTGCGTTTCACTTGATGATTTTATTAACAATTTATGCAAAAATAATAAATGGAGAAGTGGCGTGGGGCTATATGGTGCATTCCTGTATGTTGTTGCAAGAAGAAATTGAAATTTTTTTTTGTCATGCAAATCTTATGCTGTACAAAAATAGCACTGAGTGTTAATTGGTTCTCAATAGTTGTGGCACTGCTTTAAAATATATTGCCGTGCATAGAATCGGCTGTCGTTAAAAGGATTTTTTGATTTTTTTTTAAGTAAGGGTAAGCTTCAAAAGCCAAAGTGTGGAACTTTGGTCCGCTAAACCTAACCTACCTCCAACTCCAGACTCCCACGGAACCACTTGATTAAATGTTACTTCGTTCGTTTCCAATACAGGTCCACAAATGAGCTCGGTTCATTACAACAGTTGAAAGGAAACATGTATTTCGCGTTTAGATCTCTTAATATTTTCTTACTTTTTGAAAGGTTGGAAAATTTGCTTCTCTCGCTTCTCAATTTTATGATAAAAAAGCACCTTCCCACCATCCTGACCTCACAAGGAAATGCAGTATGATCCATATTCACAAAACCCGCTTGGGCATGTCTTTAATGCGGAAAAACATAAGTTTCGGAGCACCTTTCTTCTTTAGGCTGTTCCACAACAACCAATCAACAACCTAACCAGCCAGCGGTGTACGTAGAAACAAATTTCAGAGGGGTTCTCGGTTCAAATTTTGCTTCATGTTAGAAAAGAGAAGAAAAATCTAATAGGCAGTGCTTCCAACGTATATCGTCCATTCTTTTATTCTTTAATGTAGTTTACGCTACATTTGAACCCCTAAAAGCCCCTTGCGTACGCCTCTGAAACCAACTTCTCACTCCGCACACTTAATGAAATTATGCACAGACCATAACGGAACTATTGAGCATGCTACAAAATCCTGGCGTATGTCCCTTGGAAAGCAGAAATGCATAAGCTAGATGGCAAGTCATGAGGAATGCTGAATACCGAGAGAATTAAATAAGTCCAAGAAAAAAACAGAGAATTTATTCCTGTGCCACCCAACGCCCACTAGGCTGCCGGCCAGCTGAGCTATATTCTCTTCTGTCGGCCACAAACGGAGGTGTCAATTTAAGGCCAATTTAATTTGAGCAACACATAAAAAACTGTTACGTACAACAACAAGTTATGCGAGCAATATGTGAGCCCGGTTTTAATGCGCCAAAGCGGGCGCACTTGTTGACTGCAGGGCAATGCATGTGGCAAATAAATAAGTTGGCGTAGACATTGTTTCGCACTGCAGCTGTGTAATAAAATGTGGATTTTTATGTTAATATGGTTGGCAACATTGTTCGAATTTTTGCTGCGTTCATATTTTTTCCCAGTAGTTAAAAGGGTACGGGGTGGCGAAAATCCTAATACGGCTTGCCGGCACTGGCGATCTATTTTCCGCAGGATCGTGGTCGAGTGTATAATCGCGGTAGAGGAGCGTAGATGTCGACGCGGCGCAGTGTTTTAGCGAATGTTGATGGTCGAAAATGTGTGTGACGAATTGTATACGACGAAAGTTGACGTGCGAATGTGAGAGACGAATTGTGAGGCGCCGACGAAGCGTAGTGTACTTGCGCAAGTTTATGATCGAATTGAACTCGCAATCCTTTTTCCCAGCCTTCTTGTTATGTGGGTTGATTGATGTGGAGTATGGTGCCATCAGATGTGTTGTATTAAGCTGTCTTGCTAGGGTGCGCCAGTTTTTCTCAGGTAGAGTGAGGTGTACATGCGGGGAGATGCTTAAGTCATTTAAACATACTGGGCCCCTAGGCAAATTTTTTGCCTAGTATTACGTATATGATGTTCAATGTATTTCGGCGGGAATTGGTGTTTGAAATAAAAAACATCAATATGTATGAACGGATCATATTGAAATTCCCTTCATATTTTATGACTTGGCGACTTGAATTATTTTTAAACTCGTTTATATAAATTTTTATTGGCGGTTATTGACAATTTCTGTAATGACGGCTTATTATTAAATTTCTTTACCATCGGCTTGGTAAACTAGCTGGTTTTTTGTTGCTTTTTCTGAGTTATTGGTTTTTAGTAACTCCACGCCTGGCTCAGATATGGCCAGAATGGGTACTCCTTAGCCCTGGAGTTAGCCCTTATGAGGAGCGCTTAAGAAGATGCAATAAGAGCGACCTTAGCTATTTGTAAATGTAGGTGCGTCACTGTATCGCATTGGGAGTATGGTGATCCCTTAACTTGATTTTGCGATTCTATTTATTTGAAAATTTAAGCCTCTTGAGGCACTTTGTTATATTTTATTTTGTTATATATGCACTATTTGGCGTTTAGTAGCCTGCCACCGCTCTAGGATCTGTTCAGAATTGTTTTTTTTTTTCATTATTGGCGAAAGCCATCCTGCGGGGTCGAAAAGTAACATATATTTGAGTTTTTAATATTGTTAGTCCGAAATCTTACTTTGTTTTTTCTACCAATATGTGAGGTATTGGAAAATTGTGGCTCTAGTGGTAGTCGTACGACGTACCGGCCATTATTTGATCGAGTAATTGTAGCTTTAGAGCAGTCTTCACAATACTGATCTTCTAGAGTTTGAAATTTCCTTAATTGTGAATTAAGGTATTTATTTGTATTGTACTCAACTTGAGTTGGTATGGTTGTAACTAGTTCGGTAACTAGTCCACTTTGTGTTTCACTGTGGAGCGTTTGAACTTTTTGTGCCTTTGGGCAACATGGTGTGCCTTGGCAATTTTTTGAATAGTGGATTTCGGGATTTGCTTTTGTTAAATGCGTGGTTCTTTTTGTGTAAGCGCTTTTTTGGAGTGAGTTAGGATGTCTGCTGTAATGAAGCATTGTATGATGTCTTTTATGACAATGTAAGCAGTTAAATTTGCTTTTGCAATTTTTAAAATTATGTGTATGGGACAAGCAGTTTGTACAGAGTCTTTTTGATCTGACAAAGTTGTTCCTTTCGTTTATATTAAGTTTTTTAAACTTTTTGCAAGATTTTAGCTTGTGCCCTCTTGTGCATAGTTCGCATGACGTATGTATTCTTTGTTCGGATGTGAACGATTGTATTTTGTTAAAAGTTATGTTTGATTTGTTTTTGCTTCTAGCTTGGGGTCTATTTAAGCTTCTATTTTGGTCGTGTTTAATTTTCTTAGTTTTGATTATTTTTTCTTCTAACCTTTCCGCAATTTCATATTGGGTGGTGAGAAAATCTTTCATTTGTTGCCACGTTGGGCACTTTTTTCGTGATGAGAGCGATTGCTCCCATAGAAGTAACGACTTTTCTGGTAATGCGGCGGTGCAAATGTTTACCAGAATTGGGTCCCAGCTGTCTGTGGGGATGTTAAGTGTCGATAGAACCGACAAACAATTAGAAACAGTGGATTCTAGTTTAATGAATTCTACACTTGTTTCTTTCTTAATTTTAGGCAAGTTTAATAGTGTCGTTACTTGCTTATCGACCAATATTCTTTCGTTTTCAAATCTAGCTTTTAGAGCTTCCCAAGCCAAATTGAAATTGTCGTCATTTAATGCGAACTGTTTAACTATTTCGCCTGCTTGACCTTTTGTTTTGTATCTGAGGTGATACAATTTTTGCGCTTGTGACAATTGAGGATGGTTTATGTACACGGCCATGAACATGTCCCGAAAGGACGGCCATTCTTCATAACCTCCGTAAAAAGTTTCTGTGTCACAAGCGGGCAACTCGAGTTGGATGCCTGAACATGCCTCCTGACTGTATTCTTGTGGCAGCTCTACTCCACTGTGGGGAGCAGGGGCGATTGCTTTTATGAGCTTTAATTGATCGGAGATCATAGCTTTCGTTTCTTCATATTGGTCCAAGCAGTTTTCGTAAATATCGTAAGCCGATGATTTAAAATTATGTGTATCTGAATCGTTAGAATCTAAAATGGCGTCATGAGCCACTTGGAGCCGAGTCCAAAAGTTTTCAAGATTTTGAATTTTGATTTCTAATAACGATTCAGAGTTTTCATTAATCGGCAAAGAGGCAAATCTAGTGCAGTATCTTAATAAACTGTCACTTTGTGAAATGAATTTAACGACCTGTTTTGAGCGTGTAGCTCCTACATGTGTATTTTGATTTGTGCCGTTATGAACCATTTTTGCAAAATAATATTATTTAGTTATATTTTAGTTCGAAAATATATTTGGAGTGTTAATTGGTATTCAAAACCGCGCTTTTTATTAATTAAAATGTTTGATGTCCGAATTATTTATTTTTAGGTACACCCTAATAATTGGCTTGTATGTACTTGTTTTTGTGCAATTGAGAACTCGTCGCAGAGATCAATATGCTTTGTACATAAGTATGCACGAATTGTTTGTGCTTATGATTATGCTTCTGTTCTTATATTCTTAAGCAATTGAGAGCTCGTTAGAGAGATCAATTCGCTTTTTCTGATTAATATGCACAAATTGTTTGTGCTAATGTATGAGCAAACCATATGCTCTAATGCTTGTGTAATTTTGCTTTTTTTGTTTGGCAATATATTTGCACGACGAAAAGAGAGCGGGGAAAATGGATTCGGTAAAACAGATGTCTTCTGTATGCACTATTATATATAAGTACGTGTAATATACCTGCACTCGGTAAATATGCATAGGTATGTCGGTTTTGTTGTTTTATATTTTTTTTGTGTTGCTTTTTATATTATAATTTTAATGTTTGCCTTTGCTTATTTTGTTATATGCAATCTGACGTGCTGCTTTATTAGCAAAAGGGATATTGCCGAAAATTTGTCATAAATGTTTAAATTTTTGATTTGTTGGTGTTGGACCAAAGTAAGTATATATATTTGGGAATATGTATATGTAATGATGTAGAATATATACAATATATACTATATTAAAATGCGGTAATTTGAATTTTACAGTATAGTACAGCCGTAAATTTAACCTAAGTTTTAATTAGGAAAACCGTACTATACATACATATGTGCATATATTAAATATGAGGTGAAATTAATACGCTCACTCTGATTTTGGGGTTAATGTACGTATGTACATATGTATATGTGTATGTATCTCCCGCCAATTTTGTTCCTCCGCTTCTTCCAGCTGGTTGGACCTGTTGTGTTTGTTGTATGTATGTATATTTGTTTTAATCTTCGCGCCCGTTTGTTTCGTTTTGTTTGTTTTATTAGTGCTTTAGTTTTTGGCGCCCGATTTAGGTTTTGTTTTTAGGTTTTGCGCGTTTGTGTTGTTTGTTTTTTTTTCCTATTTGTTTGTTGATATTGTTTTATATATTTTGTTTTTCCATGTAATTTGTTTTTGTCACTTCACCTTCTGTTTTGTCCACCGTCGTGAATTTTTACTGCACAAATCTGCACTTTCTTTGTTTCTTTATTTTTTATATATTGTTTTATTATTGTTATGCATTTTTTTTTATTTTTGGTTTTTTTTTTTTTTGTTTGGTTCGCCACTGCACTTTCTGTTGATTATTATTTTTGTTTATTATACTTATTATGTTTGTATATAAGTACACGGGTATGTTTTTTTTTCCTTGTTGGGCCAGCACTGTTTTTTATTCTGTTTTTGGCCTTTTTTTTTTTTTTTTTGTTCACCGCACAATTCCTTTTTTGTGTTTTAAACTATCTTGTTTCTTTAGGTTTTTTTGACACTGCACTGTTCCGCTTTTTGTTTTTTGTATTTTGTCCACTTTTTCCACTGTTCTTATTTTTCTTGAGAAATCATTTATGTTTGCATTTTTGCATATATACATACGTATATATATTATGTGGCTGTTAGTATATAGTGCCTGTCTTTGAGGCTCGAAGGACCATAGTTAAAAGGGTACACATTTTATGTCGGATAAAATAAATTTTTGTTTTATTTCGACATTTTGATGAACAAAATTATAATTTTTAATAATATAAATGTTAATAAAAATAAATGTATGTCGACGAACGGGGTGGCGAAAATCCTAATACGGCTTGCCGGCACTGGCGATCTATTTTCCGCAGGATCGTGGTCGAGTGTATAATCGCGGTAGAGGAGCGTAGATGTCGACGCGGCGCAGTGTTTTAGCGAATGTTGATGGTCGAAAATGTGTGTGACGAATTGTATACGACGAAAGTTGACGTGCGAATGTGAGAGACGAATTGTGAGGCGCCGACGAAGCGTAGTGTACTTGCGCAAGTTTATGATCGAATTGAACTCGCAATCCTTTTTCCCAGCCTTCTTGTTATGTGGGTTGATTGATGTGGAGTATGGTGCCATCAGATGTGTTGTATTAAGCTGTCTTGCTAGGGTGCGCCAGTTTTTCTCAGGTAGAGTGAGGTGTACATGCGGGGAGATGCTTAAGTCATTTAAACACCCAGCTTCAGCGAAAACACACGCACTCACATGTGAGTGAATATTCATAAGCCCCTTAACCGCTGCTCCCACCCATTTCAGCTGCTGCACAACCAATAATATTGCTTGCAACATTTGCTGTCGTCGCACAATGTGATAAGAATAATGTGTGCGGCAACAACGACAATCGCAATTACAATTACATTTGCAATTACAGCATGACAACAAGCGACGTAATAATGCTCGCAATTGCAGCTGGCAACTGGCAGTCGGCCATTTGGTTAGTTGGCCGTTGTATAATAACACGCTCGTATTGTTGCAAGCCAACTGACCCAATTCCGGTAGCCATACTGTAAGCAGAGAGAAAAAGTACAAGTTAATAGCTGACTTTGCTGTTGGCAATAAGACGGCGCACACACACACATAATTATTTTCATATATTTTCCAAGCCATGACCCATTCTGTTGTGTTATATGGTATATGTATTATATAATGCATTCATATTTGCTGCAGCGTCAATGACTAACAAATAAGGCGACAGGCACAAGCAAGCAAGTAGGCTTAAATTATTGCTGAGCGCGGCAGGACACAGGATTCGCATTGCAGTCGCAGTGGCTTGCTGCCTCGCTACGACTTTGTGCCTCTTTGTGGTGGTGTGGTACTAATAAGGTCAATTTACTATGTTCTGTTGGATATACTATAGCTAACTAAGTGTTGGCGCCAGGCGTAGAGGCGTCTTTTAAGCTGAAACTGGTCTTATACGCCGAACTTTATATCTCCGGAAGTACACCACTTTCGCAAAGTAGATTGTTCAAAAAACAATTATATTTTAAATTATGTCTGTCGCCAGAAGTATTTTCATTCAGGGATCCGTCTGCTTAAGATATCGTGTGTATCTTATATCTTTTACATGACATACCCGCAAATTTACTTTTGCCATGTCAGAACAACATATGAATTCGCTGAAGAAGAAGCTAACTTTCGCCCAAAAAGCTATCTGCAGTATATATCAGTGCTCTTAGTAAATCTGATGGGAGGTTTAGGTGCCAGTTTTATAGCCAAAACCAGCATCCTGAGAACATTTCTCCAGAACAAAACTGATCGCGGAATACATATATGGAGTTTCAAAAAGTTCCAAAGCGTTCTCTGATAAGATCGATATATTTGGGATCACTGATAAAAGAGCGTACTTTCACCCTCCTCCTTCGACTAGCACTTAACAAAGCTACTTTCTGGCTTTCTGTCAAGAGAAAAGAGGATATTTAAGCAACTTTTTCAATTCGAAAATAGTGGATCAAATCGTTTATATGTTGGGTTCTTCTAGGATATTCTTCATAGTGAATAGTTCACCTTTCCAAGTTCTGCGATATACGGACCATCAGCAGGTGTTTGACATACTATAGAGTGAGGAAGGACTTAAATAGTGTACTTATACTCGATCACTGTTATCTCCAGGTTTCAACGATAACTGCTGTAACTATATACCTGCAACCAGGTCAGGTCCTTGCGCTGCATGTTGGCAAGCGGCGACTCCATGTAACTAATACACACACATGTACCATAGCCTATTTACAAGTATGTGCCTAGGTTGCCGTTGGATTTTATTGCGCTGGTGGCTTGGCCGTTGTTACACCAACTACACTGTTGTTATTATTACGCAGCTGTTTATTTGCCGCTTGTTATTGCACGTACATACAAAGTTATGGCTTAATGGCAACATTGCCGCATGTTACATGCTGCAAACGCAGCCAAGCAGCCAGCCAGTGAGGCAGTGTTGGTTCAGCAACTATGCAAGCGATATTAATCGAATTATTGATGTTGTCACTTTGCTGTGTTTATGTCAACAGCCTTGCCAAGTGGCAGCTGCAACAACGCAACAACGTAACAAAACAACAACAACAACAAACGCCAGCTATCGCCCAGCGTGGCTTACAAGGCCGCCTGCCGCTGCTGGCGACTCCTTAGTCGTTTACAGTTATGCGACTTACATTTCTGCGCTTGTTTCCAGCTGTACTTGTTGTTGCTGTTGTTAATGCATACTTCACTACTCTTTTCATCGTGCGCTTGTCGCCACAAATTCAATATAATGCCATTTTGTTTTCATTGTTATTGCATTCGGTCTTCCGCATGCATTTGGCACTGTGTTGGTCTATTGATTACATGCGTTAAATAAATACTTGTGAGCATCTCTATGTAAGCACGCCTACATATGTGTGTGTGTGTGTGTACATTCGTTGCAATCTGTTAAGCAATGAGGTCAGTCGTAAATTTATGGGTTCCGAGCAAAGTGAGTAGGAGCAAAAGTTTGTTGCAGATAAATTCTTGGCTTAATGACAAAATCGATGAGCAATTTTAAACACTTTGTGTTAAGGACATGCAGCAAACTCATATTTGTAGGCGTGTGAAATTACTAGACAACTAGATTTTTTTTTTCATAAAATCGTACATAGGTATGTAGTCAGAAGTCCTGAAAATGTATTAAATTTTATTAAATTTTTTTTAAGTTATGTTAAGTTAAGTCAGGTTAAGTTAACTTACGTTACGTTATGTTACGTTACGTTACGTCACGTTACGTCTAGATAAATGGAACAAGATTAAGTTGAGTTATATATAATAGTATATGGAGTTAAAGTTATGCTATGGCAAGCCAAGTTGTGTTAAGTTATGGTAAGCTTTGTAATGAAAATTGAACTTGACAATAGGATAGGATAAGATATCGCTTATAACCAGATTATAAAAATTATGAAAATTTCTTTAATTTTGATAATTTCCTTATGTTATGTTAAGTTAAGTTATGTTAAGTTCACCTACGTTACGTCACGTTAAGTTACGTAATGTCTAGAAAGTGTAACAACATTAATCTGAGCTATACTTCAAGTGATGTTATGGTAAAGCAGGTAGTGTTAAGTTAAGTTAAGTTACGGCAAGCTTTGTAAAGAAACCTGAACTTGACAATAGGATAGGATAGGATCTCACTTATAAATAGTGACAACCGCTAAGAAAATTTTAAGAGTGTACACGCCACAGAAGACGGTAGAAAAAATTACCAGAATTATATTTTTTATAAAGAGAATAAGTAAGTTCTCAAAGCACAGTGAGTCATGCGGTTCCGATGCTCACTATATTTTTAATTATTATATTTTATATTTACGAATATTATAGTCGTAATGCTTCTCATAATTCTAAATGATCAATTTATCAGAGCTTAAGCAGACTTTAGACAGCCAAGCAAATCCAGAGTGAGCTTCAGAATAATACTGTTAAATCCATTTTTCTCCTGCAATACCCATCGCTGCTTCTCTCAAGTGTTCGTGATTATCGAATCCTCGCACCTCCTTAACTGTCACCGAATACACACACGTTTACCGTAACCTGGCGCTCAATTAATGCGCACAATTATCAAATTATTCGATTAAGCTATCAATGCAAAGGTAAATCGAAACGCATTCGACTAAAAATTCCACATTAAGTAATCTGCATAATTTGTTAAGCAGCACACAGCTAAATAGAAACATACACAATGAGGCACAAGAAGAAAAAGCGCAAAACTGAGGATTAAAATATGCCAACCATGTGGAAAGCGTGAAAAAGCAACGTGCCGAGAATGCCGCGGCAACGAATGGCGCAAGCGTGGACCGGTTAAACGGCAAACAAAACAAGGCAATCAAATGCATATCCAAGAATTCAATTCAAATCCAATTCAAAACAGGCAAGCAGTGCAGACAATCAGACAGCCCAAGAGGTAGGCAGCCAAGCGGCAATGCAGACGAGTGGACATTCGCACAGAGCTGGCGTTGAATGCCACGGAATGCAGCGCCGAATCAAAAGAACGTAAACGTTGGAACGCTTGGCGGAGGCACCGTAAGGTGAAGCAAAGCAATCGAAATTGGACGGAAGTGCAGCCAGGCTGGCAGTAGAAGGCCAACGAGTCAATGCGCCATGGAGAGTCAGCAAGTCCGCGAATCATTGAGGCGGCTATCACAACTGGCGATGGTAATTGCAGGTTGCGCGCTCAAACATTTTACACCGCGCGGCAATCGCCCGGCTGCAGTGGAGCTTATAGCGACTACTGCAGCTTTGGCTGCTGCAATCAGTAAGGCAGGCAGTCGACCAACCGGACCGTACACACAAACTCACAGCCAGTTAGCCAACGAACCTGTGGCGCACACTACCATTCGGCCAGCTCTTCTTGCTGCGTCTGCGCATATGCGCTTGCCGCTGCAATGCTTTGGTGCTACATAAGTGAATGACTACTTTGGATAATGATTACCCTCGATAGTAATTCGTTATTTCTGCCGGGGTAATGAATGTTCGGCGAACGATGACGACAAATGCCTCTCTGCCGTGTTGCAGCACACTTGCGAGGACCAAACCGTCCTATTTAGGCGTCGCGAGTTGCCACTTTAAGGTGCACAAGTGAGCGAGTGAGTGTGCAATAATGTTGCAGTTGGCATCGCTTAGGCACAAGTGTCTGAATTACGGTATGTGCGAGCGAACGAGCCGTGTGATTGCTCTTGAATGCGTTTCTTGCGAAATTGGTAGCATTTCGAATGGCCCATTTCTTTTTGTTTCCTTTTTCGTCTGGAGTTAGGAATATTTTTCTGAAAGATGTATCATGGACTATACCAAAGGTTATAACTCCTGCGCTATAAGCGATGCAGTCTTACTCGAAGTATTACTTCACGATCTGTTCTAAAATATTCGTTATAGTCTTACTCAAAGTATCACCTTACGATCTCTTCTAAAAAGTGAGAACTCTTAGTAGAAGCTCGAAATATTGGCGTCCACCTAGTATGATGATTATGTATGTATTTTTCTCGATTATTGATGATTCTACTGAAACTGGATTCCAAGTCGGTATGCATATTATTGAAAAATCAGTCTTCAAGGGTATTTCTAACTGAGAGACGAAGATAGGATATTGTTGGTAGAATATGAGTCGCTGGTTCAATTTGTGATTGAAAATAAGCCTCTAATGCATCGTTGCTTTTCACGCCTCACCCTTACAGTATATATCGAAATCTCTCATCGCACTTTTATACCCATTCTGCAGTTATTATTTTTCAACATTTTTTAAGTCGCAGACACTTTTCATACGCCGGGGGGAGGTCTTACCGTTTCCACGCGCGCCGTCGAAGATTTCGAACTGCAGTCACGACCTATTGACTGTTGCGCTGCTGCATACAAGTCTTATTGCAATTTTCCGCCACTTTAAATGCAATTCTAATCCCTTTTTAATGCACATTTTAAAGGCCTTTTAATGTGATTTAATGGGCGGCAAACAGCCGTGGTTTCTTTGGTTTTTGGCAGACAGCATTGATTGCTTTAACGAGGATGGGAAGCGCGCGTTTGCCAGCGCGAGCATATGCTTGAGCGCGCTGTGGGAAGTGAGGCGCACTTGCAACATTTGAATTTAAGCACAATTTATTTAAATTTAACAGTTAGCTGAATTATGCGGCTGACAGCGCGCGAAAGGCGTCACACAGCATTGTCTTCGCCACGTTAGCGTTGTGTAGCTGTGGCATAGAATTCGTGAGCGTTGCAGATTTGTGCAAGCACTTGTCGGCAACAAATGCCAACTAAATGGCTGCTCGTTAGTAATGCAAGAAATCAATTTAATAAGGAAAATATATACGATAAAAATAAAATAAACTTAAATTAAATATTTAGAGATATGCATTGCGCATGTGTATGTGGGTATTTCTTATTCAATGCACGAGCAATTAAATTTTGTATAAATTGGGGAGATTTTGGTAGTTAGCTTTCTGTTTTTTATGAATAACATTTTCGGTGAGTAGAAAAAATTTTGTTTAACAAAAGTAAGGATCATTAGCATTTTTAGCCCCAGAGATACATTTTCAATCAAACAAATTGTCTATCTTCAATCCAATTCTAATTCCTGCTTTAAAGCTGATTCGAACTAAGAGCATCACCTCGCCGTAGAAACACTTCCAATACATAGCCTGCAAAATATGTCGAGTCATCATGATCAGCATTACAGATGGTATCGTTTTCTTTCGCCTTACTCTTTAAACGAGCTGATAAGGGAGTTTGCTTCATATGCAAGGGTCCTCGGTGTGAGCGCTTCGAAAACAGCCAGTAAAATTTCTGACCCCAGTTTTTTTGATAAAGTTTTATAACTATACCACGAACATGGCATATTAAGTTTAACACGATCTTAGTAATATCAAAAAGGAAACGTCAGAGACCATATATTTATATATAAAAGCCATGTTTTTCTGACTGCCCGTCTACCTGTTAATATGGAGATATCAATCTGAGACTTCACCCCTGCCTTTTTCTCACCAAAAAGCTGCTCATTTGTCGGAATTGCCGAGATCTCACCACTATGGCGTATAGCTTCCATACAAATTGAACGATCCGAATCAAGTGCTTTTATGAAAAGCTTTTTTATTTGAAGAGATATTTCCGCGAAATTTGGATTGAGTTATTGTTCGGGGTAGCAGTATAATTTCGGAAGAAATTGTTCCGATCGGATCAATATAGCATATAGCTACCATACAAACTGATCGTTAGGAATCAAGTGCTTCTATGGAAAGCTGTCTCATTTGAAGAGATACCTTCACGAAATTCGGCACAGATTGATATCCAAGACTACTATGAAATCTGTGAATAAATTGTTCAGATCGAGTTACTGTAGTAGATAGCTGCCATACAAACTGACCGATCAAAATCAAGTTATACGTATTTGTGAAGGATATTATAGCTTTGATGCAACGAAATTAAAGCTTTTTATTGTTATTCTTAATAGAATATCGGAAACAGATATCAAAGTACTTAATCTACCAAATTTCAAAGATAATGGTTTCAGCTATTCCTACGAGTTCATCCAACGACTGTTAGTTACGCTGCATTTTTCAACATTATTTAGGAATATTTTCTACACAGTGGCAACAATGGTTCAGATGAATATATTTATAATTCATTAACCAAACCATAACAGTAATCCAGTCAGACTATCAAAACGGTACTCTAAAAAAATTCTTCAAAATATAGATCTGTAAAGGGCTTTCGGACAGTGTCTTCCTTAATTAAAGTAACTTATTCTAACTCTTTACATATATACATTAATTTCTAATTTAATATTTCCTAAGCAATTTGCTCTGCATAGAATATGCCACAACTAAACGACCAACACTTTATTACAAAAAACTACTGACAGCTCATTTCCTTCAAACCTCAACTAATCCGACTATTTTGCATTGCTATCAAGAACAATTTATAATGTCTTAATTATTTGTACATAAAAAAATTATTTATAAACAACAGAAAGTCGTGGACACATAATCACCGCAACCTGGTTGCCTGCCACATGCTCCGGCAACACGCCCACACCAACTTAACAGATGTTTTGTTTCCGATAAACATTTTCAAAGGTTGTAAATTTATGCTGCGCATTTGTTGCGCTTCGTTGCACTAAGTCGAGCAAATTCATAAGCACCAACAAAAACAAAGTAACATAACATTAAGCATATTAATTAAAATGGAATAAAAATTGAAGCGAAACGGAAGCGCGCAACTCTTGGCTGCATGTTGGCGCGGCTGTCAGCAACTTCATCAACATTTCATTTGTTGAAATGCTTTTGTTAAATTTTTTAGCCACAAACACATACACAGCGCACGGCGCATATGAATAACAATTTTTTCCGCATTTATAATTAATTTTGTAAATTTTGTTGTGCCACAATTTTCCGCTTTTCCAAATGCACTTGCATTATTCGAAAACTTTCGTTGAGTTGCTCGCTTGAAATTTTCATAAATTGGAAATTTACATATTCTGCCACATTCTGAGGCAGACATACAGTAGAGTGGCGCGCGATGTGTTATGATAGCATCAAGCCGGCTATGGTTCAGCATTGTTCTCGTGAAAAGCATAATTTCTTGTTTTTGGTTTACATATTTCTTCTTGTTTTACTATTTATTCGTAGTTTCCTGATATTTTATTTTCTTCTTCCTGCTACTTAGCGACGTTGAAAGGTACTTAATTTTGTATAATTTATTGTTTTTGGTTTTGTGAATAATTACATACATATAACTGAGCATAACTGCAAAACATTTTGTGCTGCTGAAGGTGCTGAAAGTGCACTAAAACTACGGGTGCACCTTGTAAAGATCTTATCGTGCAGCTAGATGTTTCTACTTACTGTTAGTTATACAAATGCATGCTCGATGCTTGATGTTCTGAGAGCTTTTGAAGCCGCCGGGTCCTACTTTTTATGACATAAATATACATACAAATATATTTGACAAAAAAACGAAGACCATTTACTACTTAAGTTGGATTAACCTGGTAGGACAATAAGCCAGGCATATACCAGTTTGTTTCTTTGTATTATCAGATGGAGTTCAGTTACTAAATCCAAAAAGAGTAGTCATTCTTTAGAATGCCTGTGCTTGAGGCGAACTTTAACAAACTCTGCGGCCTCACTATCGATACCAAATCCTGTACCTGTATCATACCGTGGGGATCCCAGATACTTACAGCGTAGTCTTGTCAATGTGGAAAAAGTGCACAAGAGATGCTCCATTGTTTCCTCGTTTTGTCAGCCCAATCCCGCGGGCGTGTGTCGCCACCAGACAGTGACCAGTTAGCATTCTTATCATGCGCTTACAGTATCTTCTATCGAATGCCAATTTTGTGTACTTCTGATCTACCGGATGTTAGTCGAACACCATTATTGGCAATCTCGTCTAATTTTTCTTTGCCTTCGATGCCTTTGTAGTCTGGCATCCAGTAGAAGTGAAATTGCTTACTTCTGGCAACACTTTCCACTCAAAAGGACCGCCTCTGAGTCCTTACCATTGGCTTCCGGTAGGTGGATTTCCATAAGCCTGTCCACCATACTATTGCACCGTAGAATAAATAAAAATCATACCAATGTTATGATGTGGCCAGCAGTTTTTTACAAGTATACGTTTAGGAGGTCTATATTCTGTGCAAACTGTTTCACTTGTCCATAATTGCAATGTTATATTGCCTTTTAAGCAGTATACTTTTGGAAGTTGGTGTAATCAACAAGTTCGAGGAATGACTTTACAAAACTATCTAATTTTGCTGATAAAACAATTTTGCAGAAAAATTAGTTCTATAACAATGTGGCTCAAGATGCCCACAGTATTTTTCAGGATAATTGAATATTGCTAAGAAAAAGGAAGCTCGCATCAGCACAAGACAATAGTACTATAATTTCGACCGATATATAACCTAAACTTAATCCATGGTTATGAGCATTAGTTTGGTGGAATCATCGGTCGATCGATTCTTACGTTGCTCTTGATTTCGTTTTTCCATTTTCGTGACGAGCACTACAAACACTCGTCTATTCAACTTGACGCAGCAGGCGAACTAAACAAACTAGAGCGATGGTGCATATATCAATGGAGAGGAGAGGGTTGCCGAAAAAAGAGAAAGGGGATTTCAAGATCACAGGTTTACCACAAGCGCGGCAATAAAATCAGTCTCATTACTTAATTGTCAAACCTCGTAAGTTGAATAAGTTCCAAACGACAATTTTCTCAATCGTACGGCTTGTAAGACCACATTAAGTTTCTCCAAGAAAATTCGGGAAAAGCTCAGTTGACCAAAGATCACCTTCATAAGTCCTACCATCTCTACACTAATTTAAAAATACTAACTAAAACCCACACATATACTTCCACAGCGCCTGCTGAGCAATTAATTCGATGCGTTTGCAAGTTGCAACATGAGTCAGGCCAGACAAACGCAAAGCCGACATGCGAGCAATCGATGCAAATTAGCCAGTGTGTAAAGGATCCTATGGGTACAACAACAAAAATAACTAAGAGATTGCAGACAACAAGCGCAAATGATATGAATACATTACAAACTATTACTTGTTGTTGTTGTTATTGTAGCTGCCGCAGCTAATTTATTTGCAGCAATGAGTGAAATAACTGCGGCTGCTGGCTTACAACTGGGCGCGTCTGCCATACAAATGCACTAACACATAGCGATGTGCCGGCGCGACCGATCAGCCAAGCGTACAGTTAGCTTATAGGAGCTGACAGGCGTATGCGGCGCTTGCGAGCATGCTGCAACAAACAACAATGCATACAAATGCCGTAATAACAACAAGAAAGCACTTAAAGGTATGCGCAGACGCAAGGGTTTGCTACAGGTTGGTTAAGCCAGCAGTTTGCTGGATTTTATGGCTGCTTTGCCGCCAACTTGCCACACACAGTGGTCCCAAGTATCTGCGTGGCCCTTCCTGTTGCAGCAGATAGTGTGCGCAAGTCTGCTTTATGTGTGCTCTTCGCACTGATTCTTCAATGCAGCGCCGTAACAAGCGTGTGAAGCCACGATCGGTGGTGTCGGCCTTGTTAAGTGATTAATCAGTGCCACAAATAATTTGTTTATGCATTTTTGCATTCGCCCAGCGGAAATCAACGAATTTATTTGATTAATTCAAGGTAATCCAGTGCAATTTCGATTCAACGCTTGTGGAGCAACATCCAATGGTCATTGAACGCTGTTGGTGGTGGCTCTGCTACGAACTGGTTTGTTAAATGCACCACTGGAAGGTGGTGGTAGAGGAAAGTGAAGCGACTATGAACATGAACTCTTAATTACATTCGCACTGTTGCACCATTTGCAACAGGATGGAGGAGTTGGTGCGTGTTCGTGGACCTCATGGGGAAATAAATTTAATTTTAATGGCGATGCAGGCCAAAGGTTCAAAATATGTTGCATTTAGATCCGTTGGCCTGAGGTTAAAAGGTAATGCTGATTGAAAAATTGGAAGTTCATAATTTACTTTTAATTACTGATAGAGTAACCGACTTCACTGATAAGTCCTAAAAATGCGAATCCAAAATCTTGGATACTTAAGAGTGTAAGAGACCAAATAATATTCTTGGGTTGTGGAACCAACTTGTCGTTCAAGGTAGCTTTCGGGAAAATTTGTGAAGGATGTCAGACAAGGTAGTTATTATAGCTATTACCGGAAGATATATTAAGTAGTCGAAAAAGTATTTTCGCATTTTGTCAACAGACGTCGTTGCAGTCGTATATACCCAATCACTAATCACGAAAAGACTTTTTCGATTACCCAATATGTATAAGATTGCGAGTCAAGTCGCTACTTAAAGATTCTCGATGGTTTAGAACCAGTTCTGGGTCTGGTTAAGCAAATTTCTGTCTGTAGCATAGTTTTAGGTGCATTATTGCTTTATTATTTCCTTTATTCAGCAGCATAGGACTGCACTTCTCAAAAGGTTAATAATTTACCACTTCTTTACTCTAAATTTAAGAGCACTCCTACTATACCCGGCAGTACTAATTTCAGTCTAGATTTATTCTTCCACTGTGGCCTTTTCTATAAATTATTTAAATTTGGTTACTTTCTTATTTAATTTCCATTACCAAAAATGAGCAGGCGAGGACCTACCAACCAGTTTAAATTTGTCTAACCACTTAATTTTACAGAGTAAATTAAAATCGGTCACGTGTCGTAGATTAGTCGAGAAAAAACTCAAAATCCAAACATATCGCTGGCATTTGGAGCGTTTGATTGATTGGACAAGTGGAGCTGAAGTGTGTAAACCCAAATAAGCCCAGCAAAGACAAGCTGACAAATGCCGCACGAAAAAAGAGCTAAAGTGACAAAAACAAAACACGAAGAGCGCTATGCGGGAGTCACTCTCTCCTGCAATTGCAAATGTGAAAATTGTTCAAAGTGACAATGTGAGCTGCAAAAACCGGCACAATGTAGCAAAAGCATTTCGAAAAACTGCGGAGTAGTGAGAGTAAGAGTTGATTTGAAAAATCATAGCAAATTAAAATTGAGTACCCGCCAATGTGGGCGGCAAGATGAAGTGTGTTGAAGGAGGCACTCGAAATTTACACTTTTAAATTCAGGAGTGAACGAAAAATAGCACTTTCGCTTGAAAGCTGAAGCGCCACTGCTGCATTGGGGTGGCTGAAGTGCGTTGTTTGTGTGGCGGTGTGCAAAAAATCGCTGCTGAGTGCAAGCGACTTAGTTAGACAAAACATTGGCGTTAACAGTGGGCGGATGCAAAGTGTCGTTGAGCTGCTTTTGGCTGGGTAATACACGGGATATAAAAGGAAGTTTGTACACATGTGTGTGTGTGTGTGAGTGATTGCATTAAAGTGTGGAGTTGCGTGAATTCCCGCGTCGTCGTCGATGAGTATGACAAACAAATTGGCAAATATTTGCGAAGGATGCCGGCGAACGAGCAAACGATGTGCTCGAATTCAAGGTGGCAATATTGGAAAATCAAATATCAAAGGAATAATGTTGCCAACGACGCTCACAAGGTGGAGGCGTGCGAAATACTTACACTTAAGTGTGGAAAATCGCGTGACAATGGCGTTAAACAGGGTGACACACATTTACACAAAGGCTTACAAATATACATATATACCAAGAAAAATATATTCACAAGCTAACAGGTAGGCTGTCAGCCAGCTTAGTAGTCAAACCGGCGCAGGCTTTCGTAGAGATTTTTCTTTTGTTTTTGGTGCTGTTGGTTATAATGTAGGTTTTTTTTCACACTTGAATTTCAGAAAATTTTTGGTGGATATTTTCAAACCCGTTGGTTTGCTGAGGCATTTTTGGTTATTTCCCACTTTCGTTGGAAGAGAACCAAAACCAAATATCACGTTTGTGAACATCAGAATTTCTCTTCATACAATGTAAATATAAAATTTTTGCTCTACAAGGCAGTAGTTTCATTACTAAATTTTTTTATAGCATACTTTCCTAGAAGTATGCCTCCCCTACATGCAAGTATTTCTGTGGATATCTTCTAATCTTCGAAATATATTGAAAACAATTGTTGATGTCAATTGATACAAGAATGTGTTAGAAAATCGAAGAAGCTGCTAGGATAACCTATGGGAGCAGCAAGAAGGGAACACAGTTGGAAAAAGGTATGCGGAAAAGTTAGCAGAAAATTAGCTAAGCTTCCGTCAAGGACGAACTTTCGGCGTCGATAAAAAAATACATATTGAAATTGTGATGTGGCAACATGCCAAAGCGTCAGCTGACAGCAAACATTCTATCGGGAAATAAACAAAATGTATGTGTGTATTTGCATAGAGCAACAATAAAGGTGACAGGCGCCAAGTAGGACGAAAGGCAAATATTGAAAGTTTTTCTTAAGAAATATACAACGACGCTTCAACTTCTTTCAATGTTATTATAGATATAACCTTGAAAGTTGTTTGGCTTGGGGAAGTTGAATGCTGCGACATTTAAAAAAACTTAGGTAAAAATGAGAATTGACAGCCAATATGTGCCATCGATTTTCACATGAAAACAGTTTAATTCATTTCATTAAGGAATTAATATTGTCACCTTTAAAGGTAACAGTCCACTTAAATTTGAATACTGAAGGCATATGTTTTCAACAGTAAGAACCTTAACTTCCATCTCACAGCTTCGTTGGAAGAGAGCCACAACCAATTATTACCTCTATAAACATCAGAATTCTGTTCTTATAATATAAATATAACATTTTTGCTCCATAAAGCATTATTATCATAATAAAATAATTTAAAGCATACTTTTGGACGAAAAATCAAATTTGCTTAGTTTTCTCATAAGTATCTCGATTTTCACACGAAAAAGGGTAAGTTGGCTTAATTTCTTTGAGCGCTGCAAAAAAAAATTAAATGTTTTCTTCTGCAATCAATGTTATCATCTTTCTTGGAAAAATTCACCAAAATTTGGATACCGAAGGCATATATGGAGCTAATTTTTCGTCAGTAAGAACCCTTAACTTCCATCTTATACTTTCGTTGGAAGAGAACCATAACCAAATACCCCGTTAATGAACATCAGAATTTCTCTTCATACAATATAAATATAAAATTTTTACTCTACAAGGCATTAGTTTCATTACTAAACTATTTTAAAGCATACTTTTAGGTAAGCAACCGTAATTGCTTAGTTTCCTTGTAAATATTAGTCCTTTACATATCGTACACTGCAAATGGCAAAACCTTACATCTTTTCTTAACCTTAACTTATGCCAACACAAATCATACTTTCCTGGTTTTGCAAAAAATTCTTTAAACCATCTTTTTTTGCTTGTAATAAAATATCATAAAAATCAAGTCGCATAATAAAAGTTCTAATTAATGAAATAAAATACTTGCAAGTAAGTGCACTTTTTTCTAAGTGAAGCAACTGCCAATATTTCTACTTTTTTGCTACGTAAGCGCTTGTTAATCAATCTGTTGCCAGCCAATAGCCTTTCATAACTACACAATAAGAAATAAATTAACAGCTTTGGAAGCAGCTGAGCGGAAAAATTGTGTTGCACTAACCCGAAAGTCTGAAAAAATGATTAATTAATATTTTGCAGATTTTATTTTGCTACACAAACTGGGATTTTTTCAAATGTGATTAATTGAGATTTATGGTAATTTGCTATTATTTTATGATATAACTCTGAAAAAAATATTGCTTTTGTAGGAAAAGTTAAGGTAAGTGCGCCTAATTGCAGGCAACCTAATTTTCACGTTATTTGTAGCGGAAATACTCAAAACGTTGCCTACATTTGGGCGATATTAAGATAAAATCTTATAAGATTTAATCTACAAGAATATTAAGGAACTTATATTTATTGAAAAAAAAAACAATAAATACTTTTCTCGAAACGTTGCCTACATTTAGGCAATTTTATTTTGTTCAAAATTAAACTACAAAACCAGTAAGTAATTTATATTTCTTGAAAACAGTATTAAATACTTTTCTTGAAACGTTGCCTACATTTGGGCTATGTTAGACACAACTTTTCTTATAATTAAACTACAGAATTATTAAGTAATTTATATTTATTGAAAAAAGACATAAAATAGTGAAAATATTAATGCAAGAGCTCACATAATAAGAAAATAATATAAGGATATACTTGATATGAGAAACTTGACTTGGGCATAAGGGACTTGATATTTGTTAAGCCTCTACTGAACATAATTTTATAAATTCGTAAATAAAAACCTCATGAAGGACTCTTCAAAAATATATTCATTAAATACAATAAAATAAACTGCAAACTAACACTCTGTGACACAACTTCATTTCAAAATTTAAGCTACTTTCAACATTCTCATTCCTCCTAATCCGCACACCCAAATACCTTGCAACGTCTGTGTCGCCAACAGCAGTGGCAGTGCAACCTTGTTGTTTATGTTTGCCAACTACTAACCTGATTATTATCTACTTTCAGATTCACATTCCTTGCAAAATCCTGCATAAGTACTACATTTTCGGCATAAAAACAAAACAGTGCACGAGCAGAAATGATAAAGACAAACTAACAACAAATTTCTCATAAGCGACTCAAGCGATATAAGCAGCACTGCTGTTGTAACAAAACAGCAGCAATAAAATGAGCAAAAGGAGCTTGAAAAACAAACCAACTTTACTTCCTGCTTAAGTTCATTTATTCATTCGTTCATTCATTGCGGCACGCGAGTGATGAGAGACGAGCGCCGAACACTGAACGGCAGCAGCAGCAGCAGCTTTATCTTTTGCTGACTTGTAATGGAATGCTGCTACTATGTAGACGAAAACGTATATACAGTTATTTGCAAGGAATTCCTTCCGTTTACAATGCTGGCAGTGGCACCGGTATACAGGTGTACCAGACCACCTCTCACCGTCTTTTCTGGTATGCTACCCTCCTCCGTCGAGCCTTGGAAGCGACTGACTGCCAGTCAGTCAGCAAATCAGTCAGCCATCGTTCAGCGTCGGTAAGTAATCTCATTATAATAATGGGAACAATTGATTTTCGTCAGACTGCCGGTAAGACAAGACGGAACAAGGTAATCCGCTTGCTGCTGCCAGTGCCGAGTATTTACCATATTGTGGAATATAATTTGGAGCCAACGAAATTCACTTACATTCACATAATAGTAACTATTAGCAGTGGCGCTTAGCGAAAGTTTCAAATACTCGAGTGTCTTTCGAGAGAGTCCTTCGTACGGGTAAACAAAAATGTGATAAACAACGTCAATACCTGGAGAATGCCGAAATTACCACTACACCCACATTTATATGCGCCTCAGTTGAAGAGTAGTTGGCATAGTTAAAGCTACTGATGGTGCGGAAGTGAGCGGGGAAAACGGTAGCTAGAACAAAATTGACGGAATGACGCAATTGACAAGGTACTTCTAGGACGATAACAACTCAAGCATTTGCCAGGTGTTTATGGCAGATACTACATGAATTATATGATAGTCGTGTGGAGTTAGTGCGTTGGAATTGAGGAATGAGCTCTAAAGGAGCTTTGGAGCTGAATTTTTTTTACCAAAAATGATTGGACGGACTTGTAGTTTCCGCGAAAGTCCGTAGAAGTGATTGCTTGTAGGGTGTCCTGAGCTTCGGAACTCTCTGAGCTGGTGCATTGGAATGGTAATGAGCTCTTAAAGAGCTTGGATCTGAATTTTTGTGTTTCAGATATGATTGGACTGATTTAAAGCTTCAGGAAACTCTATCAATGTGATTGCTTTTAGTGTACCCTGTACTTCGGAACTTGTTTGATCGAAATTCCATGAGTTGAATTTAGTTTACGGTTCCTGCTCGAAGATTTTAAGGCCAGTTCCATCACTGATGACATTGTTCTGAGGAATCAACTGGGAGTACGCAAACAATATTCCTGAATGAACCCGTTCCTTGATAAAACAGAGATGATATCCCAGAACATCGCTTCTAAATACTCTCTGGAGTTTTATCTCGTACCTCATCGATCTTAGCTCTCATCTCTTCTAAAATGTGGCTAAATCGTGGCTGGAGTAGTATCTCGTACCTCTTCTATTTAAGCTTTTGTATATTCTCTCAGAGGATTGACTCATGTTCAAGCTTCTTTTCTTCTTTTTATAAGTAGCTACAAGTAAATAAGCAGCAGTACGACTGACAAGTGGGTGTGAGAGAACAAATTTCGGCCTCCGATTACTATAGACACATTTTGTTTTATCAATGCGTCTGTAGTTTCTTTTCATTTAAATATTGGAACAACAACTCTCAATTTCAGCCAATTTCACGAAAATGCTTACCACTTCAAATATGCCACCTGCCTCGCAACACTTTGACGTTTCGTCCTTATCGCATTTTCACCACATTTCAGGCACCTCTGCAGGTATTCTCCACTTCAAGCGCACTTTCGCCTGTTAATTTGCCTTTATTTGCCCATTTGATGCGTTGAAAAGACGATGAGAGTATTATCAAGTTGGCGGTTGAAAACTTCCCACACCCACACACTTAAACACAAGCGTGTAAGTTGCGGAAGAACAAGGCAGCAACGGCACAGCGTAATGTATGAGTACAATTCCGTTATGAAGTGGGGAAAAGTGCAGAAAGCAGTGCAAAAGTAGGCCAACAGCGCTGCGAAATCTTGGAATGTGCAAGCCGCGAGGCGGCGACTGCATATGCGCGAGTACGAGTGTGTGTGTGTAAGGTTGGAGTGAGCGAAGGAATGCCTGTGAGTTGTGCGCGGAGGCGTATGAGTACCGGCGAAATGGCGCTGGAAATCGATTTTAAATGGCAAATTTCGTCGAAATGCCAATTTCAATTGTCGGTTGAATGGTTGCTGCTGCTGCTGTCGGCGCAGCGCGGTGCGGTTGGTATGTCAGTAATGGCAAATGACGGCAGACTTAATGACAGATAAATATCATTCGCAAAATATGCACAACCGACATGAAAGTGTAAATGTGTTCATTAAAGGCAAAGCGAAATGCTGTTCGAGTGAGGCGAGAGCAGTTAAAGCTTTAGGTTGTGTGGTGTGGAGTTGATGTGTAACGGAGTACCGTCTTTATGTATTGCTGTAGCCTTAAATGTCTATTTAAGTGAGCTTCTAATGACTGCTACTAAAGTTTATTGATTGTAAGAAGGCTGCTTGCATAATTACATACACCTATACAGACATACACACACATTAAAATTATATGCTTTTACTTAAGTTTAAAAGGAAAGGCTACTACCTGCACATCTGTCTTTCCAGTTGGTCACCGCTTGACTGGCAGTAGGTCAATGGCAGACGAAAAGTTTGCGCCACTAACCGGTAAGTACACGCCAAGCCGAAATCGCCACTTCATCGCTGCCGCCACTTTGCGTCCATTAGTTTAAGTAGGAACTGCTGCAAATGCAGGAAGCAGTGCGCGTGAAGTAGCACTTATCGATAGACGAGTTGTATTCATTTTCACTTTGCGCGAATACCAAAACTCGGCCGACACTCTTTGAGACTAGGGCAAGGATGTGCGTTAAGGATATGCTAAACACACTTATGCATATATACTTTAAGTTAGCGAATTAATGTTTGTAAGCATATAAAGGTGTTAGTAAGAATGATAGGTTTTGGTTACTGCTATGCTCTACCGTTTTGTTCGTCCTTTTGTATACTTCGTACTTGTTTCACATTGTGCAGAGAAAAGTGAAAATATTTAGTATTAACGAAAGGAAGTTCAAACATTCGAGTTACTAATCTAACACTATTTATCAATTCGCCGCAATTGTGGGTTAGTTACACCTTGAGGAGGCGCAAACATATAACAGATGCATAGTTTTAGGCGCTGGTACAAGCAGATGTAAATAAATTTCCCATACACTTGTACTTTCGAGCAGCTAAGCCGTTGTTTTCAGGAGTAAAGAAATATATGCTTACATAAGTATATACTAATGTCTTTTCTACTCAGTATCAGTACAACCATAATACAAGTTGAATACTTATTTCGCCTTTACAAAAATCGATATATTTAAGTCAGTTAGCAAAATATTTTATTTAAGAAATGACGGCATCTTAATATTTAAGAATTTAGATTCTTAGTGATTGTATGTATATTATTCAATCTCGTATTTATTTAGATTTTTTAGTTGCTATCCCTTTTTATATACCACTACCATAGAAAAATGGTTTCAGTTGTTCCAGTTAGTTAGGAAAGGAAGGTGTAATATTATATAAGTAAATTTCAATATGTGTACCATACATAATTAGGAGGTGTACCAACATTGCTCAGGCAACATATAGAGTTTCTAAGTATTCTTTCTTATCTTATCTATTCGCTCTACTATGGTAGACGAAAAAGTTTTTTCGTATTTTGTCAATAGATGTCGTTGCAGTCGTATATATCCAGTGCTATATTTACATTATGTCTTCAAAGTGTTGGAAAGGTGCGATTTTAAGCTTCATTTAAACAAAGAAAAAATAAATTCTGGAAAGTCGGAAAAAAGTTACAGTTGTTCAAAAATGAGTGAAAATAATGAAGAAATTCGCTAAATTTTGAAATTTTCGTATAAAAAATAGAAGAATGCCACGCAAGCCACCAATGAAATGTGTGAAGTTTACGGAGACGATGCTGTATCATCTCGTGTAGCACAACAATGATTCGCTCGCGGACTGAAAAAGTCGATGAAATTATGAAAAAGATTGACCAGGACCGTCACATAAGCAGCCATGACATCGCTAAGGAACTTAACATTCAAAATCAAACGGTTTTGAAAGATTTAAAAAAGGCTGGCTACAAAAAGAATCTCGATGTTTGGGTACCATATGAATTGTCTGTGAAAAATTTAATGGACCGAAATATTTTCTGGGATTTTTGCTGAAATGAAATGAAATCGAACCATTTCTGCAACGAATGGTAACAGGAGCCGAAAAGCGTATCAAATACGTCAGTAATGAGCGAAAAAGATTACGAACCAATATTGGAGAAGCTCAACAAATGGTCGCAAAGGCAGCATTGACGCCTCGAAAGGTTATGCTGAGTGTTTGTTAGGACTGGTAAAGAATCATCCATTATGAGCTGCTCCAGCCTGGGCAAACGATTAATTCTACATTTTACTGTCGAAAATTGATGAGATTGGAGGAAGCAATCGAAAAAACGGCCAGAAGTGATCAACAGAAAGGGCTTCGCCTTCCATGAGGACAACGCTAGACTACACATATCTTTGATGACTTGGCAAAAACTGAAAGAGGTTGGCTGGGAAGTTTTGATGCATCCACCATGTAGAACACTGACACTGCCGAGAAGGTGAATCAATGTAATCCTTCCTCAGTAGGGCATGAGCTTTTAAGGCTGCTATAGGAACACTTGAGGACTTAGAATACCAAAATAACAAAGTGAGTTTCAAAATTGATGGAACCTATGAATGGTTTAGACACTCTAACCTATACTAATTGATCTCAAATATAACACGAATTGACTTCACTTCGCATCAATCATACATATGCAAAGACTTATTGGTCAATAAGCACTTCCCGAAGTAGTAGCAAAAAAAGGTAGCATCACGGTCATATCCATCAGGTCTACTACATAGACTTCAGAGTGTTTCCATTTCATTTTTACAAAATATTTAGAGCACTTTTTCCTCTCTTGTTCTCCTGTTCGTGCCCTCACGTTCGAAGAGAAAACGTTATGCTTAATGTGCGACAATTTTCAAAAGACACTTGTGCGCTCAGTGTTCTAAGAAAACCATTACAAACACACTCTAATCACAATATCAAATGCGAAAACTTTCGTCATTTAATGTGATCGATTTTTCATGCGCCTTAGAAATAAGTGTGGAAAAAATTAGAAATCAAATCGGACTCCTCGAAATTCATGTTCGCGCAATTATTTTGCATATAAAGCACACTCAGTGTTGTCAGTAAGGCTGTTTTACCGTTATTCAATTGCTGCTTACAGCGTACTCTCCATTTGTATGAGATTTGTCTGTGCGTACGCCCACATTGTGGTCACACTGCAATGAATTGCTGTTGTTGTTGTGGTTGATTTCTGTACTGAATTCGGTAATAAAAACGACAACCACGTCAATTTCTTAATATATTCACTTATTTGCCACAACACTCTTGAAGTTGTAAGTATGTGTGTGTGGCTGCGTGTGACTCTGGGTGAGCATGTGTCCATTGATGATAGCTACAAATGATGCCGTCCGTCAGTCCGGCGTTGCTTTTTCACTTACAATTTAATTTGCATAGTATTTTCATTAATTTCGTTGTATTTGTAGCAATGAACCGCTACAATGGCTATGTGTGTGTGCGCCGTGCGTACTTGTAAGTGTCGAAATATTTGCAGTAAATGAATTTGATTTTTCTCTTCGATATCTGTGGACTTTTCTTTAACTGCGTGATCTTTGGGTTCTTCCTCTTCTTTTTCTTCTTCAGTGTTTATGTAGTTTGATGTCTGCGCGTCGGTTGTGTTCGATTTTTCTATCTGTTTACTGCCATCTAGGGAATGTCTTTGGTAATTTACTTTAATGGCGCTTATCTATGTGGACCAATTGATTTTCAATGCGTTTTCATTACTTTGCCGCAAACTTGTCGTTAGCGTGGGTCATTTGCTGTTGTTGTTATTGTGTGTTTGGATGGTTTGTTGTTTTGTTGTTTGGCTGCATGCATAGAGGCGCTGTATTCTTTATTTTATTTGGTGTTTTTTATTTATATTTAATGTTTTTTCTGGACTTATTTCCATTCATTGCGTTTTCAGTAACTTTATATATGTCCAACAAAAAAAAGGTATAAAATTAAATAAAAAAATATTTCACACAGAATTTTTGTTTTTTATTGAGCACAATACATGAATCATAACAAGTTTTTTTGTTTCATTAATACAAGTCTTCCATACTTATCTCATACTTAATTATTTGTTAAAGTCTACTTTAAGGCTCTGCAGCGTTCATTATTTTATTCTGTCATTATTAATTGCCACAAATACTATATCGTTCGTGTAAATATGAGCGCCATCTGAGCAATCTACATTCACTCATGGAAATCAGATGATTTCTCTGTATACCATTAATATGACGCTTCATTAGTCTTGGCAACCCAAAACTCTTACAATACACTACATACTCAAGCACCTTTACACTATATATATATATATATATATATATATATATATATATATATAAGAGTGTATCTTACGTGGTTATAAGTAACTGTATATCTACTGATTTTCGCTGCTTACCAAGGGCGCTTATCTGCACTCGTGCCTATCATTTATTGCTGTCTTCAGCGCTTTTTGTTTGCATTTCACAATGTCTGCCATTACTACTACCGTTATTTGTGTGAATTGTCGATTTTTCTATTGATCTCTTAATGAAAGTGATACTTTCTATTTAGCTGAATTTTCACAGCATTTTTTGCTCCTCGGCTTGTTATTGTTTCACTAGCCTGGTATACTTGTTTTTTGTTTCCACTTGAATGCCGAAATTCGCTTATCATTGCTTTTTTGGTGTTTTTGTTTTGTTTGTTTCAAAGCCCACATATCAGTTTTCACTTTTTCCACTTCTCTTGTAAGACAAATCATTTTGTTTTTCTTGTTGCTGCTTTTCTTATTTTTTCTTTTGTTTGCTTTTATGGTTGGTCTTTTAATAACTTCTTTGAACAGTAATGCAAGAGATCTGACGATTAACCTTAACTCGTTGGAAGAATCAATCAGCCACTTGTCGTGGTATTTAGCACTCGAGCTTTTAGATCTAATCATGTTTTTATTTGTATTCCTTTTATTTTTTCTCGAAGTGTATATGTTATACTCCTTCAACTCTTCTCGCTTAATGGTTCAAAGCCGATTTCATTATCTTACAGTTACTGCACTCAAGCTGCTTGCCATGCGCCGTTGCATTTCTTAAGCTGGAAACACTTAAACTTTATGCATTCCACCTTTTTATCTTCATTCGGTCTTCGCTTTTATAGAATTCCGTATTTTTTTTTTTTTTGGAAAAAGTCACGATTTAGCACTTAGAAATTGAAACCATTAACACTTTTAGTGTTTTGTTTACACCTTTCACTTTTTTGAAATTAATTGCGACACCTCACTTAAGTGCTTTAAGTATTTTTCCAGAAGTATGTGTAACTCATCTTCCTTGATTAAATGAAAGTGTTTACTTTTCAGTGAAACGTCATTTAAGTTTTAGCTTGTCATGGTAATGCAATCAAACTTGGAAAAAATATCACAGTGTTGAGATTTTCTTTGGAACTTATAGAAGAAATATTAAATACCTTTTATATGAAAAGCAAAAGTAGTTACTAATACAACTAAAATGTTGAATACTTCTCGAGGAAATTCTATATTTTTCCTTAACGTAACAAATTCGAATTAAATTTTGAAATTCTTAACAAATATATATGTTAATGCTCTTGATATTCGACTAATGGACGGGTAGGGCATTATTCGCATAATAATATTCGATTTGCAGTTTACGGATATTCGATTAACCACTCATCTTCGACAATCCGGTTAACCATTCGTTGATTATTCGAATAGTAAGATAAGATAAGATAAATAGATGAGAATTACACCGCGACCTAAGGTATATTGTGCCCTCTCCTCAGTCACAACGACCCACCTTATAAATTCTAATATACTGCTAGTTGCTAGTGAGGCGATGTGATTACTACATATTTGGAAATATGGATCCAAGGGTTTTTATCCTGCATCTGCGGACTGCTAAACATTCTAATAGCAGGTATTTGGGGGTGTCAGGCTCTCTGTCTCAGAACCGGCAATTTGGACAAGAAGCTAAGTCCATGTTATATAAGTGCTTCTACAGCGACCAGTGAAAAATGCGATAAATAGCCTGAGTTTGTCTCTAGCGGGTTGATAAAATATTTAAACCTGCTATGGTTATAACCCCTCATTAGCAACTTGACATGTCGCATACGTTGGAGTTGTTGCCAATACTTCTCTCTGCCTACTTCTTCCTACTTACGGAGCAGCTCTTTTATGGTATAAGGACCCACCGTGATGAAGGCTTCAGGTCGTTCTATAATGTTAATGGTGGCTGCGGAGTTGACGAGCTCATCAGCGAGTTCATTCCCTGCTATACCTCTGTGACCGGGTACCCAACCGTTTTAGTAGCGATTTGATCTCATAGGCAGAGATTTCTTTAAGTGCTGCTTGGCTGTCACTAGGTATGGTTATAAGTTCGTTGCAATAGTTCCGCTGGAGATTTATCACTACGCACCGACTTATGGCAAAGACTTCTGCTTTAAAAATGCTGAGAAATCTTTCCATCGGAAATCCTCTCATAGGTATGGAGAGGTTCGAGCATGGTCCTGTTACACTTGCATCAATTCCCTCCGACATTTTCGTCAGTATACCATTTGAATGTACTATCATTAAGTAGTAGGTGTACAGGGTTTGTCCGGGAAGTTATAGGACTGATGTTCTTCCGCCGCAACTGTACTTCCGAGCATAAGCGCGCCGATTGGATTCACAGCGGATTGGATCTCAATGCTTCCGCAGCCGTCTTAAAGCGCGGATGTGGCCCCCTCTGAGCTTTTTTGTTTCCTTACCTGAAAAGGCCGATAAAGGGTAAGCATTTTGAGACGAGAGAGGGGATCCAACCAGCATGCACCTCTGTTCTCAAGGATATTCCGGAGAATGTCTTCAGTGACGCCTTCAATGCTTGGAAATCGCGGTGGTATTGACGCAGAAGGAGCCTAGTTTGAAAGTTTTTAAAAAATTGTAACGATTGATTTAATAAATTTTTTTTAATCAGTCCTATTACTTTTCGGATAAGCCATGTAAAGTGAAATTTTTCTATTCAGCCTTACTGCTAAGGGTAACCTTGAACTTCTTAGTGAAGTTTATCATTTTGGTAATGCTGGCCCTTGGAAGAAGAGCTAGTGGATTACTGATTACTAGATGAAATGGTGTGACCACTTAGTCGCAGCAGAAGGAGTATTCGAATAGTATTAACCGGTAAACGAACGGTTACAAACCGGATATTCGAATAAACGGATTTCAAATTAGTCAAATAATTTTAAGAGCCCTAATAGTATATAGTACACAATATTTAGAAAACAATCGAATCAACAAAGCTAGTACAATGCCACCTTAATTGGCTTGGCTTTTGGAGTTGATGTTTAAAATAGCACTTACTTATAGGTACATTGAGCCTAGAATTCTCTTGCCTTACACTACATATAGGTTATTTCCAAATATAAAGCATCTAATTATCAAAAAACTGCCGAAACTCCAATTGAAAACTGCGGCATTTGAACCCATCTGCCTAAAAGCATTATAACAACAACAGCTAACTATTTACACAGTTCACCGTTAAATTAATGGTTAAAGTTGCCAAAATGAGAACAACATGGAAGTGTAACCCCAAATGTGGAGCACAACTTAACATGCCCATGTCGAATAAAAAAGGTAAAGCGGCAAAAAATAGCATTTAGTACTAACACTATTCGTGTGCTTGCGCCCTCTATGCAGAGCAAAGCGCGGCCTTTTGTCTTTGGCACCGAAAAATTTGCGGTACCTGACAGCAACTGTCACTGAGCTAACGGTTTACTGCCGCAAATAAGTGTCAAGTACGGCACGCATTTCGAGTACTACAACGCTGAAGTGCGCAAATACGAGCTGCATAGTTGGCAATAGCAACAGCAACAACACAACAACTCCAATGCTGCTTGTTTAAAGACACTAACTACGACAACATGCACAACAACAAAAACTACAAATAACAAGCAAGCTAATTTAGGAGGCTGCGGCGCAAAAAAACACAGTCAAGCAAATTGTTAAGCGATAAATGTACAACGCGCGTTAAGACGCAAGCGTGCAAGCGGTTAGGAGGGCGGTGCCTACAGAGCGCCAATTGGCGTGTCAGTGTGAGGCTTGCAGCGCTGCAAAGTGTCTAATTTAATTTGTACTTACAACTATTTCAGCTAATTTTAACCCACATTCTGCTGAGGCTCGCCAAGAATTTACCATGCGACGGTACGAGGGTATTGTGGCATTGTTAAAGAGTGGAGACAAAAAAGTTGCAATTAATTGTATTGAAAAAGGGAATGCGAGTTTTGTTGTTATTTTGTTGTTTTTGCTTTTCTGCTTTCGTACTTAGTCAATGCAACGCATACAGAAATTGCAGCAGTGAGTTAAAAGCTTGCTTTTAGTCTTTTTTTTTTTTTCATTATTTGGTTATCTTGTCGTTTTTTGTTAATATACGGTTTAGTGAGTAAAACGCTATTGTAAGCCTAAAAAGGTTTATTGATTATATTGAGAATAAGTACAGAATGTAATTGTACTGTTGAGACTTCTTCTTACAGAAACCACTTGGGCTATTTACAGCTAAACATATGAAAACCACCCACTCTTGTTAGCTACTTCCTCACCGCCGAAGTAATTTGAAGAAAACATAACTGAATATGCTTCTGCCAGCGCATTGTAATTTCTTCAATATCACAATCGATTTGGTGCTTTAGAAACCTGAGTAGATCCCCACTGAGACAGGTGTCTTACTCTCTCTTTAATATGGCTGGCCAGAAAGTGAATATTTGTTATAAATATTTAAACACTATACATTGTTAAAAAATTTTTGGTTATAGCTATGATGAATCTATGGTGATAAAAAGTTATGGAATCGAAGACTTCATTGTTAATTTTTTTAAATTAATATTTTGTATAACGAACGACCTGATGAAAATAATTGCTCTAGAAACGCAACCTCTATAATTTGTATAATAAAATTCGAAAATTTTAACGAATCGAATGACAGCTATGAACTTGTGTGATTAGTACGAGCGCGCCACGATTCGAAGAGCCCATTTTTTACCAAAATATGGATGCAAACATTAAACTCGTACTATTTTTTTTATAAAAAAACGGAAATGATATTTGTCAAACATATTCAACAACCTTGCAGTCACTGAGCAAACAATACCATATTTTCCCATTGTGTTGAAGATGTTCAATTTTGTACTGAAAATTGATAATTGGCGGAAAGCATTAATTTTCTGTCAGAAGCAATATACAAAGATGGTTTCAACGATTGAGAGATAATGATTTTGATATGAGAAATGCAGAACGTGAAAGATCACCAAGAAGTTTTAAGACGCCGAACTGCGTACAATATTGGATGAAGATGATACTCTGAACCAAAAGCAATCGGCAGATCGTTGAAAGTTATAAGGAAAGATCCAAAAGTATAGAAAATGGGTGTCACATGAAAATGAATGCAAGTCAAATGGAATAGCAAAACAACACTTTCAAATTTTTTTCAAAAATACGAAACAAGTTCCGTTTTGCATCAAGTTGGCACCAGCGATAAAACATTTATTTATTTCATGAATCGTAAGCGGAGAAAATCATGTGTTTATATGGGGCAATCATTAATATCGACGGCAAAGATTCGATAAGAAGGCAACGCTCTGTGTTTTGTGGTATCAGATGCTATACATGTACTTCTGATACTATGAAACACATCACGAGCTTGTAAAACTTGGTGAAACTGACAATAATAATTGCTGCAGACAACAAATGATCAATTTGAAATATGCGTTGATCGAAAATAACCAAACCAGACATGACCAAAATGCGCCAAAGACATGGTAAAGTATTTTTTTTTACACCACAGTTGGCCTTCATACAAAGCAAAATCGGTTCAGGATACAATTAAAGTATTTGGCTGGGAGCTCCTACCCCACCCGTTGTATTCACCAGCCTCTACCACTTTCGATTATCATTTGTTTTCATCGATGGGACACGCATTGGCTGAGTAGCACTTCGATTCCTACGCAAAAAGCGAAAACTGGGTGTCAATTTGCTTGAAAAGAAGAACATTTCTATTGGCACGGTAACCACGAATTGCTAGAAAGGTGCTCAAAATATCTAAAAAGCAGTGCTAAGTATTTTTAATAATTTTTTTTTTTATTTACTAATATAAATAATAAAGGAATAATCATTCCATAACCGTTGGATCGACCTCTTAACCTAACCTAACCTAACCTGACCCGATATTATCGTGGTTTACTTTTCGTCCGTTGCGTTGAAGCTGGAATACCCGTTACAATAAAAGAAGCTTCCACAAAAACTTAATTCAGTTCAGTTTGTATGGCAGCTAAATGTTAAAGTGATCCAATACCGACCGTGGCGACAATTCAGCAGCTTCTTGGAGAAAAAATATGAGTGCAGAATCTTAGATCGATATCTCAAAATATATTTAAGCCACACGAATAAAAGTTAGTCTTTCTTGACTCTCGTTACGAATCTTTCCAAATAAAATGCCTTTAGCACCACCTGCCGGGTGAAAAAATATCGTAAATTTCAGGCGAATGGCAAAAGTTGCCAGCTACACTCAAACGGTGAAACCATTTTCTGCTGTCAATTGCCAAATAGTTTACCACTTTCTGCACTCCTCCCATCTTTTTTACCCAGCAGCCAATGCATAGAGCGAGTGCTTACAAAGCTATATATCAACGCATACATACATACACTAGTATATGAACGTAATTCATGCTAATTAAGCTGTTCGTAATTGTTCTCAACTGCTTTGTAATTATTTCTCAAACTCAAAGTGCGCACAATCACACACAACTAAACGAGTACATTGAATACTCAAAATACCGAAATCAAACAGTTGAGCAAAAGAACCATTTGAAAACTTTTCGCACAACTCTATTTCGTACAACGTTTTTGCACACCAAGCGAACAACAACAACAACAGCAATAATAGTAAGGGATGCATTGAAATATTTGAAAGCATTTCATTTCATTTTACCGCTTCCGCCGCTGCCTCGGCGTAGATTAGAAGTTCAGTGACTGCCAGCCGAGTGGCGAGCACAAAAAGTCACTTATTACACAAACACACCAACACACAAACACTCACAAACTACTGACGTAACACAAAAAAGTTGAGGTTGGCTTGCTTATCCAAGTCCACACTCACTTCGCCTTAGCTATCTAGGCGCCTAAGCAAAAGGGCTCTGAAAAAAGTGGTAGTGGAACTTTGAGCAGCAAACGGCAATCACAGCGTCACTGCCAAAAATCAGCTTTGACCACGCAAAAACCACAAGCATTCACAAGTCATCTGCTTGTAATTAAGTAGGAAATTCACACATTACTACAATACATACACATGCATATACATTTATATACAAACCCACAGTCATTTTGTTTAGTTGTATTTGTGTATCTACATTGTGTCTAATTGTTATTGTTGCGCTCAGTCAAAGTGCGGCTACGTACAAGTCATGGAATGGAAGTAGATACTTCTGTGCATTTACTCCTCCTCACCTCTGCAAGGCATATCTTCAGCCAACTTCTGTTGAATGGAGTAAAGAGCGCTTTCCAGCAATGTCTTCAGTGTAAAGTATTTTGGCTGTGGCGACAGCCAAGTGGCCATTAATGGTAATTATGTGTTAGAAATGTCCAAAATATTTATTGAACAACAACAATGACAACAAGTCTGAAATTTAGAGTAAGTGTTCGAGCAGAAGGATTGCAAGAAAAAAAGAAGCCAGTTACTTATTTACTAATCAAGTTGAATATACATACAAGTATATGTCTTTATAAGTTAATTACATATTAAACATATTAATCAAATATATGTTAAAAGGAAGTAGGTAGGTAGGAGTGCAGCCCTGTTGTATTTTGGGTTAAATTAGCACTACCATAGCTGTGCTATTTGGTGCACTAGTCATTGACCTTTTTGTTATTGCTATCACGTTTCACCTTTTCGCACAAGTTATTTTGTGGTTTCGAAGAAGCTACTAATGTCCGATTTGCTTTTCATAGAAACCCATTCTAGGTTTGGAGCTTGACGGATTAAAAGTGCTCTTTGTCGGATCTGCGAAAGGGATGGGCATTCCCAGAGAAAGTGGAGAATTGTTTCCTTGTTCCCTTCGTTGCCGATAATGTTGCTGTGGCCGCGATCCCAGATCAAGTTTAGGTGGAACTTGCCTTCTAGTGGTCATAAGTAACTTAGGAATATATTTTACTGATATGACAACACTTACATACCTCTGACCCGTCATTTGTCACTAGTCCTTAGTCACAAACTTTCAAAAAGGTTTAAATTGGTTTTTTATAAGAATGTCGGCTAGGTTTTGCTAAGCATTTTGTTCGCTATAACCTCTCTAAAACTATATTATATAAATCAACCCCGCTTAGTCTTTCCAATATTTAAAGATAAAGAAGAAGATATGGCGTGTTCAAGCAAACGGCCAATTTCGAGTCCTTCTTCATCAAGTCTTTAAATTAGTTCATTTATGAATGATTACCAGTTAAAGAAGGATATTTTTAGAAGGTGGTTTCACATTTCGAATAATGTGATCTAATTGTCCATAGGTGGACGATATCTCAGCTTGGAACTGTCTACTGTGATCAGTCAGTGTGCTAAAATGATAGCACGTGTGAGGGTTCTGTATGAGTGATATCTTACTTCAGTAACACTAAACACGCATCGAGTGATCTAGCTTCGAAACATTTGACCTTGCTTCATTCAAAAACCTCTAAACACCTCAACAACAAAATTTTCATAAACATTTCGGGTAGTTGGGCTCTCTTTTTGCACTGCCTTTCTAAAAAAAATAATAATCCTATTATATAATAGACGCAATTTTAATTAAAAAAACTAAAAATAGCTATGGAAATAAATGGAAGAGGAGAAAAAACAACAAACCAAGTGAATATCGAATGCTAAGTAAACAGGTTGTAACCAAATTGAGCGCAAGTTATAGAAGTTTTGTTGCCGAAAACAAGCAACAAAAAAGTTTGCTATGCTGACAATAACCGCAGCGGTAAGAGAGAGAGACCGACAGCACGGAAATTATTTCAATTCAACACAATCAGTTTCGATGTGAACGTCGGCCTGCGCCAACAGAACCGGCTGGAAGACAAGCAATGCCATAGTCATTGCATTCAAATGAGCACTTACTAGCTGGACATAGCCGAGCAGCGTTGGTCATGCAGCCAACCAACCAACCTCACAGCTCCAGTCCGGCCCAGCATTACCTTGCAGCTTGGCTAATGCAAATAGAACGAGTAGCAATTTATTTTGCCTTTACTGTCTGAAAAGTGAATCCAAAGCGTCGACTTCTTGAGCATTTGCAGCGGCATTCAAGTGGTTTGGCAAATCTTTTTTCGGTTACTCTGCTGCCGCCATACTTCAGTTGGCTTGCTTAGCTGAAGTCGTTCAAGTACCTTTTTCGGAAATTCAAATTTCCGTTTCTCAACGATTTGATTTAATTTTGCACACCCTCTGCACCACACACTCTCCTTCAGTCCGTGTCGCGCTCACCTTGTCTATGCAAAGCTGTGTGCTTCCACGCACTGCTACTTCGGTTAGTTCTGCTGCTGCTTGCCGCTTGCTGCTTGCAACCACAAAAACGTTTTCGAGTGCGCCGCGTTCGTTACGTCGCTGCTTTTGCACTTTGCTGATTCTTTGTTTGCCGGATTTAGCTTTAGTTTTTTCTCGACTTCATCCTCTTCTTTTGATTTAGTATGCTCTGAGCTGTTGAAATTGGTTTACCCGTAGTTTTTGGTGTTGTAAGCATGTACTTAGTATGAAGACACGGTTGTCGCTGGAGCCACGGCAAACTCATTTCCTTTGGATTGTAGTTCTTTATCGTTTGATCGCTTGCAGTTTGGAAGCCGCTACGCATGCACTACAGATTGTTCTTTCAGCTGCTTCTTCTTGACAAAAATGTTGAAATTATTTCAAATCCCAATTCGGACAGGTGATTTGTAAGGAAACTTTTTGACGCAAATGTATTTACAGATGATGAAATTTTGAGTTCCTTCGGTTAAGGAGAAAAGCTTACGAAAGCTTGGTCTTCAAAGCTTTGCTGGAGTGCAGAAAAGAAAACGTATGTGATTTGAAGTTTTTCTTCGAGACTGTAGCTTCTAAAACATATTAACACATTTTATTAAGTCCAAGGACCTGCAGAGATTGTCCAGAAAGTAATAGGACTGATTTTCTTCCGCCGCGACTGTACCTCGGAGCGTGAGCGCATCGACTGGATTCAGTAGAGGGCGTTAATAGCTAACGAATGAACGGCTGGTCAGTTGTCTCCGAGCATCTGGAGAGTCAGGATAAACATTTTTACGTGACGTGTTTCTGTGAGTGGTGCAAGCCGAAAATGCAGCCTTCGTAAGAGCAGAGGTAGGCGATTAAATTCTGTGTGAAACTCGGTAAATCTGCGACAGAGACGTTTGATATGATCAAGCAGGCTTACCCAGAAGTTGCTTTAGCAAGAAGTGATGTGTTTCGGTGACACCAGGCATTTTGGATGGCAGGGAAGAGTTCGCTGATGAAGACCGTGCTGAGAGATCTGCGATTTCGACAAACATCGACAATGTGACTCGTGTGCGCAAAGTTTTGAGCTCAGACCATCGACTAAGTATTCATTTAATTACCGAGGTCAAAGCTTGTGGTTCATGATATCGTGACGGAGCACTTGAACATGGGCAAGGAATGTACGAAGATGGTCTCAAAAGTGCTCCACGATCAGAAATTGCGGCGACGTGAACTGAATTTGAACTTCATGCGGTGGCCCCCAATTTTTGAATAACGTAATCACAGGTGATGATCTTTACGTTGAGTAGGTTTCAGAAGGCTATGTGGACCTACTTTCATTTCAGAATCATATCAAAACTTCTATACAGTTCACGACGAGAGATCCGGTCAAGTTTGATAGCATCCAAAGTGCCTCAAAAAAGCAATTTTAAGTAAAGCATTACTTCGCCCTCCATTCGCACACGTATTTTCTTTATTTTTTTTGTTAATTCCGAAGTAATACCAAAATCGTGCCGAGCAAATTAGTCATGATTTATGAGCAATTTTTACACACACAGCTAGCGAAAAAATGCATAAGAAAAATGTTAAACCACTTTGCCAACCACAAATCTTTGCTACGCGCCGAGCACTAACTATTGGCGCATTGACACGTTGCACACGCGCCAGCTAACCACAAATGCACACATTCTTTTATGTAAATGCCTGTAAGAACGAGCAGAATCCAGCAACCGATACAATAAACTAACGCAAAACGCTGGCTTGTAAGCGGAGGTGTTAACTTGGCAACTACAACGGCGGTGACTAGTAAAAGTCGGCTAACGATCATAAATCGACACGCCAAACCGACGCAAGAGGCTGCAGTAAAGAAAGCAAAGATTGGTTAGCTTTGTTGGGAGGTGAAAAGGACGCTGCAGCAAAACGAATTACATACTCACACTTAGACGACTATTAAAGGTGCGGAAAAGCCCTAAAAGGCAGGATCAGCCGGAGGAGTGTACGCAGAAACCCGCACATACATTGAACTGTTGGCGGCCGAGCGAGCGCCCAGACAATGCGCCGCACAAAAGATAACAAATGAGCGCGTGTGGCGGCTAGTCGCAAGTCGGCCGCATAGCTAAGCGCTGGTGGTGTGTTTATGGGTTGTTATTGTTTTGTGGCATTGAACGTCCCACACTGCGGAATTCTCTACGGAAAATCATTACCGAAAACGCCTTCCAAAGTGGTATTGTACAGCGTTGCTTTGGCGTCGAACTTGCTGATGCGCGCATTGATTGTTTGCTGCCCGCCTCCTTCAGCTGCGCGTTGCTCATAAGCACGTATGGGGTTTTTAGTATATACGCGGCAAAAGATCACTGCGCTAACAATGCCACAGCCTACGTAGTGGTTTCCTTTGCGCCTTCGATTTACAAATATCTGCAGCTTAGCAGCCTCACAATCCTCGAATGTCGAGGTGCTAAGCATATTCTCGCTTTTCTAGCATCGCATCATGTATTATGTAATCTTTTTAGTTTGGTATGCCGACACTCAGCATCATAAGCACGGCGCGCCGCCGTGTCACGTGCGCTCAGGGAATTATTAGATGAAAAATAGGCGTTGCGTGTGTGCGCATTTGCAAAGAATAGTTTTTACAAATTTCATTTCATTTTTGCTCATTTTGGCATTTCGATGCTTTGCGGTGAATTTGTTTTACTTCAAACATTTGACAGCGTAATTGTCGCAAATGCTACGGCCATCGGTGTTTTATTGCTGAAATTATCAAATGGTGGTGATAAATCCTTTGCGAGTGGATAGTGGACGCTTGATTTTATTTACAATATATATAAAAGATAAACTCATAAATGGGACCACGCAAATTAATTTTTTATTTTTTATTTACAATATATATAAAAGATAAACTCATAAATGGGACCACTCAAATTAAATTCATATGATTTTTAGTTAGCCCTAATTTCGAGTGAAGCAAATTTCGATGTTGTGAAAAACTGGCTATAACCCCGAAAGCGGAGTCTACGCCTGTTAAGAAGGAAAAAAAGCCACAAAGGATATTGCTTTTTGAAGGGAAAAATACAGATAAAGCAACAACTTGGCACTATGACTTGGCTGATTTACGGATACTATTCCAGAAAAATCAATCAACAAGGTTTGGAATGCTAAGTTTAAACGTGGTGAAAAGAATACGCTGAACCAAGTGGATGCTCAAAAGAGGTTGTTATCGAGGAAAACATCAAAAAAGTCTCTAAAATAGTTTCAGCCGACCCTCTAAAGATATCAATTGAATTTGAACATCATATCATTCACGAATATTTGTGTATGTGGATGTTCTTTGCACAGATGGGTTCCGAGTGAGCTCACTTTTGACCAAAACAACGATGAGCGGATGATTCGGAGTAATGTTTGAAGATGTTCAAGCGCAATAAGCGCCAGGTTTTGCATCGATATGTGACAATGGATGAGACATGACCCAATCATTTCACTCCGAAGTCCAAACAAGAGTCATCCGAGTGGACTGCTCTTGAATAATAGATAATAGAGTCGCTATAATCAGTACAGAGGCGGATCCCGAGTAGAATTTCGGAGGAGCGTGGGGGTCGGAACTATATAATTTTCTATTTGCAACTCAAAGTCCATTTGTTCGCGGAGTGTCATTTACGATGGTAATAATGTATAATTTTTAACTCTCCGTGGATCCGCACAATCAGTGTATCACCTTTGAATGTTAAATAAAAACACGAATTTTGGCAAAAAAATGTGTTTTCCTGTGACAGGCTTGAACCTTTCAACTGTTAACTATCGACTTTACTAGTGTGGTTGGAGAACTTGGTTCTTTCGAATAAATGAGGAAGGTAGACAGCCAGGTAAAAATACAGTGGTTTTTCTTTCTTATAGATATATCTAGTGTCAAATATATAATCGAAATTTTAGTATTGTTGAAATGAGCCTTATGAGTTATATGGTTTATGGATAGTCTCGACATAAAAAGATCTGACAATATTGTCTCCAACGACAACTTATTTATCTGCTTTATGCAGAGATTATTCCCCGAAGTGACGCAGATTTCCGATTTTTCAAATTTGGAATATTATATGAATCGAACAAGGCGAATAATTTTATTTAAGAAAATCATATAAGGCGAGATAGAGTTTCGACTTCGAATCCTTAATTAAGTTAGTGTCCTTAAGTAAATTTACTGAAGGAGTAGTTGAGGAAAGAAGATCAGTTGTTCAGGCGTAAGGTTTCCATTACCGCCTGTAGAATTTTAATGAGCAAAATGGCAGAACTACAGGGTAGGCCATTTAAAGTTGACCCATTTGTTTCTAAAAAAAAATTAAGGCGTCGCGGATAATCAGCTGGGTTTAGTTTTTGTGCCATTTGAATTTTATATGGAAACATCTTCAAATCTTTATGAATTATGCGTCGGAGAGTGGTGCGAGAGATGTCTAATTCCTGAGAGCGGCGATAACTCGATGTCGATGGAGTCTCCTCAATACTGGCTCGTACAGCTTCGATATTTTCATCAGAACGTCTTGTGCGTTGTCTAGATGCATGACTGGCATTACTGAGATTACCGGTGTTCACAAATTTTTCGTATAAAGACTTAATTGTGTTCTTAACTGGAGCACTTTTCACTTTATTATTTTTACACAATTGAAAAGTTATTTTGAATATAAAGCTGAACAATTTCAGCGCGTTCTTTTGGAGTGTACTGTTCCATGGTATAAATTGTCTTCGAATGACGCTTCTAACGCGGTATGACATTAGCCGATTTGTCAGCGCTGTTAAAAGTTACAGCGTTGCCAGATGGGTCAACTTTAAATGGCCTACCCTGTATAGCTTTACTAAATCACTAAGTGAAGATAAGAATAATTTTTTACAGTTTAATTGTACGAAATCGCAATTTTATCTGTAATTATTTTGTTGAGGTGTCCTTTAGCTACGAAAACTCGAATTAATGAGTTGAAATTGGGATTTGTGGCAACAAAGACAGGACATGTGACTCGCATAATGGCATTAATTTCACTAGTAGTTATACAAAACAACAATATCGAAACAGTAGACAACAACAACAAAAACAACCACTACACATCAATCATCAGTAGAGTTAAATTACACTTGCCAAAAGTTGCCGCGAACATTGAGTGCAACACAGTGACTAAAGAGTAACCGAAAATCACTTGTGCTGCTGATATGCAACCTGACACACACACACACACACTTTTCAGCATACATCTACACTCATCGAAAATGGAAAATTCCGCCGCATCATTGTTGGAATTCGCGATGTTGCAGGCGACGCCAACAGCCGACAATGAACGCGAGTTGCACCCGTCTAATGGAAGCGTTGAAATTGAAGCGGTGATTGAAAGCGCTCTTTTTTGTTGTTGTTGCTGTTGTTGCTTTGCATATGGTATGCGCGCTAGCACGCATGTCCATCATCGGCGCTATTTCCCGATGGCTAATATGAATATGTGTATATAGGGCAATGTGTAATAGTCGGTGTATAGTTTTTGTTGTTGTTGCTATTGCTGTTACTTTGCACAGCACTGAGCGTCAGTACGCTGATGGCATGAATTGTTGCGGTTGCAATGTAGCAATGTTGCAGCGAAATGTGTGCGCTAATAGTTGAGTGCGCAGTAGGCATGCAACAATGCAACACAACAACAATAACAACAACTACAACAGCAAATGCCGAAATTAGCAACAACAACAAGTTGTTGAAGTTGGCCAAATGAGCTGAGCACGCAGCGCGCTCTGTCAAATGGTAGCGACCTATGACTACAAACAACAACAACAATGGCAACATTTTGCGCCAACCGCACAATGCCGTCAGCAAATGCATGCATAAATGCGCCATTTGGGCGAGTTCTAACAGTCGCTATTGTTGTGCGCCTACAAATGCTTTTATTGTTGTTGTTGCGATTTTTACCATTTTTGTTGCGGCAGTTGCACTGTCATTTAACTTTCAAATTATGCTTTTATTATTTGTCGCTGGCGCATTTACGTCCGCTCACTGCCACTGATACCTGCCACAAGCTGCGTGTTGCAAGCGTTTTTTCTTTCGCCAAAGTCCATTGTTCTTATTGTTATTGTTGTTGTTAGCAACCAAGTAGATTCCCAAAAGTCATTTCGTCATTTCACCGGCGTGCTTCTGCAACAACGCGCCGCCTCACCTTCCGCTTTCGCACGCCTCACCGTATGTTGCATCAATGCGGCAAGTTGCATCAGCAGCTTGCGGCGACGTGCTGCAATGCCGGCTCGTTGTCTTTTGCCTTCGATTTTTATTCGGTTCTGCTTCGCGTTAGTTTTGTGCAGCAAAGAAAGGGTGCAACAATTTTTATTATTGCTCTTTAGCGCAACACGTCGTTGTGGCATTTGCTATTGTGCCTCTGCTGCCACTGTGATTTTTTGTTGTTATTGTTGTTGTTCTTGTTCTTGTTATTGTTGTTACCGCTTATCTCACCATTACATCGTTTATTATATGGTAGTCATAGTTATGCTATCGCTTTTGTTGTGTTGTTGTAGGTTACCCATCTGTTGTTGTTGCTTTTGATATTTACATCATTATTTTCATGTTGCCGGTATTTTACTGCCGTGTTTTGCATTCGCACGTGACGACATTAAGCGCAAATGTGCGCTCTGGAAATTGCATGTTGCAACAACAACAGCAACAGAAATAGCACGAATGAGTGGTTTGAGAAGACCGATAGAAACGACACTCATATCATGCTTAGATATCATCGAATAAAGTGTTCTGATAATTTAACTGGTAAGGCCTAAAGGAAGTGATATGGGTCTTTGAATCATTTTTAGGGTATTAAGACAACAATCGAGTTATACAGACCCAGTAGTTCGAAGCAGTAGCGGGTTTCAAAGCAGTACTGAGCAGATCCACATTTGTAGTACCGGTAAATCTTCTTGAAGGAATATTTTAACAAACCATAACTGCAGCGTGAAGCTTCGCGATTGCTCTAGGGACCTGAAAATTAATTAGACTTACAAAGTTACGAACCTTTTCCTGAGTAAAATTCTTGTATCTTCTAGGTGGGAATATGATGTTTACTACTGTGCAATTTCCATATAATTGCAATCTCTACCTGTTCCCCTTCTTATGCTTTCTTCACTTGCGCTATCCACGAAAAAATTTCGGCGCAGAGAAGTTTCTTAGTTTTCTGCTTTAGATTCATTTCCAGGACATTCTATTGGGAGCTATAAGAGATGAGTCGATAAAAAAAAATATTGAACCAATTCTTTAAAATCTTTCGAAATAAGCTCCTTCTGCGTGGATACAGCGCTGTCAGCTCGATGCAAACTGCTTGCCTTTCATCGGTCTTTTCAAACAAGGAAACAAAAAAGTCTAGGCGGGCACATCTGCGCTGTGGGGCGACTGCGGAATATTTGGGATGCCGACCTTGGTTAGGTAGCTGTTCACAAGAAAGGCGGTGTGAGCCGGAGCGTTTTCATGGTGCAGCTTTCAATCGGCTGCGATTACTTGTCGGACCCGGTTTACCCTTCGTTTGAGTCTCTTGAGGACTTCCACGTAAAACTTGGCGTTGACGGTTTGTTCAGACGGATCTCATTCATGGTGGACGATGCCTTTGATGCCAATAAAGACAATGAGTATATTTTACTCTGGATTTGCTCATTCTTTCGATTTTCATCAGCGGCCTCTTCCTTGTCCTCCAAAAAGGCCTGGTGCCACCGAAATACGCTACTTCTTGCTAAAGCAACGTCTGGGTAAGCCTGCATGATCTATATCAAACGTCTCTGTGGCAGATTTACCGAGCTTCACACAGAATTTAATTGCTTCCTCTGCTCTTACGAACGCTGCATTTTCGGCTTGCACCACTCACAGAAACACGTCATGTAAAAATGTTCGTCCTGACTCTCCAGGTGCTCGGAGACAACTGATCAGCCGCCTTTCCTTAGTTAGGAACGCCCTCTACCGAATTATTTTATTACGAATTATTTATTAATTATTATTATTTTCCGGACAAACCCTGTATGGGTTAAGGACATTAATGAGACCAATTCAGTACCTCAGGACTTTAATTTGGATACTTGTCTGCAACGAAATAGTGAAAGATAAAGAGGCCTTGTGAGTTTTTTTGCTTCCTGAGGGTTTCCGATACAGCAAAGCAGTGACTTTCAAACCAGTGATTATTACAAATTTTAAAATATGTAGCAGAAAGCTATAATCTCTATTTGCAGCTATTTTCGTAACTCATTAAATTTTATGAGCACATTACAGGAGCTTCAGCAGAAGCACTAGTAGCGACACACACAAGTTGCGGATGCGCTGACGACGCTCCATACTGAAGCTGCGAAATCACGCGCGCACTTTGTGGAGATGAAAAATAAATGCGTCACAGTACAACAATACAAATGCCCACAACAACAAAACAATAATTGAAAAGTCAAGCAACTAGGCAAGCAAGAAGAACGCTGACTGAGCGAACAACAGGCGTAACTACAAGAAAAATCAACATTTAAAAGAGCACTGGCAGCGGAGTCCTCTACGGTGGGCAAGTGGATGAATGCTGGATTGAATGGTTTCTTATTTATTTGTTGTGTGGGTACATATGTCGGCGCTGCCGCTTTGTTGTATTGAAGAGTGGCATCGCAGCGAGTCTTCATATTCTCTTCTCCTCACGCGCCACTCGCATCCCCCAGCTACACTGCAGTCATAAACAAATCAGCAGACATGAGTTATTGGCGGCCGCCTTGGTGAGCTATGCGACAGCGCTGAATTTGTTTGACATGTTCTCAATGAGCCTAAAGCGCGACACTTGTGCAAATGTCATTTGACATGCTGAAATGTCATAAATGGCAAATGTAAGAACAAATTGGTATATGACGACGAATGGGGTCGCCAAATTGAAGTGCAGCGCTTGCGAAAATAACGTGGGGGAGTGTCTGTAGTAGCAAATGCTAGATCTTCCGCGAAGCAAAGACAAGCAGTTCATATGTGATTTCATAGATTATTCATTCCACAATGTTAGTGTAAAGGAAGCAACAACAATTTTGGTGACATTCATGCGTGTTTGTTAGCGACAATGAGACGACTGCTGCCAGAATAGTGGCGACGGCACATCTCATGTCTATTGACGCAAGATGAAACAATAAATTAGTAACATAACCAAACAAGTGAGTCAAACGAAGTCACGCAACATCCAACATTTATGTAGTCAGCAGTGCCATAAAACACTTCATTCAAGCGCATATAAGCACATTTATAGTTTAGCAGTCACTGTAGCACATAAGTAGTTTCGTATTCATTTCTTTTCATGGAAATCTTCATTATTCAGCTCACCCTCTATGTCTTTCGTCGGCTGCTGAAACGCTGCCGCATTATCGTTACCAAACCGTTTTGTTTTCACCACTTCAGCTTAAGAACCATTTATGAGTGTGATTTATTCAAACATGATGAGCGACTTATGATAGTTGATGCTAATGTCACAAAGAGTCGCAACATCGAGAAGCAAATTTAAGAGTTAGCACCTTTGCATTGTCGATCAAAGAGCAGTGATTTCGAGAGTTCCTTGAATAGTTTTGGTTATTTAGTTACTTTTACCGAGATCCAAGGCATCGTTATTGTCTTGGGCGCCATCGTCAGCATTCTCAGTATTGTCAACATATTCTTTATGTTCGAAATCACTGGTACTTGTCCGGCATCGTCCGGTATCGTTAGCTAGTAAACTGAACTTCTTCGACTTAAAATTCTCCTTCTCGTTTCATTTAATGTTCGAAGAAAGGCTTTACAAGAGATATTCCACTTCAAGGCCCTATGTAAACCAAAAGCTATTAGTATGCTCCTCCTTAAATGAAATTACATACCAGCCAAGAGCAACATCTTCGCTATGACTCATTTCATTAAAGCACTTCCCACTCCTTCTTGTCGCAAATACTTCACAACTTTTTTTTGCTTAACTCCCGATCGGTCTTCTTCACACTCATTTGCCATAATTTTCACACGATGTTATGAAAAATGAGCTGACAAGTCATCCGCTGGCTTTCAGCGCGCAAAGGCAATCAACCCAATCAAAACAATTATCATTGACCATTTATGTCGTGTCACCGTCAAGGCCATGCATCGGCATCTGCCAAAGCGCGCTACAAGCAAAACATAATCTGTGCAACAACAAAACAGCAAAGGCGGCCATAACTACGGCATGCAGGAAATAATGTGGCATGAAATCCAGTTTTACTTGCTGCTGTCCGCGGCTAAGAACTTAAGCCTGTCTGTTGTTGCAAAAGCAGAACAAGCAACAAACAAATACATTTAAACTCGTCGTTTTGTTGTTCTCGCAGCTTTCCGCTCAGCTGCATCGTTAAACTGACTGACTAACTGGCCGAACGACTGCTTTGTGTATTGATTTTGCTGCGCCGACACTGAGACAACCGCAAGTGAGATTAGTGTCAGCGGCAGCTGCAACAAGCGCAAGAGCAACTGCAATCATGCGGAGCGCTGTTGATGTGCAAATATTGCTTGTTACATGGCAACAAGCCGAAGCTGCGACGTTTGCCAGTTGTCAAATAAAACAGAAAACTAATTGGAGTTGTTGTTGAGCGGCAGTGAATGCGAAAAGAAGAGCAAAAATGCATGCAAAATAATTTTTATTATTTAATAGCAAACAGCGCAAGCAAAACGTATTAAATTGAGTACTTGCAACATGCTGCCGGCAAATTGCTTAATCAACAGCACAGCTAAATTATTTGTAGACACTTTTATGAGCGGAAGAGAAGCTAAATGTTGTTGTGGCGATTTACATGTCATCAGCAATTCCGCAGCATATTCTTTCACATCTTCACGCGCTGGGGCATGTGCTCGCCACAATATTGATTGGCAATTATTGCCCTTTTCAAGTTTGTTTAAAATACCAGCGCTCATATGGATAGTTCAGAAGCACCAACTGATGAGCTTTGCTGTGTCAATGGGTATCTCGTTCTCATTGCTCATACCTGTTGGTATTTATGTTTTACATATTAGCCAATTAACTATCGTTACTGGTTAAGATAGCTGCTTTAGGGCTACAGAAATCATCAATATACGCAAATTTAATTTAAATTATCTCTCTCATCCTGTGAAAACTTTCAGTATGAAGAGAAGAAGTACCGAAATTTTTACTGTCCGGTTTCCCTACAACCCTTGTGAGGGATGGTTCGCTTTCTGACTTTAGCTCGCCTTCAAACGGATGTTCTTTGGCTACTCAGAGGATAATTGGTCTAAAACCGGAAGTCGTGATCTGCTTGAGTCAAATATAAAAGAATGGTTTCTGCCTTCTTCACTCCGAGGCGAATGGCAATCAGACAACTTTCCTCACTTGCGTGAACTTCTACACATGACTCCATTCACCTTTCTCCAGAAAAGATAAGCGAAGCAAATAGGTCTGGTAGCGAACGAGGACAAAAAGAGGAGAAATATCTCCTGTCATCAAACAAACAGTCATCGCACTTGTGACTAGGCTCCTATGCCACTGTTGACATAATTTCGTCTATCTTGGGCCCAGTAATATTAGTATTTTTATTAGGTTTAGCACCAGCAACAATGTCAGACTCGAACTCCAAGCCAGAATAGCTCATGCCAACAGGTGCTACTTCGGACTGAGCAGGCAACTGAGAAGTAAAATCCTCTCTCGACGAATAAAAGCCAAACTCTTTAAGTCACTCATTATTCCCGTCTTGCTATATGGTTTATAGGACATGGACTATGACAACATCTGATGAGTCGACGTTACGAGTTTTCGAAAGGCTTTGTGGAAGATTTATGGTCAATTTCGTATGTAATAATTCTTACTTCTGCCGTCTAAAAAGCTGTTTCAGTAATCTTTCTTTAGTATACATATGTGGGGGTTTCGTAATCCATGATTATACACACTTGGAAATTAAATTGCGATTACGAAGGAAAAACAGATCAAACAACCATGAGAATTAAAAGCCCGATTTTGCTGCCATTTATACTGTCTTACTTTCTGATATATTGGTTATATATTGGTGTGTTGACTAACTGTAGCCAGTAGGTTTCCTAACAGTTTGAAAATTTCTTGAAGGAGCAATAAGAATCAATGCAATCAAAGGATCCTGACTTGGCTGAAATGTAAACGAATTGACATTGATCACCTATAATGTAAACGAAAAAGTCATTGAACTCTTATAATATGAACAAAGGGCACATTGACCTCCAAATGTAACGAAAAGGGTTCTTGACTGTGAAAAAAAGCATTAGTGACCCCAAATGAAAAAAAGATTCTGTACTTGACTAAATGCAAACAAAAGGTTCATTGAGCGTTATAAAATGTAAGCAAAAGTGTCATTGACCCTAATTGAAACAAGCGTTGTTGACTTAGCGAAACGCAGATAAATGTTGTTGACTCGGCTAGAAGGAAACAAAAGTGCTCTTGACCTCAAAATGTAACCATAAAGGGTCATTGACCTCATTAAATGTAAACAAAGCGGTCATTGACCCCAGAGTATAGACAGAGGTGGTTCACTTTTTTGGCACATACATGTAATAAAAGGTTGCTGACTTGGCTAAACGTACACGAAACCGCCATTTACCTCATAAAATGTAAACAAAAGTGTCATTGAGCAAGGAAAGAAGTTTTCGTCCTTATAACAGTTGGCAGCGGGATGAATTGCCTATATAACAGCTTTATTTTAAATCCCAGCCATGTGATAGCAAATTTTCGCTAAATTTATTGGTTAAACCATAATATATACATTGACAAAGTCAACATAACAGCAAAAGCCAAAATAGTCAAAAGAATCAATAAATATAATTGAAATTCGCAACGTGTTGCTAGTTTAAGTCCAGCACGCCAAGCGATCACAACAAAAGCGCTGGCGACAACTCCGCCATAAGAAGGAGCATTCTTCGAAACGAAATAATGTGCCAAAAAATAAAAATTGCAAAGAGAAAACACAGCAGTATAAAAGCGACAACATTGAATACAAATGCAACGAACAAGAACGCTGGCGAAAAATGTTAACAAAACTGTGTGACTGCTATAAAATGATGATGGTGATTATGACGATGACGATCGTTGTTTATCACGATCACGCGCCGCGCCATAAGCTGACAACAACAGCAACAAAAAGCGAACGCAACGATGAGAACAACAGACAAGGCGAGGAATCAGAATCAAAATCAGCAGTCAACACGACGCGCCACCAAATAAAAAAAGAATACAGAAGAACAGCGGCGCTGCTTGTTGAAGAAATTACAACAAAATGTCGACACATACACACACGCACACTCACAATAAGCGCCAAAAATGTATAATAATAAATGCAATAAAATGAACAAGCGCAACCCCGGGCAGCGGGCGGGTGTGAACAAAAAGCGGCAGCAGCAGCATGAAATCGAAACAAATGAACAGAGAAACCAAAAGGAATGCCAAAAGCAAGCGCTCATAATGACATGTTTAGCGCAAATGCAATTCCTGGCGCGTACAACGTTGGCAAAACGAAAGACTTAAGCAACAAACTTGACAATGGCTGGCGCACAGAAAAGGAGAGTTGTGCGAGTTATGTTAAGCGACAGCGGGTGCAACAGCAGCAAATAACATCAAACCTTTACTTGACTTGCATTTAATTCACAACTTGGCACCAAACGAAGGCATGCAACTACAAAAGCAAACACAAACAGAGAAAGTTATGTACGCGCTGTTTACTAAAAGGCGTGAGTTCGTGCGGCTTGAAGCGACGTTTTGTGCAAAATTTTATTATTGTTGTTGATTTTGTCTTGCTCTGCAATAGTACACTTGTTATTTTTGTTGTGGCATTGCTTGTTCAGCGGCACATTTCACTTCGATGCTGACAATGCGAATGCGATCATTTTGTCATAATGGCGACATTTTAAGAATTTTGTTAGCAGCATTCATTGCAAGAGTGCGAAGGGGTGTAAAAAAATATGGGTGAGGGAAAGGCAAAGAAGTAAGCGTTGGATTTAAGTAGTGGGTAATGAAATTTTTGTTTAAGCTGTTATACGAAAATTAAAGAAAAGTATCTTTGAAAGGGAGATTTTTTTGAAAAACGGAGATTAAGGAAAGAGAGAGAGTGAAAGAGAAAGAAAAAGTAAGGTAAGGTTATGTTAGGTATTTCAGTAAAGCTCTTCTCTAGACAGTCGATCATATTTGGACAATTAGTATTAAGTCTGCTTTATCGTTGAAAACTCTTGAAGTTGGCTGCGAGGTCTCATGTATCGAAACAGCGAAGGGCATAGTAGACTTTAGATTCCGATTCAATCTATCGAAAAGGCGTCTTGAATCCTTTATAAATCTGCTAACAAGATTGGTTTCGATTTCAACCAGTGTGACCAAAGTCCAATGTCCTAAAGTTTACAGTTCAGTATCGTGAAAATTTTACCCTCTTCCATCACTTTTATTAAAAATATTGGGTAGTCAAAAAAGTATTTTCATATTTCTAATCAAACTTCAACTAATTTTTTTATGGACTGTTTGCCAATTTTCCGCTAGAGACATTATTTCATCAGTGCAAATTTTCATCAGCATAAATCTTTCACATAGAAATTTCCAGAACGAAAGGAGCAAGCCGTTGTTGTGCTACACGAACTGATACAGCATCGTTTCCGTAAACTTCACAAATTCCATTGGTGGCTTGCATGGCATTCTTCCTTTTTTATACAAAATTGGTTAAATGAAGCCTAAACTCTCACTTTTCCAGCACTATATGGTTTGACACAATGTGATTGGTAGCATTCGAGATATACGACTACAACAACATTTACTGACAAAATACGAAAATACTTTTTCGACTAACCAATACTTAAGTTACCGCAGCTTTATACATCCTTTACTGAAATTACGAAAAGTTTTTTAGAGTTTTTTTTATTGTAAAAATAAATTTATTTTACTTTTATTCAAGAATAGCCTATCGTCTGTCCTTTATTAAATTAATGACGCGCATGCGCAGTTTTATAAAAAATCCTGCCACCATGTTCACTCCCTTCAATCAGTCTCCATGTCTCACAATTCGCACTAAAACTCAGTGTCACTCATGTCAACCGCAAGCGTCTCGCGAACTACCGGCCTGCTACGATTATACTCGTTTATGTTATTTTAAGACTTCCGCGACATTGTCCTTGAATTCAAAATTCACATTCCGTCTCGTTGTTGTCGGCGTTGAATTGCTTAATTTAAGTTAACTAAAAATTAATGCCTATTTAATGTTAATGTGTTTTGCCTTCAGGTGTCAAAGTGTCAAGCGTAAATATAAACTGGATGTTTTTATGGCACATCAAGCTATAAATATGTGGAGTGCTATATACATATTTACTTATACATATATATTATATACTCTGAGTAAGGGTTCTGTTGTGCATAATTGCAGCCACTAAAGGAGGTGGCCTAAAGCTTGTGCAGGTACTAGGCGGTTGCTTTATTGAATTTATTGAAGTGACGGGAGTAAAATGTGGTGTTGATTGTATTCGAAGTCAGCTTTGCCTTAACACAGGGTTGACATATTACCTTATATTGCCCATGTTGACAACAAAAATGTATTTTTCAAGGCTAACTAGCGAACTTTCAACAAATTAGACTTAATATTAACTGTGAATCATTAAAATGGCTGAGGCTGTATGCCATAAAATCAACGTGATGGTTGATATCCAAGAAACTGTCTCTTTAATACAACTGTATCGAATAATTTGCACACACGGCTATACGTTAAAGTTAGTTAGTTTTTGTTTTTGCGCACATTCCGCATTCCAAATTTCTGCTTTCTTCCTTATCAAGCAACATATAAATAGCAAGCATATATAATTGAATCTGTCAACTGATTGCAAGTGGGCTTTGAACACGTGCTCATGTACCGTTAGCGATTTGTAGCCGTAACTAATGCAGCAAATGATGTAGGCGAACCACTCTGTACTCGTACACGTCTGCGCGCGTTGCAAGACTTTGAGTGGGCTGTCACTCGCGTGAAGTAAATTAATTTACGAAGCTCACACGGATAGCCAAAGAACATTTGGATTTAATACAAATGCTATACAAAGATGTTAATAAAGGAAGTAAAAATAAGTTGGAGGCATATGTTGAAATATATTTATTTATATATGAGCGCCCAGCATTTAAAAAACGAAATGTGGTTTCCAGTATTGGAGTAGTGGTATGAGTGTGTTGAAGCAAATATTTTAGACGAAGTATAGAGTGTAGATCACTTCATCCGAAGTAAATATGAACATCGTATGTGATTTTCATCAAATAATTTGATAAGTGGCATATTCAATATTTTGAAACGGAACTTATGTCTTCAAACTGCAACTTAGACAATCACAATATAAGATTCAATGGTATATTGGGACAAAAAAGTATCCGAAACTAAAATTTAAATTTCCCGGGCAACTAATATTTCAAAAAAATTGTGTTTTGCTAAATAGTACGTTGCGATTGATGCAATTGATAAAAATGTCGAAAAAATAATTTGTCTAAAATTTTGCAATTCGTACCGAATTAAGTGCACGGAATCATTGCAAATGTTGATAAAGGCTTCAGTTTTATAAAATCATAAGCCTACGAGTGGTACAAAGCCTTTAAAGACTGTCGAGAGATCGTTGAAGGCATGCCACGTTCTGGACGACTTTCAAACTCTTCAACTGATGAAAATATTAAATAGGTGAAATATATGGTGCTTAAAATTAGTAAGGCAAGACTATTTTAGAGAAATGGCAAGAGAGCTCGAAATCTCTCGTGACTTCGTTTGAATGATTTTGGTGGATATTTTGAGGCATCTTATATGCGATCTTGCTAGACTCGTCCCGATAAAGCTGAAGTTTTTTCAAAAAGAGTACCGTAAATGCGTATCTTGAACCTGCTTTATAGTGCGAATTTCGACCCAAAATTCACGAACAGCAGTATCACTGCCAATGAGTCATGGATTTGTGAGTCATGCAAACAAGTCAGCAATCATCGGAATGTGGGGAAAAAAGCGAGACGAAACCACAAAACCACGACAAAGTCAGTCAAGAGACACATTTATATTAGAATTTAAGTTATAGTTAACGAATCAATCATGGAACCTCTGTTTTATGATGCCTTCGATATGACTCCGCCCTTTACTAAGCCCCGATGAGTCCTTCTTTTGGTAACTGAGCAACATAAAATTTGCTTAAGAAGAAATAGTCTTTACGACTGGCCCAGTATTATGCATATTTCCATTTGTTTAATATTAGTTTAGTGTACAGAAATACAAACTAAAAAAAATAAAAATAAAATAATGAATTCAAAATAATTTAAAATTCTGTAACGTCCCTGTCTCTCCGATGTCAGCTGATAGATGGTTGACATTTCGTGACTTCGCGCAAACTTGACATCAGCGATGACTCTTCTCAATAAATGTCAAAAAGTTTTCAAATTATAAAAAAAGACGAACGAAAATAATGAAACAAAAGGTACAATAATTAAATTTAGCAATTAAAAACAAATAAAAAGACAAACGCAATAATCGAAGAAATCGTCATTGAAGATGAGGCAGCGACCTATCAAGCGAATGGCCACGGAAACAAACTAAATCGAATGGATAGTAAATAGAAAAAAATAATTACAACAAAAAAACAAAAAACAAACAAAATTGTGGCGGGAAGGAAGCATACAAAGAAAGCAAGGAAGCAGACGAGGAAGTCACAGTGCGCTGACAATGAAATTGAAACTGTGGAAACGACGGCCAGATAGTGATCAATTAAGCGCACTTGCAACAGTAGCAGCGCAAGAAACTGCAAAAACCTTTTAACCAAATCACAATTATGCAAATTTTTCCAAGGAATCAGATCGCAATCAGTAGAAAGAAAGAAGTCTGGCCAAGCAGTAGTGAATTTGAAGCTAGCAGATCAGCGCGACTGCCTTCTACTTAGCAGCAAGCAGATTCGTAGGCTAAAAAATGATGCGCCAGCAGCCGGGTCGCATCAATACTTCAATCAAACTCCAAATCACGGAGCGAACGGAGCAAAGACTTGCAGCCGGCTGGTATGTTGCACGTTCATTTGCAGTTATCAGATGCGCGAAGTGCAGTTGCACTCCCGATAAATACAGCAAACGAAAGAAATGCGATAAAGTAAATGAGAAAAAAAAACGGCAAAATAGTGGAAGAATGACTGCAAATTAAAAGGAACAAATGTAATTCCAGGAAATGAATTCAATCAAAAACGAAGCGGAAAAGCATACAGCAGCACAAATGCAGAGAGCTGTGGCAATGGGCGTACGGCGCCGACAACATAGCGACTGTGGCATGAAAACGTGGAGCACAACGCCAATAACAGGCACATCACGCCCGATCACATCGCATGCACACTCGTACTCAAAAGTGTCCGAAATGTCAAAAAGGCAGTCAGCCAGTCTGCTAGCCAAGGACTCATGTGCGCTCCTTGGTCCGAACAATGCAACAGCAGGAGGCAGCTGCAACAAAGGAACTGTATTAGCACCAAGCAAACTGCGCTGCGCCAACCAACTACGTTCTCCCACCGCCCAACCGCATGCGCCTTGCACAGACAATGTATTTGCCGCAAAATTCGGTGGCAACAAGCGCATAAATGTGGCGCTGTATGTTGCGCTGCATGTTGCAGTCGTGGAAGCTCTTTAGCTCAGCAGCAAATGGCATCGCCAACTCATGGCTTAATCTTGCGCTTTGCATCTGCAATTTTTTCGCGCTAACCGCGCTTTAGTTCCTTCGATGGCATTGAATGCGCATTGATGCCTGCCACGCCGTCGAACTCCTGCTGCTGTTAGTCCTTTTACAAAAACTTTCTGTTTTGTTTTTTTTTTTTGCTTTTAATTCAATTGAATTTCAATGTCGAAAGTGCGCTTCTTCTGCCGTTGCCTTTCCAGTTGTCTGATGACCTTTGCAAATCACGCGCAACAACAACAATAGCTGGCATTTAAATGCGAGCTGCTTCTGCGCCGACTAGCCAAGTCGCGCCTGGTTCAAAATCAACACGATCATCATTATGATCAGCGTGGCAGTATCGCAGCGTTGCAAATTCACAGCAGGACTGCATTCGAGGGCCGGTTGGGTGTGTTTTCGGAAATGAAAGACGCAAAAAAAATAGTTTAAATTGAAAAGTGAAAGAGTAAAGTGTTGTGCATGCGAGTGATAAAGCGGGCGAAGTTGTCTTTGAATGTAAAGCGTGGGTTAGACATGATTTATCGCATCTGCATTCAAGTCACTGTCGTTTTTCGTTGAAATTTAAGTTATTGCATTTTGGAGTTTGCAAAAATTATGAAAGATCACTTCAGATGAGTCAGCAGATAGCAGCTAATTTTGAGATTGAAATTCGCTATAAATACTAGTCGGCGCAGGAAGAATCTATGGGAGGGCTCTGAGAAGCAGTTGTGGGCAACAAAGCAATATAAAGCTATTATTATATTTATTTTACTTGGAAAACAGCTTCAACTGGTAGAGAATTATAGAAGTTAGTCCCAAAGTAAAAAGAAGGTATTAAAGGTCCTTTGAAGGAGTCAAAAGAGTAAAATATTCAAGTTTCAACAATAGCTAAGTAGTTTCTTCTGCAAGCATCGGATTTACTGCTTTCTTATTATATGCCGCTCGTATGATGGAAGACCAAATAAGATAATTTTCCTTTTTATAGAGTTCATTTCAAAATCGTTTTCTTTGATCACAAGATTTTAGATAGTTTCGACTTCTGGGGTCTTCATTTGAAAATGTTGAGACAAAGAGCTGTGGTTTAGAATTTTGAGGTCTTCGTTTGGAAACGTTTAGACAAACAGCTGCCAGAAGTGTGTGCTTAATGTTGCGAATTACTATCCAAGTAATTTGTTGGAAGGTATTTACAGTGAAATTTGTCTAGATACTTTTTCTGACTGAACGGGAATCCTACTCAGCACATTTTCTATAAAGTGAACTTATTTGGAAACTGACAAAATTTTTACTCACAAAATTTTTCTCCTTTTCTTTGGCACTACAAACCTGTACCGCTCTGGGCCGTGAACCCAAATTTCATCATTGACTTTATCCTTTATTATATGGAGCAGGAAATATCAGAACACCTGATTCTGGACTGCCCAGCAATTTGCAGAGGCAGGATAAGGGCTCCAGGTGGACAGGGATCACGTCACCTCAGTTGTTCCCAGCAGGCTTCTGGAATTTTTCAGGATGCAGTGCCTTGGTGACCATAAGTGATATAGGGAAGAGCACAATAGATCGTGGGTCGCAGTGCAAAACCTCAATTTTTACTATCTATCTATACTTTACCTCAAACAGCACTTGGCCCTTGCATTGGCTGCGTGTATGTCAATGCGTTCCTTGTCCATCCATGGATTCCGAATCAAAGGATTTTTTCTCTGGAGCATCATCTTTCACACGAAAGAAAATTACACAACTAGATTAACTATATTTCATATAGTTCGTGGCTTCATCTTCCTCGATAGACAGACAGGATAATAGAACATCGCTTATCTCTAAGCTTAGATTATTCATGGAATTTATGCTGGTTTCGAGATATACAATGTCCTCAACCTTTACAAATTTATGGTTCTCAAGATGCGACAAATATTTTTGTGTGGCTTCTAGGTTCTTTTCTTTGCCCTCTTTAACCCCAAGATCAACCTCTTTCACCTCTTTTTACAGGCTGGAAAGAGCTTCCTTAATACCTCTGTTGTTAAAGTCTGAAATGTCAACATAATCTACGTAGCCTAGTAGTATTACACTTTAAGAGTAGATAGTATCACTCAGATTCAGATGGTTCAGATCGGCAACAGGTATTACTTTTCCCAGCATTATATTGAAGAAAAAGTAAGAGCGGTATTCTCTATCTAAAATCTCGTCCGGTATAGAATTTGAAGAAATTGCATAACCGTATTAGTTTTTTAAGCATACCAAATTTAGACATGTCGTCGAATAGGCTGCTCCTGGTAAAGCTTATTACTTCAAAATTTACAATAATCATTTACGTAATTCCTAAGTTGTTCCGAATTATGTATGTAAGTCCTTGAAATATTACGTCCACTGCAAGCTTACACAATTTTCTTCCTTATTTCGTTCGCTAAACCTACAACCAACTACGTAAACCTACGCCACTACATCCCCACACACAACAGTCTCAAATGTAATGTCCTGCTTGTTCTTATATTCTCTTGCACTTCCCTGTAAAGCAACCTTGCAACCGCCTACAAACGCTGCATTTAATGGAGCTTTAAGCCAGATTAATGTTTTAATTAGTTCCTTTATTTGGACGTACTTATTTTTCTTAAGTTTTCTGCTACTGCAACGAAAATTTATTACATTACATATAGTTATGTAACCAAAAAACTTGCAGATAAAGCAAGGAAGGTTGGACGGTAGAGACAGCGTTAATATGTATTTGTGAGTGGCTTTGTGCGCCACTAAATACACTAAATATTGTGTCTACAAGCGATGTGTATCTTGCAGTGTTAGACGCTTTAATTCAAGGACTTCGGCAGCAGCTCTCCGCCACTGCCGGCTTGCGCTAGTTTAATGCAAAGATTTCTTTTCACCTTGGTCCGCTGCAGCACGCACTGCCGGCAAGCTTGCAACATTCCTGGGTTGCAGCAGGAAAACTTTCGTTTTTACTTTGCTTGTGAGAGCGAAGCGTCGGTTCATGTTTTTTGCTTTTGCATTTTCGTTATGCACAAAATCAGTTTTAATGTTGTTACATACTTCAGTTAATTTCTTGTGTTTACTTTGTCTTCTCTTCTGTGCTGTTTTTCTTTGCTGATGAGGCTGTGCGTGTGTGTATGGCTGTGTATGGAAAGTGAGATTTATGATAATTTTCTGCACAGTTTTTGGTTTTTTTGTTGAGGAAATTTTCTTGTTTCTTTCCGTTTACTTTCACTTAATTAGTTATGCATTAAGTGAAATAATTTGCTCTTAAAGAATGCAGACGAATTTGATTTCAGAGTTTGCTTCAGATTTTCGGTTATAAAGGAATGAAAATTTTAAATATTTCAATGTCATATGAATATGGGGTCTAGGTTGGAATAAGTTTGATTTGCGGGTTGATGTCCGCGCTGGGAATCACGTGAATCAAACTTGACAATGAAAACAGCGGTTCTCTGTGATGTCCAACGTCCGAGTATGGTTCTAGAGATCCAGATATGTCGACGAAGCGCTTGCCGACGCTCACAAATTTATTGAGGCGACTAAAATCGTTTAAAGTCCATTCGCCCTGCTCACGAAGTGTCTGACAACCAAGTGATTTCAACCTCAATCTATCGAAAGATGGACGGTTGAAGAAAAGCTGTCCTAATGTTTTCATCTTGCTCGCCTCGAGATAACTTTAACAATTAGAGCTTCACAAAATATCCTCAACTCGTTACATCCTCAGCCTTGTAAGTACATAGCTCCTCGACCAAACTAAAAACCGAGTTTCTAAAATAAATTATGTACTTTAACTTTAGTCATTCAACTCACTGACCTACCTTTAATGCCAAACAAAGTATTCTCCTTAGTATCTCCGGTATTTCCAGCACAAATTGTTTCACATTCGCTTCGCACAATGTTCGTCCACTTCAACTCGGTCACACAGTTATTTAGACATGCTTTTTTCGGCAACCAACTTAACAACCCACAAAGTGAGCAACCGCAAAATAGACAATGCCACGCGCGGGCAAGCGTGTGCGGAGGGGCAGGCAAACAAACAATACCCGACGGGTGGACAACAGGAGACAAGAGACAACAGACAGGATAATAGAACAATGCAATGACAAACTGTAGCTGTTTTTGTCACAACGAAATACTATTTTCGGTGGCATTGTGTTAGTTTGACCAACGACAACGGCACATGTGTGTGCATGTCTTTCAATGCCTCGAAGAAGCGCCCGAAGTAGCGCACACGCACACGAAAAACACTTCTGCAGAAATGTGTGGGTAAGAGTTAGAGAAAACAACAACAATTATAGAGTTGTATGCGTGAACGTGGTGCTTGCTCAAATTTATTGGTAGGCGCCTAAAAGCATGCGTTGCGGCGGTGGAATTCCAAAAAAAATTTCCTTGGCTGTGGGTTGTGGCCCCAAGCCAGGTTTTAGTGTTGTTAGGGTCCATCAGTACCTGTCTTGTACGGTATATGTACAATTCTGTGTGTCTTTCTGTGTGCCTTTCTGTGTGTTAACTGTATTTGTGTATGTTGCCTGTCACACATGTCCTTTCTCTGATTGTGATTAATGGCGCTTGTTTGTCATTTACAGTTTGCTGCTTTTACTATCTTCGCTTTTGCTTCTTCTGTTCCGCACTTCTCGTGCGCTGTAATTGTGCTTTTCGTCACAATTTTATATTCGCCTATTATGTTCTGCATTGTTGTCCGTCAATATGCATTGTTCTCGGCCGTCAAATGGCTCTCGTTTACACTATTGTCAGTGGTCACGGCCCACTAGCCTTATTTGGACGAGACCAACTGGTGGAAAAGTGAATTTTCATATTCTACACCTTTATAACTCATATGCACTAAAATAGAATCTATTTTCTAACTGCGATTGACAAAGGTGGGCGAAGAACGTTCTTTTGACATTTCATTTATTTCTACTTCTGGTTTTTACCTATTCCGACATTGTCAACTCGAGTTTGGTATGTAGCTTTTAATGATATTTTCTTGCTCGTATCTTAAAATTCTTTGTAGTCAATAATGGTTTGTGCACTGACCCAGTTGATTAATTAGTTCTGAAGATTCTAGAGCAAATTGATATTGAAAGAATAATTGAAAACAAATACGAGGTGACAAAATGAGAAAAAATCAGTTATGTACATGTTCAGCTGAAGAGATTGAAACGAAAGGAAGACTTGGTTAGTAAAATGCTACAGATTTTACTTAGATTTTATGTAGGAAGCTGAAGAGGTTAACTCATAACTGTAAACATTGATGAAAGCAAACTTTAAAGTATTGTTGTTTCAGATTCTCAATTCCAGTGTCTTACTGGTTCTATAAGTTCTTAATTTTCATGCCTAAGATCGCCTGAGTATTATCTACGAAATATCAATTAAAACCCATCAGGAACCTTTCATAGCATAATTTACGCTTCTTTGATGATTTCCTTCGCAAACAAACGCACTTCTCAAGCGGTTTATACAACAAGTGGTTCATAACTGTGTGCTTTAGGCTTTTCTTTAACAATTTTTTCTCATATTTAAAATTAAATATTTTATTAGAATTTTTTATCGTTGCAAACATATAGTATTAATAATGAAATTGTGAAATTAAAAAAAAAAAATGTTTAAAAATTTTAAAACCCTAACTTAGAGCTTGGTCGAAGAAAAAAAGAACTGAAAGTTAGATTTTTGGCAGATATTTTTGCAAAACCATGAAAATTGAGAGAAAATTTCGGGACTTTGCTGTTTTTTTTTTGTTTTTTCAAATAGTTGTAATCGAAAAAATTCGGAAAAACTGTTGCTCGGATCAACTTGAAAATTTGGGACGTGATGTAGAATTTATTGAGACAAAAAAAATCAGATTTTTGAAACCCATAAACCCAAGTAACCCCTTGAAGACGGCGCAGTTACCCTAGCTAGTCTTGAGTGCACTAGTCCTTAAGGCTGTATCCCGGAAACAATTACTCGGATCAACTTTAAAATTAGGACAATATTCCAGAGGTGATGTAGAATTTAATAAGACAATAAAAAATCGCTTTTTTAAACCCGTAAACCCATTTAGCCCCTTAAGCACATACTACATTTTCTGTAACGAATCACGGAGCAACAGCGCTCCCGCAGCTAAAAACCTGGATTGCTAAAACATTTGAAAATATACCATTTCTAAATTGAATCAGCTAAATTATATGTCTTCTACAAAAGAAAAAGCACCTATAATCAATATAAATTGCGGTGCAGGCATTCAATTTCAAAGAAAATAAAAAAGCCGATATCCAGAAAACCGCAATTTTTGTCACCAGCTGCCGAGCACAGGATGTGTCAACACAAATGTAGCATATATATCTCACATTCCTTGCGTCATGTGTTAAGAGTACATATCACCGTGAAATATATATGTGTATGTGTGATGGCTTAATTACACCTTGTCAAGCCCCATTTAATGCCACTTCAAGCAAACATTTATTTTCGCCGTTTTTGTTTGCCTGCCACGCCGCCTTTTCTCTTCAGCACTATTTAAGCAATCGAGAAGGGCACACTCACACAAACACATACAAGAGTTGAGTAAATATATAAATTTTTTTCATAAAATGTCGCATCGAACGTCTTGAGGTTGACAAACAAATATCGCTCGCTAGCGGCACTTTATTCAAATTTCAAATAAACAACAAGGACCTTCGCTGTTCGCTGCTGCCGTTCCAAGTTTTATTGCGCGCTCTGCATAATTTTTTGCTTTGAACCGCTATTGATAGTTACGCTTGTAGCTTTGCCTTGCGCGTTTCGTATTTTTTTGTTAGACGCTTGTTTGTGCAATCTAATATCCTTTCTGACATATTGCGTTGACATTTTTTTCGCTGCGTTCTTTGTTGTTTGGTTAAGTTGTCAGGGAAAAGGCGTATATATGCTTCGAGTGTAGAATTCTTTTAATATTCTTAACAAAGCAGATTTTGTTGCTGTTATATGCAGAACGGAATTGAACCCTTTAATTTCGGTTTCAGTGATAAGTATGTGGTTTGGTTTGAGATGTGATATATCCGGTTTCCATATTCAAATGCGAGTGATATGTGAAGGGAGTAAGATACTTATGTATATGCAGACAGTTTGAGCATTTCTTCTATAATGAGTGTTTAACTGATGTTGTCATGTGAGTAGACGTTTGCAATACTGGACTTGGAACACTAATTTACAAAACGGTAGGATGTAATCTATAAATAGTAGATACAATTTTTTTTTTTTTTTGTTTTTTTTGTATTTTGCGAAAACATGTTCGAGCTCTGTTGTGGTTCATTACACCCGAACTTGTAGTGAATTCATCGTCTTTATAGAAGGACCACTTTTACGACTATAGTAAGATGACCTAAGGCAGAAGCGATCCGGTAATCCACAAATTCTGACTTATATATTTTCTGTTTCTTCAAGTTCTAAGTCAAATCTAGACAAGAAACGCTGTGGCAATATATCTATTTCGACAAAAATTATATCAATCGACATTTGGGAAAATAATAGTAAGACTCTTTCTAGGTTGGTATGGCTGTCGATAGCATTTGCCCATGCTTTAGGATTTCATGAAACTCATTACTATGGGCGATGAGTCTTGGATTTATCTTACGACCCGGCAACAGACGAGCAATCAAATCAAGGTTATGCTAACAGTTTTCTTCGGTTATCGAAGTGTGGTGTACTTTGAATTCTTTCCGATCGACCAAACTTTCAACAAGGACTACTATTTCGGTGTTATGTGTTCTTTGCGCAAAGCTATTAGCAAAAGAGGTCAGAACTATGCTCCGTCAACTCTTAGTGCATTGATTCTTCGTGAGTTTCTCGCCAAATTTTCAACTAATACTCCAAAACACTTCTTCCAAACTCAAAGAAATCACCATTTCTCGTTTACAATAGTTCAAGTCGATTTAAATTGTGCTCATCCTTCAAATTTAAATAAAGTTTTTCACTCAATCAACGGCGCATATCCTAACCTAATTTCCGGTGTTAATTTTTCAAGTAGTCGCAGTTGACAGCCGGGCTTTATGTTCCAATTTCTTTTTTCTTTCACAGTGGCTTGTTCACATAGTGCCTTAGATTTCTTCGGAATAAATGTTTTTCACCTTTTCTCCCAGCCATTTAAATAGAAATCTTACACATTTTGCTCAGCGCAAATATTCGTTGAAATTTTTTTCCACGTTGTTGTTTTTCTTTTCAACTTCTTTCAACTATTTTTGCTGTAACAAAAGCACTTTGCTCCATTTTTCATTGCATTTTCCTGCAAATTTTCACTACTCTCTTAAGCCACGTATGTCTTGCTCGGCTAATACACACAAACACAACACTCGGGCTGTCTGCATTTAGACCTCCATCCGTTATCCCAGAAGCGCTGGCCGACTCATCCTCGCACTGCGCACTAAGCTGGCGGCAATCTGTAAAGTCTTTTGTCTAAAATTGCATTCGCATTTTTCTTGCTCATTCTTTTTTCGTACACTTTGTCAATGTGGTATGCGACATTTTTTCACACTTTCTTACTGGCATTAGGTGGCAGTCGCTCGCTGCTTTTTGTGTCTTTTTTCTAACAACTTTTTGAGCTTTTTCTAGGCAGCAAGCAGCGCTACTACTGAGTGCTGCTCTCTACCGCCTCGTTAGTGTATATAGTTTGTCCTTTCGTTGGATAAGTGTGTGGGGGCGTAACTCCATAGCGTCTTCTCACTGCTCCATCCGCGCTCGTAGTTTGCCACTTGCCGCTTTGATTGTGTAAGTGCATAAACACATTTAAGGATAAGTGTGTGTGCTGGGCGCACATTGTAGCTTTTACATTCAACCTCATCTTGCATTCAGTCAGCGGCATTTGAGTGTGTGAAATTGCATGTCTTTGTATTTTGGCTTTCGCTTCTCTCTTCTGTTTCCCTTCTTCTACCACTTGCATTGTAGGCAGCAAATACTTGTCAGCGCGTGTGTGTTCGGCGCATGCAATCACAGCCTCTTCGCCGCTTCGGCATTAAATTCACAGTTACCACGCATTCACTCACAAGCGAGTGTATGCTCGGCGTCGGCAACTGGAGCTCCAACGCGCCGCCACACCGCCCAAACTTGCCGCAGTTACGCCCTTTTTTGGCGTGTTCCATGAATGCCTGTCATATACACACACACACTGCTGCCATTCCTAGCATTTTTACGACTCAATGTGTACATGTGTGTGCGTGTGTGTCGCACAAAAGGATTGTGTATCTGCCCGAACGAGCAACGCTTTTCCAATTTTCCAATTTAGGTTACTTGGGTTTTTGAGCTCCAGCAACGCAGCGACACAGATTCTATTTAAACGACTGGGCATAATAGTTGTTTGTATATCCTGCTTCGCTCTGTGCGGCGCCTCCTTTTCCTTCTCGTCCTTTTTTGTAGTTTTCCTTTGTTGCACTTAGCTGAAATTTTTAAGTGTTTCCTGAGCTTTTTGTTGAATAATTTTCCATCGAAGAAGGCGGCAATGTTTAAGGCTCAGATATTGTAGGCTCAGAAATGGCAGGTTCACTATGAAAGGGTCTTAGGACGTTACGAGTACTCTCTGTTCTTAACTCTGCTACTACCAAAATGCTTTTGGACCAACTAGTTAACACCACTGGCTACCCTTTATATGATTCAGAAGTTTAATTCACTTGAGATGAGTATCGATCATTAAGAAAGTTTTTTTCGGAAGCATATTTGGTAAAGAAGAAGAAGAGAACACCTGTAGATACTGAGAGACTACAAAGAGTTTACAAAAGACTCAACCGTCGTTGATTCGAGGAAATGTTAGAGGATTTTTGACCGTCATCGACTTTTTCTTTAGAAAATGTATTCGTTAAGGAGGTCGAGAGGTTCAACTAACGATCTTCGCAGCCTATAATATGAAGATCTTAGAAAGATATGAACCAAAGTAATAAACTATAAAAGTAAAGCTATGATTCACAGATCACAGGAACTAAGTGAGATTTATAATAAAATAAAGCAGTAATAACAGCCCGAAGATTGGAACCTAAGTATGCTCTGCCCAAAACCACTAAAAGGGGATCCCACAATCTGCGCTAATATATCTTGGGATAAAACTCCTTAATATCGCATATACTTACATAAGGTCTTATCGATCATTGTGTGTGAAAGACCCAAGCCCACCGTCAGCAAACTGATTTAGTCCCATCAGCGTGGCTTTAAACCTGGAACATGTACGTGTAGAGTTTTACCACGTGCCAAATCTTGGAAAAGTCTCGTGAAACGTAGCTCAGCAGACACCATCTCTTACGTCTGTGTAAGCTGATGTTGAGCAAGACCTAAAGCTGAGTCAGGATCAACAACGGTATCGTTAGTTCTGCTTTCTCTAGACTGAATAAGGAAGCGACTTGGCTCACACGTCGCTGTTAACAGGCACAACTTTGAAGTTTCAGATAATTTCGTCTATATTGGAACCAGTATCAACACAAACAACAACATCAGGCTTGTAATCGTTCGTAGAATTACTCTTGCCAACAGGTGCTACTTTCGACTATAGAGGCAATTGAAAAATAAAGTCCGCTCTTGACGAACAAAGACCAAACTCGTACAAATCTTTCATTATTCTCGTCGTCCTGTGGATACCCTGGCTAGGTCTCCAGCTTTGAAATTTTTCAATTCAGTGCCGTCGATGGAAACAAAAGAAGAAGAAGACCTTCACCCCGTTGGATAGATCAGGTGGAGAAATATCTGACTGCAGGGAGAAGGATCTGGTTGCACTTGTTATCTCGAATTAGCAACAAATAGCGAAAAGAAGAAACGACTGACTCAGCTGTGTGTAAGGGTTCTCTACGCCAGGTAATTAGAAGAAATAGTCTTAAATGGGGATACAGCGTATAAAATATTTTTGTGAAGTCCACAATTTCCTGGAAGTACTCAACCAAACCTTCTTTTGAGCTTTTATTCGCACTCACAATTCCATAGAAATTCAAAGGTATAGAAAGAACATGCTCATGTAGGCAAATATTATGGACGAACAAAAAGGAAAATAAATAAATATTTATTTTAGGAAAAGCAAAATTGAGGCAATCACTTTGAGCGGTTCGACAATTTACGGTTTCAATTATCAAAGCGAAGAATGCATTGTCCCATAGCATAATATTAAAAAAATCAAAGAAAAAATCCTCACATGCTTCAGTGGCGCTCGAGCGATTAGCAATTGGAAAAACGGTAGCAAAAGGAGCGTAACCAGGTGTGATGGGCCAATTCCTGTGTTTTAGTGCGTAGGTTCAAGGGACAATGGAAAAAGTATTAGGGGTAGTATGCGTGTGTAAAGACCTGCACAAGCAAAAATTTGGTGACACAATACGTCGCTTTGAATTTTTTTTATTATTTTTGTTGTTTTGCATATTTTCGTTTGCTTTTCTTTGCTGTGCGAACATTATACCCTTTTTTATGCTGCAAATGCTTTGTTATTTTTCTCTCTTCTCTTTTCTATTTGCTATTTTCTCATTAGTTTTCGAAAATATTTTATACCACTCTTTCAATCAGCCGCCAATATATTGCTTTACAATATCATTTAAGGAGATCAAAAGACGTTTAGAATAACATGAGACCTTATTGAAATTTGTGCGGGTATGGGTTCAATTTCAGACGGTATGTCTCTTGGCATAAGAGTCAAGGGGTGTTGGCGTGGGGTATACCTTGCTATTGTGTAGGGATTGTTAACTATATGTGAGTTTAAATTGGCTGGTAATAATATGTCGCAGCGGATGTGCTGGTATCCTCTTACATCAAAGAATTGGCGATAGAATTTCAAAGCAAGCGTTTTCGGAAGAGAAATTTAATATTCTTTATTATTAGTTAGTATTTAATTAGTTGTAAAAAGAAAAAGTTAAAGAAAAGAATCATATGTTATATTATTTCCTAAATTTTTTACAAGCAAGTATGTATAACGTAATTGTATAAAAATAAAGAAAATAATAATTTTGTTATTTTATAATACCATCTGCACCCATCCCGCATCAAAACTGCTTTCTACTGGGTTGCCATACATTTGCGTACTTGCACAGAAAAACATCACGACGACAGCAGCGTTTGGGAAAAACTCACCACACTTGTGCTACTTTCACCACATTACATACCAACATTTCACTTTCCATTTTACATTTCATTGCAATACTCAGGGCGCTCTCTCTCGCTTACAGAGCGTCACCCGTGCAATGCTTACGCCTGAAAGTATGCAAATGAAAAGTGCACAGTAGCAGCAGTAAAACAGCGCAACACTCACAGCCGCCCTGCGACGAGCTGCACAGAAAGTAAGCAAAAGAAGAAATGCAAACAAGAAAATAAACTGTGATTTCATTGAAGCGCAACACAGGGAGCTAAGTGAAGAAATTGTGAAATGTTGTGTGGCAGTGCAATGCACTCGACACCCTGTGTTGCAGAAATGCATGCTGATGCCGGTTGGTGGCGGTGAAAATGAGGGAGTGGAGGGAATTTAAAGCGATTGTAGGTCATGAAAGCGTATTATGATGTATATTTGAATCACTTTTTATAATAATATATCTGATTCAAGTGAAATTTAATGTCATGCGATTGAAAAAGAATTTTTGGAAATGGATATTTTTAACTAAAACTGGGTTCAGTTCAGGGATCAGTTAATTTTTTTATGATAAAATAAAGCTTAAAGTCAACACTATATGGTATGGCACAATGTGATTAGTAACACCGGAGATATAAGACTGCAACGACATCTATTGACAAAATACGAAACGACTTTTTCGACGAGCCAATATCTTCCTACCGTTCATACATGTACTGATTATATGGCTTAGGGTCCTTTTCTCAATGTCTGGTTAGCAGTTAAGTTCTGTCAAAAAAAGGTGCTTTGCCGAAAGAAGGAGTCTTGGTTAAGTTAACCAAGCTGTAGCTATCACTTGGACCCGAATGCAATACATTTCGAAATAACAAAATATTTTATAGTTACGATTTAATTCAATCCTTTTCATTTCAATGCTTAACTTAATGCTACAATTTAACGATATTTGCACATACATATTTGTTCATCCTTTGCACACGTCTGTCGTTTGGTACTTTTAATTATTTATACCTCCATCTAAGCTTGAGGTTTCTGCAACCACAAGCCGAACAATGCGCATCCTTGCCCTTTTTGTTCTTCCCTAATGACCCATACTTAATAACATTACCTGCTTATCTATCGTCGGCTTAAATAAATTTAATTACTGGTGAAAAACCGCAAAATAGTTTCAAGGCCGTTGAAGCGAGCTGCTTCGCCTGCTGCGGCTAGCCTAAGTTTGCTTTTCTGATTTATTATATCGATGGGCTTGTATGAACGCTCTCAATATGGTTGCTATTAAAAGTGTGAGACAGGTGTTTGGGGTAAAATTAAAGGAAGGTCACTGTAGATGGGGAAATATATCTACTGTATATGCAATTCAATAAATCTTGAAAATAAAGGATCTGTTATGTTAAGGGTTACTTTAATTTCTTTAGAGACTGCTTGGAATTTGCGTATGGTATAAGATATATTAATAAATATAAATGACTAGAAGAAAGACGATAAAGTAGCAGAAAAAGATACCTACAGAGATATATTTGAAGCCAGCTCTTTGGAACTCATCAAAATAAAAGCTAAAAAATCATATTACAACTGAAGGATTCCACTTACAACTGAGATATGTATGTTGAGGGCTTACTAAACCTTAAAAGGTAGATATTTAGAGAAAGTGGGTCTATATTGTTATGTGATGCTGAATACATATTCCTCAGACGACTTGAAAAATAAAACCAAAGATATTATATATCGGATATAAATCCATAAAAATATTCAAATACTTATTTATTACAAAACAGACATACTTAGATAAAGTTTTTTTGGAGCATTGTCAAAGCGTGGCCAACACACCTTGTCCCTCTTTATATTTACAGATTAAACGACTGCGGCAGGAAGTTAAATTTTATCATTTACTGCAGATAAACGTAAGGTACTAGTAAACATAGCACACACAACACATACAGATAAAAATAGTTATGTAGAGCTGTGTTTATATTTTTGTAATACAATTTTAGAAATTTTTATAGATATGTTGCAGGTGGAGAGCATATAAAATATTCGCATGCAGAGCATAGTTTGAAAAGTGCTATGTGAAAAATGTGCAAAAGCATTACTGACACAGATTCTTGCCTCTGTGAGCCCACTAGGAAACTGGAATGTAAAAAGTTAGTATTGATATGGAGGGGAATTTAGTTACTGCAACGTCACCTGAAATGCAAAATAACGTACATAATATTTTGTTTCATAAGTTGTCAGGTGAAAAAGAAAAACGCTATAATAAAAACCACTCATATTGAAACAAAATTTGAGTATTGATTATGAGAATGGTTATATACTGGTTATGTATTGTTATATATTGGTTATATCTGAGAGCGGAAGCCGAAAATTTTTCGCATATATATGAATATGAGTTTTGATTATAAAATTGGTTATAAAATGGTTACATATAAGATATAAAATTGGTTATAAATGGGTTATATATTGGTTATAAATTGGTTATATCTGACAGCAGTAGTTGAAAATTGTATGATTTATTCATAAGCATTAAAAAATTATATCTTGTTTTTTCGTGATACGTTGTTTGCATTTTAGGTGACGATATGAGAAATCTGAGCTTTATTGGGATTTAAAGGACTTCATTTTGCAAAGTGATATGTAGTTTCATACCCAAATTTACCAAAGCAGGGGTTCTAACAAAATTTTACTAATAGATTCATTGAATAAAATTTATTGCAAACAGCTTCATCATCAAGAAAGCTTGACGTATAGACCAACACTGTTATAGAAACCTGTTAGACAATGATTTAAATAGAAAGAGTGCTACAGATTGACAGATTTTGGGCACTCATACAGTTAAAGACCGAAGATTTGTAGAACAAATCGCTATCTTCTCCGTTTGACGACTTGTCAGTCCATTTTATATTTAAGTAAACCCAGAAATTTCCTCTTGACCGCCTAGAAATTTAAATACAATCAACGCCTGTCTAAAAGCGTCAGTGTTGCGTTTTAGAAGCCTCAGTGAAGGATATTTAATTATACCGAATTGAAATGACTCACTCACTCATTTAAGACATATTCATAATGACCCGACGGAAACGCATAAGAGCAAACAAGCTTAAACATACATAAGTATATGTATGCTCAGATATATTATACATATATGTACATATATGCATATGTATGTGTGCGCATATACCAACACACATGTGAGAAAACATCAAAATTTCACTATAACTAAGCTATGGTGTAGCCAACGTAGCTTTACAGCGTTTACAGTTATGCCATTTTCTATGTGTCTGTATGTGTTGACAGCATAAACACCATGTGTGCACATATACATACGTAGAAATGTGTAGTTATTACCTTGACGTTGCTCTGGGTTGTTTGTGCAAACGCAAACTCATAACCACAAGGCACCTGAAGCTCCTACGTAGAGCCTTTTGAAATGCGAGCCAAAGCGGTTGGTAGCTACAGTTGCAAAATTGCTGCAAACTAACACAAGCGCATTTATATCATTAAACACATTATATATAAAGTGTGTGTGTGTGTGTTTGTTGTGGCAGCTAGCTCATTTAGCTAGTGTGTAGCATCAAAATATGTGTGTGTGTTGGTGAGTAATGTGTTGTCGAGGTTAAGGCCACTCCACTACATTGTCGGTTGGCATAGTTTTCGTTGTTTGGCGATTCAAATGATTTTATTTTTCGGTTTGTTCCAGCTGAGAACGGCTTCAGGGGGTGTGTGGTTTTTCGGTGCTCGATAGCGGTATCTCATCTTTTTTTCAACAATTTAATTTATTGGAAAACATTTATTAAGCTTGAATCATTTAAAATGTATTTAATTTATAGTTTAGTGTTAATTTATTCAAGTGTGCAGTGAGAGGTGTTTTATATGGGATTTACTGACGGAAAATGGAACACTCTCGTATAGACTGCAGTTGCAGCCTAAAGAAGCTGGTGGTAACTCTGAAGCTGGTATATCCCTATCGGTTAAATTTAAGGTCGGAATAAAAAGTTATTTTAATTTAGAAATGGACTTCCTCGGTTAAAAAACAGCGTTTTCTCAAAAAAATTGTTTCTCATATAAGAAATTAATTATTTCATTCGAATTTTTTATTGTTGTATTAACAAATAAATTCTGAAATTTTGATGACCACGTGGACAGAAATCGTGGGACGAGTCCACAGTCTTTATCCCCCCTTAAGCTGAAGAACGTAAAACACACCTTCCGTTTGACAAGTGTTGTTCTCCTTCTTTAGAGCGAACCAAGCTAACGATTTTCCATGCCTACCTCGATTTGGATTAGAGATATACTATATTTATGAAATCAATCCCAACAATGCGAGAACTGGTAACTTAAGCCGATTTTTCCGTGACTAACTGCATGTAAAATGTTCGATATTAAAGCAGACGAGTAACTGGTTAAAGGATTAAGTTCTGTCATTCTTTCTCTGAACATTTTAAAGCTTTGGATATGGGTTATCTTTTAAACAGAAAATTAACCCAAAAATTATCTTCCACTACACAGAGATTAGATAAATCAATATCTACATGCACATATACGAAGTTGATTAGTTGACCGTCAGTAGCGCGCTAAATCCAGGCGATCAAATAACTGCACTTTCACACCCCAAATTCAATAGTGGGCAGCTACCGTTCATAGCAATTCAACTGATTATTACCCTAAATTGCAATGTGCTGCAATTTAAGCCGGCTATTCAAAATGCCAACTACAACTACTATGATTTAACACTAACAACAACAACAAATCGCAGTAAGTACAACAGCAAATTAATATTTGAAAGGAATTTAATTGTCCTGCGATGAATTGCAGCTTATGAGAATCCAACTAACACACAAATCCATATGTATGTATATATCCTTACGTGCAGCAACAGACAGCGGCTATAACAATGGAGAATGTGGCTCATATCACAATATTATGGCTACAACGGCGGCAGCGATGCTCACAGTGGTTTATTTAGGCTTATTGAAGAAAAAGGCTATAAGCTCTATTATTAGCTCCACCGCTGCTTTCCGTTGAAGCGAGAAGTCTGGAATTAAGCGAAGTGTAATTTCTATTATAGAAGATCAAATATATCCAATCTCAACCTCTTGCCAGGTGTTTTACATATATGTATATACTTATATCTGGAAAGCCTTTAGAAACAAGTTTTTTAATTAGAGTAATACCGCCTTAGAGCGCCTAACGATGGCAGCAACTCTTCATGGATATTCCAGAAACTGGATCCCACAGGAATCCTTTCCAATCCTGCGAGTCATGGTCATCGGAAGCGCTTTAAACTCTAAGATGTTTGAACTCTAGTATTGGATATTCTAGAAACGGGATCCCAATGGAATCCTTTCTAATCTCTTCTGTGAGCCAAGGCCTTCAGAAACTCTTTAAACTTTACGATGCTTTAACTATAATAATGGATACTCTAGAAACAGGATTCCTAAGGAAACCTTTCCAATCTCTACTGCGAGTCAAGGTCATCGGTCAATCTTTAACCTATAAGATTCTTGAGCTTGAATAATGAATATTCTAGTAACACGGGATCCCAATGAAATTCTTTTCAATATCTACTGCGAGTCAAGTTCGTACGGCGAATACCCGACCCACAGGAAACACGCCTGACATAAGCCTATAGTCCGAACAGAGAATTCCGAACGAATTTTAACGAAGGTTGTTGATAGACAAGACTTATAGAAGCTCTTAATTTCTTAGCAGAAATATTATCCCCACACCAAATTTCGACACAACTCGGTGCACTGTGCAACATTTGAGTTCGCGCCACGGTTTTGGAATTGTAATTGCAACTGCACTATACTCGTAATACCGACAAATCAATCAAAGTTCTGCAGAACAGCTGAGGTGGTGGCGTTGCTGCCGAGCTGAGGGTTGATAACGTATGGGCATGCTACAAAGGTGACTGTTACATAGGCATAATATGAGTAAAATTCGTGCAACAAAGCTAGCATTTGCGACAATTCGTAGTTGTCGGCGGAGATTTACACTTAAGTGATTCCCCTCCCACTTTGCACTATGTAAAACGCACTTCGACCACGCCTACCGTTTACACGTCTTCACAGTGGCGTTTGTGCAATTGACCTGCGGTGGAATTAGCTTTGCGACTATAGTGACCATACCTACACATAAGTCAAGTCGACTGCACCGCGCGTAATGACAGCGTCAAATGTCATTGCAACTACAATAACAACCAAAGCACAGTTGCCAAAACCCAATATTGGCTCAATGCTGAAGTAACAGTGCAAAGCGAACTATTGTACGCCAGGCTTCGCTGTAGCTTCTAGTGAAATGTGGATAGCTTAGCACTAGCGCATGAAACCGTGCAACCACCATGCGTATTTGTACTATGCGTTTGTAAGTAGGCCATCAGTCATGCAACATTTAGCTAATAATCCACCAACCATCCGTTCCACAAACACCTTTGCGAGTTGTGTATGGGGTTTGTGAGAGGAAAGCTGGTGCTGAGTTCATGTTAACACTCAATTTCGATTACCGAACATCAAGCAGTGCTTGTGCTTCAAATTGGTTGAGCTCTCAAGCGAATGCTACAAATCAGTAGAGTTCGTACGGGGAGTCGCTTAATACATGGAATCGCCAAATCAACATTGTGAAATCGATAAATTAATATGCGGACCACAAGCTGGAAAGGAGATTGCTTTGAAATTATATTACTTAATATTTGCAAATACAGGTATCAACTGATATCCATATGTGGAGCTTGAAGCAGAATTTTAACCCTCTACCGCTATTGAGTAAAGGACGCTTTGGATTCCAGGTTATTGAAGATATTTTCTGCCGTATATTGAGACTTATAAGAATTATAATGTTGTAAAGGATCTTAAGATTCGAAGATTCGTGAAGTCTACGGAGACGATGCTGTAACTGTTCGTGTAGCACAACAATGGTTCCCTCGCTTCCGTCTGAAAATTTATATGCGAAAGATGCACCTCGCTCCGGCCGACCTATCTTTAAAAAAGTCGACGAAATTATGGAAAAGATTGATCAGAAGCGTCACATAAGCAGCCTTAAAATCGTTAAGGAACTTAACATTCATCACCAAATGGTTTTGAACCATTTAAAAAAGGCTGTCTACAAAAAGAAGCTCTATGTTTGAGTACCACATGAATTGTCTGTGAAAAATTTAATGGACCGAATTAACATCTGCGATTCTTTGCTGAAACGAAATGAAATCGAAGCATTTCTGAAGCGAATGGCAACAGGAGACGAAAAGTGGATCAAATTCGACAATAATATACGAAAAAAATCATGGCCCAGGCGTGGTGAAGCTCAACAAATGATCACAAAACCCGGATTGACGGCTCGAAAGCTTATGCTGAATGTGTGGTGAGATTGGGAAGGAATCATTGACTATGAGCTGCTCTAGCTTGATCAAACTATTGATTCCACATTTTACTGTCAACAACTGATGAGATTAAAGCAAGCAGTCGAAAAAAACTGATCAACAGAAATTGGTTCGTCTTTCATCAGGACAACGTTAGACCACAAAAAACTTCGATGACTCGGCAAAAACTGAGAGAGCTTGGCTGGGAAGTTTTGATGCACCCATATAGCCCTGACCTTGCACCATCGTACTAACATATGTTTCGGTCAACGCAGAACTCCCTTAATGGAGTAAGGTTGGCTTCAAGAGAAGCCTGTGAAAATGACTTGTCGCAGTTTTTCGCGAAAAACCAGAAAGTGGTACATACATATATGGTTCATAAAAGTTGGTTATAAGAAAAATAGGCTTAAGTTTGAATGGAAATGCGAAAAAACTATTTCGACTACTCAATATTTCTCCGTTTTTTGGAATGATATGCAAAGTTATGCGAAAAATGTTACGGCGGGATCTTATATTATTTCTTTCTCGAAAAACGAGCTATGTCATTTCTCAATAGACTAATTCTTCATCAAAGACCGCCTGGGAGACCGACAAGTCAAGCAATAAAGCTTTCTGAAAAAACTGAAAGGAGTTCTTGAGTGTGTCTTCTGACATTACCTTGGATGTAAGCTAGATTGTCGAAAACATTCACCAATAATTTTTATGATTTTATAACATTGCTGTCGCCACAAAGGGTTAACCCAAATAAATAATAAAATATCCAAGCGTTCTACATTCTCATCTACTATGTCTGCTTACCTTCGAGCACTGCACATTTCTACCAATTACTACGGAAGTATTTAAGTACTGAAGCAATTTGAATAGAACTAGCGTTAGTTAGCTTAACTGTTATTAGCAGCCAAACAAAAAGGAAAGCACGGCGACCTTGCCACGAATCGCTCCAAATACCAGCGCATAGAATGGCAATGGTACCTTAATATTGCGTTGCGTCTTTGCCGCGGCTAAGTAATTGCAAAGTAATTATACTCTGCTGACTTGGCATAATGCAAACCAGCAGCGACAATGACTAGCGTAACTACAGCTACAGCAACACACAAACTGCAGAGCTAAGCAAAATGTGGGGAGGCGATTAAACGGTGGTACAATTCGGTCTTCGGCTAACTACCTCTAGCTGTAATTGCGCTGGAGACACCGAAAATATCCAACGGACTTAATTATTGGCTTTGAATGCCTCAACTTGCACGCTTACGTAGCATGGTATACCCGAGAATATAGAGTGTAAGTGTTTTTGCGTATGTGTGTGCTGGGACACGCCCGTGCATTTAGTGAGCCATTAAAAGTGCCAAGGTTAAACGCTCGTAAATTAACGGGTATTTAATTGAAGTATTGTCGAATAGTTGCAGGTTTTAGCGTAATCGAATTTAATTGTTTGCTGCAAATACAATTATTAGATTCAAAGAATGGTTTATTCAATAAGCTCTATATGAACTTGGGGTTTATGAGGAGAAAATGGGTATTTTGGCGTAAAATATTTAAAAATGTATGTATAAATACATCCTTAATAGGTGGGTAGTGTGCTGGTGATGCTTGCCGATCCAGATTTGAATCTTAGAGTTCTGAAAGTTAAATTATTTTTCTATAGTACTTCTAAAACATGGAGCATTTTTTAATCAACTCATTCACGCTCTGAATTTCGAAAATTGTTATTATTTATCAATGTAACTATCTTATATACTCTCGGAGTTCGGAAAGTTAAGTTATTTTGCAAACGGACCCTTCACTTCGAAATTAATTAATATCTGAGCTCGAGCTTTGAAAGGGTTTTGAGAGGCTTCAGCTACCGAAAATTGTTAGTATTTATTATTTTAGCCAATCTTTACACGCTCTGAGTGCTAAAAGTTAATTTATTTTTCAATAAGACCCTCTACATCGAAATTAATTAATATCTGAGCTTGAGTTCAGGTTTTAGATATAGCTCCCCAAATATTTAACCGAAAAACTAGCCAAAATTTCATAACGGAGTTTGGTGAATAAAACGAATACAAATGTATGTATGTATTTAAATATGCCGACAAAACCCTTTTAACAGCCATTGCGCTCAGCACTCACTTGTGTGTTCCGAAATAACTTTTTATTACTTCATCAGCGACTGCCAAGCTAAAGAAAACTCAAAAAAAAAAAAAAAAAAATACTTACATAATGGCATGCATGACTCTCATATATATTGCGCTGAAAATTCGAACTTAAGTGAGCGAGAAAAATGTAAAAATTGAACGAAAACAAGACATGTTTTCACTTTTGTCCCCAAAGGGTAAATATGCAGACAGCCAGAGCTACATGCAGACGGACAGACAAACACGTGGTTAGTCAGCCGTTATAAAGCATTTAATAAAATTTTGTTTTTTTATTTTTTAATGTTTTTTTTTTTTTGATTTTTTTATCTCTCTCTTTGCAATTTTTAAATGTTAGTCGTGCAATTGCTGTGGCTCTTGGCGTTGGCGTTGGTGTAGGCGCTGTTATTGCATTTGATTGTTGCACTATTGTAGACTGTTGCCATGCGCTTTGGCGCTGATTAGCGGTAATGTGGCGAACGTTATTGTGTTGTATAAATTCCTACGACTTTTTGGAAGAAAAAGTTTGCCGGTTAAACTAAGGTGGTTGGAAAATTAGGGAATAATTAAGGAGTTATATGGGTTTCCTCGGATAAAAAACCGTTTTTTAACAATTTTTTTTCCAATCTAACAAATGAAATATTTTATTAGAATTTTTTATTGTTACAAACATGCACTATCAACAAAAAAATGCTGAAATTTTTGGAAATAAATATTTTATTTTAAGCTCGTAGCTATTACCACGCCATTTCCGGTGACCCCTTTGGAAAGAAAGATGCGATTGGATAACTTTTTACAGGATCATCTGAAGTGAAAAGAATCGTGATTTAGTTAAAGCCTTAACTTAAAACTTGGACAAATACGAAAACTGAATTCTTGGCGGGCATTAAAAAAATTAAAATTTCGCCATTTTTTTTTCAAATAGGTTTAGTCGAAAAAATCCCTCCCCCACGTTACGAATTATATCTAAAAGCCTGTGTAAAATTTCGTGAAGATCAGTTGAGTAGTTCTCGAGAAATTTTGCCAACCAACTTCAAAAACACAGTTACGAGAAAAACGTGTTTAAAGACGGCGGTCTTAGCATAGCTAGCTTCGAGCGCACAAGTTCTCAATGCGTTCGGCGTTCCCATGTTTATGGAAAATATACTTTAGTAAGTGGAAAGGGATAACTGGCGATATCTTAAAAGTTCTCGAGTGGAAAGGAATAACTGGCGATATCTTAAAAGTTTTCTACTTAGATCTACCAGAGATTTTAATCAATCTTCAAAATCGCCATCCTAGTGAACCAATGAATGCCTCAGCCTCGGACTTGTTGAGGATGACCACACTTGTCTGACGTAAACTCTAGTTTTTCAGAAAGAAGTAACTCTTTGCTCATGCGACTTCAGCGCTCATCTCATAGTGGCTTCAAAGTGCGCCTCACGAGAGAAGGGAGACTGTAAGCAACTACAATTGCAGCCTCGAATTGAAAGCATTTGATAATGTTGCAAGTTATGCTCTAGCTATTACTACAGAGACATGCCGTAGCCCGGCAGTCGGCAGCCGGCAATTCGCAGTCGTGCTGCATGAATTTAGGCACAATTCGTGTAATACCAAATGTCTCACTGCTGCACGCCGAATGACTGACGGACTGTCTGACTGCCACAGAGTGCAAACATGCAGCTAACTTGTTTAGTCGTCGCTCTCGCCGCCTGCAGTACTGTCATGTTCGGCTGTTTAACACCATTAACACTGCCGCGTTGAGCCCCTTTCCATTATACTACGTTACGTGTTTGGCTGCCGCTCCATCCGCTGCCATGCTGATTATTGCCACACAACGTTTATTGTGTTGTTGTTGTTTGTATTGTTGTAAGTCACTTTGCTGCATATTAGTTGCCCATTAGGCAATGTGTCAGATACTCTTGTTTACGAGCGCCGTGTCCCCGCCACGTCACGGCCCACCTCGCCACGCCACAAATCATACATATCGCCCGCTCCACAGCATGCGCACAAATCAAAAAATGCATGCAACAAAGGCGAAAAACGTGCAACATAAAGGAGAGGAGCTCCAGCAGCGGTACACCTCCAACGAAAGGGAGTGTTTAGCAGCCAGGCGGCAAGGCAAGGCAGGCAGATGGGAAAGCCGGCGGTGGCATAGTGAAACATACTTGCAGCTACAGGGCGAAAATTGGTTGCGCCCGCCACCACAACGTGCAACGTGATATGTTAATCATAATGTCGAGCAGTGAAAATTTCGTAATGTTGCATAATCAATGCAACAACAACAAGCCACTATTAGGCGAAATTGCTATGACGTGATTTAACTGGAGGAGAAGCAACGGCCGGCGATTATGAGCAGAAATCGAAGGTTGTATGGCGGAGATGGGAAATTAGCGCTGCTAAAATCATCACGGCAAAACCAGAAGAAGAGGAAGAAGCGCTTGCAACACATTAAAGTCGGTCTAAGTGTGTGGAATGTGGCGTATGAGTTAAAATTATATGTGCGCCTCAAATGAAACTACGCTGCCACGTTATACTAATTTTCGGCACAGTAAACCCCATTTAAATGGTTCATTACTTAACTTACGGTGCTACGGTAGAACTTGATAAACCCCGTTTAAGTGGTTCAGTATAAAACTTGCCGTGAAACTTAATGAACTTCATGTGTTGACAATAAAATATTTGAAGTTTGTTCTTCGAGATGTTATTCAGCTGGTCTTGATCCATCTCCCAGTCGTTGGACTTGGTTCTATAGGTATTATTTCTAATAAATCATATATCTGAGAGGATTCTCAATTACTACCCGACTATTAGCCTTCAATTATATGAAGACCAGAACCATTGCCATCTAAAATCGATGGATCTTTAATTTTTCTTTGAATTTCGTGCATAGAATCTACGAAATTAAAAGATCTCTGAGGCTTTACAAAAGTTTGATGACAATAATGAAATCTCAGAGTTTTAGCTTTAAGAAGGTTGTGCTGACGAAATATGTCCTCCGGTGATATTAAACCCAATCATCCTAAAAACCAACTCTTTACTGAAGTCCAAATACTTATGTGAGCCTTCATTCTCTTGATCACCGATCTACAAATTACAGAGGTGTGGTTGCAATGTATTCCACCTATTTCCCATCCGGATTTAATTAATTTATTTTTTTATCTTGCAACACTTGCCAACACCTCAAATCACACGGCACACATCTTGGAAGCGCATACCTCCGCCAAAACCAAGTACGGGCAACATGTGTCGCTCAGCAGGAAATGCACACAGCTAGCCGACTATAATTTATTTGCTGTCCGCTGTCTTGTAATATCAAACTTTGTATACCGAAAATTGATTTAATGCAACCGCAACCGACTAAAACCACAGCAGAAGGTGTAAATTGTTTGTTGCCGCTCGCCAGTTAAATACACCAAACACCACAAATGACAATAAATACTCACACAAAGCAACAACAATGCAGGCGAGCAGTCAAGCAGTCAAGCAGTCAAGCAGGCGCACAAACAGGCTCTAGTTGGCCGTGCAACAAGGTGCAATGGTCGGTGCAACGGCAAGGATGTGCAAGGATGCGCGACAACAAATCAGCGCGCCAACGATCTCAAATAGGCAACAGGTGTAAACAATGCAACAGACGGAGTTGTGGAGATCTTGACTATCAAAAGGCAAATTTATTGGCAAGCATGTGGCACGTTTGTGGTGTTGATACCTGTGGCAAGGGAAGAGGTAATTATTTTACAAGTAGCAAGGACTGCTTTATCACTTGCGAAGGAAAGGAGGAATAGTGAAAAAGTGATAAGGGAGAAATAAGAAGAAAGACGTCTGCAGCATATGGTCGAATGAAAGGAAGGAAGTTAGCGCGAGATAGGCGTTAATGTGGTGACAAGCCAGCAACTGTACCCTCGTTATGTTTTTTATGTTATTTTGTGGTTAGTAAAATGTATAAAAATGTTTAAAAATCTCAACAGCAGGTGTTCTTAAAGAGTTCACAGTTGGTGTGACATACGCATTTGCTTGTTGAATAAAGGATGAAATTAAGCAGTTGCATACTAGTTTTTGATTGAGGTGACATAAGTTAGTTTTGGTTCTTTGTGTTACCAGATGGAGTTCGGTTGCTAGGTCCAAGAGGAGTAGTCGGTAGTCAAGTAGAATTTCAACAGACTCTGCGGCCTCACTATCGATATCTCCTCGAGTGTATTCTACCGTGGGGACTCCAGATGCTTTCAGCGTAGCCTTGCCCATGCGGGACAAGTACACAAGAGATGCTCCTTTGTTTCCCCGGTGCTCTGCTCTAGATATTTCCTGCAGTGCTTCTCGATCTGTTAGAGTTACATTCGCGAATTTCGTTTGGTGAATATTTGCGAATTTCTTTCATTGCAAAAATTAATGGTTCGAATTGGTATTATCTAACAATAATGAGCGAAGAGCAATTACCTTATCGCCTAACTCGATATACATGTCGTTATTTCTCTCTTTTTTATAATACGTGTTTTGACTTTTATCCTAAAACCTTTTTTTAACTGAAGTAACCAAGGATTCACTATATCTCAGATACCTGACCAGCAAGCTTATCACAGTAGCGTTCCACAATTTTGCCCGCCAACGGCGGTCTGATTTCAATTTTGTCATTAGAGCTGCTTTGCTTCTGTCCCCTGTAGAGCAGTGGTTCCTCTGCTAGTGCTGACGATTCCGCCGCGTATGAAGACTCCACCTTTCACCACATCTTCTGCCGTGGGGTTTGTACCGGCTTCTCCCATCCTACTGCTTGATGAGGCGACTCCTACTGAGATATTGGTCTTATTGTCGAAGTTTCTCAGCGACAGTTTCGTAGCAGCAGTACCGCCTGGGATAGATCAGGGTGTCGGTTTCGACATCCCTCCACCTCCCGCTTTTCCAACAACGTTTGTGTTTTTGTTGTTGTTTCCTGTGTTCTTGTCCATGTAAAAAGGGTCCTCACTCAGAGCCGCTATCCGTCACCCAGAAAGGTTTTATTATCCTTAGGTTATCTCAATGACGAGGCCAAGTGGCCAAGGCAACACGTTCAGAGCTGACCAGCGTAAAGAAGAGTCGTCTCAACTTACACCTACCACACTTGACAGTGTTTTAACGGGACGGGGGCGGTTGCGACATAAGCCGGTCAGCCATTTCTGATGAGTATCACCTTATAATACTCAGATACCAGCATTCCGCCACTACCAGCCCAGGGTTTTACCAAATCCTAAATAGTTGCTTCTACTCAAAAAACCAGTTCCAAAGCCAAAAACTCATCCAGGAGTTGAAAGGCCGTGAAGATCGCAAGCCATTTAGCGTTACCCAGGATCACCCAGGACCAGCTTGGAGGCGACCTGCACTACATCCCAGCTTGTAGTAGGGAAAGAGAAAAACTGCGCTGCTGATCCCGACTTTACTCGATCTTCAACGGACCAACTTAATTTTCCTCCATATTTAGCTCTATTCTTCACCCGCCAGACGCGTTAAGTTTTAATTATTTTGTATTTTTTTTTTTTCAATTTTTTATTTGATATCTATTGACACCGGAAATTTTTGAGTTTGCTTTTCCAAAACTTATTGCATCACACCCCTTTTAACACATACAACTGAAAATTAATCGATTTAGGCGCAAATTGAAGCGACCGACTTCAGCATGTTCAAGTTTACCGCTGCAGTCGTTTATCAAACAAAAGCGATCTTATTAATTAAGAATTATTTTAATTAGCGTAATAAATTTTCTGCTGCCAATGGCGGTGAAAGAAATTCGCGTAGCAGTAAAAAATAAAAATCGTACAACAGGCATTGAAGAACCAACAATCGTTGAAGCGCGCGCAACATGAAACCAAAAGCGCGGTGCCACAACGCAAGGCGTCACGCGGTGAGTCGCCGATGCGCATGCGCATTGCCAAAAACGCACAGCGTGTCGTCGCATTGCAAGGTGACCTTTTTGTTGTATGTGCCGCCAAGGTGTGTGCCTGCATGTCGTTGCATGCCACACGTTGTATGCGTTGCATTTAATTCGGCATTTCACTGCGTTCGCAATACTCTTCCATTTATACGCATTTCTTTTCATTCATTTTTGTTGTTGTCGCGTTGCTGTTTTTTCGCGCATTTTGCGAAATTAACGAGCAACAAATGAGTTGAAATTTATGTGGCTGCTGATTTTGACGCTGATGATATTGCGTAGCGCCCACAAAACGTACACGCAGGCGGCATACAAATGAAGTTGAAATTTTAGCTGCTGCCGCGCGTTGTTGTTGGCAACTGTAACCTGTTGAGTTTTTATTCATATTTTTTACAAGCAAATACATTTGTATGACTTTTCTTATAAAAAATGCTTTCTTTCATATTGCTTTTTGTATATTTGCGCTTATTACTGTTCTTTGTAAATGGGTCACCGCAGTAGGTGCCACTGTGCAGCAGCATGAGCAGTGTTGTTAGTCTTCGCTGAAATTTCTACACTTATTATTTGATATCTTCCTGCTCGTGGCGAAAGCACATAAATTGATGGCAAATACATGTCAAAATTTATAATTGGCTTTGCATTACTTACGTGCCACAAAATATCCGATTTACTTATGTGTAGTTTGTGTGCGTTGCATGCGTGCAACATAAGCGTCTCTGGTGGGAGTATAAATCACGAAGGATTTCTAAACTTCTTTAAGGTATCTTTCTCTTAGCGGTCTTAGAGTTTTTTTCCGAAACTTAGTTTTTGAATCGGTGATTGCATCAGTTTTTTTGGGTTCCGGAAGGTTTCAAATATTTAGATGAGTAGTATTGGATTTCGAAATTTAAGGGATTAATGGGTTTCAAAAAATAATATTTTTTTTATTATTCTATTAAATTATAGAATGTGTCTAGAATATTGTCCATAATTTTCACGTTGGTCCGTGTAATCGTTTCGGAGACACAACCTTAAGAACTTGTGCGCTCGAGGCTAGAGAGTCTCGAAACTGTGTTTTTGAAGTCGGTTGGCAAAATTTCTCGAGAACAACTCAACCGATCTTCATGAAATTTTACATGGGTCTTTGAGATATAATTTTCAAAGATTTGAACAAAGGATTTTTCTCGATGTCAATTATTTAAATTTTTTTAAATATTTAAATATTTTTTTAAATATTTAGATTAGTTGTCAATTGCATTGAAAATTTTAAAGAAAATACGTTTGCGGATTGTGCTTACTTTCCCAGAAGGATCTCTTTTATGAAAAGTATCTATTTTACGCTAGTTGAAACTGAACCTCCGGATCCAGCAAAGTATTTCTGATACAATTATTACATTGCCTTGGCTTTTCAGGGTTTGCAATTGTTTTAAATGCCCTGATTCCATCAGATTTTTGTAGGTTAGTATTTTCACAAAGCGTGATGTCGAGATCAAAACTATTTTGAGTTTCGAAAGCTAGTATGTACTAGTATATTTGAAGCTCCTTAAAATTCTTGGAGCATTCATTTAAAATTTATATATGTATTTTGAAACTATGTTTTCGCTAATTTCTTTCGTACAAAAATTTTTTGCCATACAGTCCATTTTAGTTGTATTTTAGACCTACTTTTAAGGATGATATTTTTCAGCTTATTGTTCTTATCAATGCTGCTCGAAGCTCTCGAATCGAGGGCATCTTGTAAAGTTTCTCGGAATTATTTTCAAATTTATGGAAGAATGTCCAAAATAAAGTCCATAAAATAGCTTGATATATGAATTGTATGGTAAATAGTTATATCCTCATATTATATAATAAAGTCAATGTATTTATTGCCTTTAATTGTCCACCTCGAATTACACAATTAACGAGCTAACAACAACAATAAAATAATCATTAAGCAAAAAACAAAATGATAATATCATAATAAAAATAAAACGAGTTGAATATGTGAGTATAAGCAGCTGAGAGAGCTTTTTATATGTGGAGGTTAAGTGAAGCGGCTTAGGCAACACAGGCGCTTGAGCAACTTGAAGCGCGCACTCACCTTTCAAAACGGCGCATTGTTCTGACTGTCATCATTATTTACACATAAACAAAAGAGCAGCACATACTAACGCGCATAGTAAAGTATACGAGCAACGGAGGATAATGCAGCTAGATTGAAGGGGACGCGCCAGCGGTTGCTAAGTGGCAGAGGCAATTGCTTACAGCAGCTATAGGCCTGCAGCAGCACCGAGTGATAGTTGCGCTTTATTTACCATTATTTGTTGTAAACTATTGTTTTAGTATTTAAGCAGCGCTTAAGACCAGTAGCAAAATATCCCGTAGCTTATACCCAACCAGCGCACCAAGCGGCTAACTAATCAGCGAGTGGAAAAGGAAAACGACGAGCTCGAGTTGAAGCGACGCGGCGATCAACGCAGCGCTGCTGGAGGAGCCGGTGATGGTGGTGCTGGTGGTACTGGTGGTGGCACTGGTGATGGTGGCCAGCATTAAGTATTGAGGTACCATGTAAGCTGTCAAATTATAAAATTTGCAATGACAGCAAACATGGCAACGAAGCGGCCGTCGGCCGTTGCGAGCACAGAGAAGGCACCGCCGCGCATGTCAACGGGGAGATAACGAATAAAAACTCATTGTCAGCGAATGAAAATGAAGCAGGAGAATTAAAAATAGCAGAAAAAGAATGCAATAACAAACACGGCGAAAGACTTAAAGCGGCGAAGACGACAAACACATCAACAATTAAACTCAATACAAAAAAATTCAGCGCATAAAAGAAAAAGCTGCTATAAGCGCCAGCAGTAAGCAGGTGGAGAAGGCGCCAGCGCATTATATTGGCGGCAGAGGCGAAATGAGTTCGTAAGCGGCGCCAAAGGATTCATTGACATGGCCCTGCTTATTTTTTAATAAGTGACACAAAAGCGCGGCGAATGATTAAATTCGCAAAAGTAGACGCATAAAGTACAACAAAGAAAAAATGCCGAAAAGAAGAGCTGCCGTACGAAGCTGATAAGATTGAAAAATGAAAACAGTAAGCACATGTAATTAGTGGAAAAATAAAGAATTGTGTAAGAAAGTATGTGCAATAAAATATGGTGGAAGCTTATATCTATGCAAAATTTGCACTTGAAGGACATAAAAATCACTCAGTTTTGGGAGAACGCAAGCGCTATGAAGATATCGCCTGAAATTTCGGTGTGCAGAAAAAAGAAATTCAAGATAAGACCAATTTATGTGGAAGGATGTCTGGTAATTTATAAATAATAGCCGAATGATAGTTCATTGAGGAGTCTTGAATCTTAAGAAAGCTTTCTCACCTCTTAGAGGTAAAAAATGTAAACTAATAGCTTCTGATTATAGCTCTAGCAAATGTGGTACGTTTATTATCATGTAAAATGTACATGCTTCAGCATGTATTCTTTGAAGACTAATATGCCTTTCACATGTTGGCACTTCTAGTTAGTCAACTGTGTGTTCAGTTTGTATGAATCAATCTACGCTATAGTCGAGCCAATACTGAATCAAAAATATAAGAATATGTCAGCTTGACAAAAGTCACGTATGATCTGTCAAAAAAACTATTAAAAATCATCGTACTAGATATCACGCTTAAGTATGCAGGTCTCTACCAAATACCAGATCCGATCGTTCAGTTTGTATTGGCAGTCTTTGCAAGATCAGTAAGTAGATTAACATTGGCTAGTCAGCCTCTTCTAAACCAAGCATAGAGGCTGACAATTCAAATCTTGATTTGAAAACTATGTACTATTTTAGTCGTTAGGCTTTAAAATACCGTTGTCAAGCTAATAATGTTGTACGACTATAAAGAATTATGGCCTTAACGCTATGCTGTATATAGCACTCGAGAACATAGCCGGAAGACTCAGGGAAGCTGAGCTTCAGGTACTCTAAAATCCTAGTACATTTTGACTTCATTTCAAAATACTTGAATTAACATATAATCGAGCCTAGCCCTGGCAGTCTTTTCTCTACCTACATATTTTCAAGGAAGGTCATGGAAGGGAGGAAAACGCCGGAGAAGATGGGAATGATCTTTTTGACTGATGGATCAAAACTTTTGGAGAATGTTTGTGGATGAGTATACTGTCGGGAACTATTAATCAACCTCAGTTTCAGAGTACCTGCAGCCATTGCAACGTCTTCCAAGCGAAAGTGGCAGCCATTAAGGTTGCAGTGGATCTACTGCTCTGGAGCCCAGCCTGCACTCGGATAGTAGGACGTCGATATTGGCACTGAGCTTGTTGACCAACTAGAGAGTTGCTAAAGGAATGTCTAGACTCCTCATCTATGGCATTGAGTTACCTTAAAATTAGACTGGTGAGAGTGGTAACTGGCCACGCTTAGCTCATGGCGTTGATACTGCACCAGAAGCTCAGTGACAACGATGAGACTAGTAAATCTCCTTATCTCTGGCATCGATCCAATTAATGATTAGACTAGTTTGGGTGCCTGGCCATAGTGTGATTTGCAGGCAACAGCAAGGCTATTGTTGTAAATTCTAAACAAGGTTAAAACCAATCGTTTTCATTTGGTGAAGTATAAAATGCATTTGTATTACTCAACCTGCTTCATTAATTTTAAATCGTCTTACTGTACGCATTAGCTCAAGGCGAATTCCTTATCTTCTGAGTGGTTTAACTACATAAAAAGTGAGTAGCCAAAGTCCAGCGCTCAATCTCCAAGATGTGTGTCAGCAAGTCAAGGTCCATCGGGTAACCAATTGAAAAGAAAAACCTAAAACGTAAATGGTCAATGGAATTGCAGAGACAGAGATGTATTATGTGGAGAGAAGAGAGGCAGTGCTTTGAGTAAACAAAAACTCAACGTTAAATAAACAAAAGCAGCGGGACTGATGGACTTAACTTGCTGACATTCCTAGTATAGAATAAGCGTAACTGAGGAAAGACATCAACAAAAAAGTCAATTGATGTGAATGAAAAATGCAGAAATAATAAAAAATTAAGAAAAAAGGGGATAGTAACTAGGAAGAATAGTGGAAAAAGTGCGCTTCAACTCAGCAGAGTTGGCACTGAGCTACGCTGACGAGAAGGCTAGATAGCTAGATGGATGGTTGGATAGCGCGCTACATGTCACTAACTGCTGCTCGACAGCCCGCGCCACGGAGCTAAGTAGATGGATGAGAATGCTAAGGATTACAAGGCAGCAGCAGCAGCAGCGCTTGCAACGCTTGCTAGCCGCAGCGGCGTTGGCTTGGGTGCGACGTACGCCCGTTAAGACTTACCAAGCCACGCATACACACACATGCTGCTGTAAGTGACTTATATAATATTTGTTTGTGAATTTTTTTTTTTAATTTTTTGTTGTTTTAAAGTTTCTTCAGCTGTAAATAAAAGAAAACTGCTCCGTTGCCGCAACGTCAATAAAAAATCGTGCAACACGGCGCTGCATATTGTGCCACAAGTGCTTTTAGACATAGTGGAATTCCTAGGCCAGGCGCTGCCACCATAAACACACACACATACTTATTTATGCTGCTGAGTGTTTACAATTTATCTACAGCAACAATAGGCGACGTGCAAGGCGGCAGTGGCAGCATGCAACGTTTCAAAGTCGTTGCTGGTTGTGCTTGTTGTAGCTGTTATTGCTGCTGTGTGGGGCATCATTATCCGGTTTTTGCTCCCAAGCGTATTACCCGCAATGTGCAATATTTTTCAACACATTGTTGTTTCTGTTGTTGCTGTTGTTCTTGTTGGCATTGTTTCACCATTTTTTGCATTATTTCTTAACTATCTTGCTTGGTGGCTGTGTCACTATACCTCGCTCGTTTATTTCGTTTTTGTAACTGTAAATATGTATGTATGTATGTGTGTGTATTTTCATTGTCTCTCAGCGCTGTGGAGTAGACGCTTACACACATACCAACAAACTTATGGATATATGCGATCTCGCCAGCGACAACAATGGCTGCTTAATCTTGCCACACTCCATGACATTTCAATGGGGTACTAGGACATGCTGTACGTTCCGGAAAAATTCAAAGCTTATAAAAATGAACGAATAAAAAACTAATAGAGATTAATATGCGATAGAGATTAGACAGGTTGTGGTAATGGGGATTGGCCTAATGGGTTTGGTATCGATTTTGTGCAAACTCTTCTTCTTCTTCTTCTGCTTTAGCTTTATCCCTACACGTGATTGCATTGATTGAGAGCATGGGTGCGCTGGTTGCTTGCTTACATAGCTAGCCTTGAGTATATGCATTGATATAAGAGTTGATGTGTGTGTTTGTACGAGCGCGTGTATATGCTTTCACATAAACTTAGAAAGTGCTTTTTTAGATAAATATTTAAAGAGAATATAACTCAGCTTTAATAGCCTGGGATAATCTGTAGCAAACAACAAAAATAGAACGCTTTGTTCTACGCAATGTCAGAGCAGAAGCTAGGAATATTGTCGGATGTTCATTCCCGCATTTGCTTATAAGAATTTTACATAAAAATAGCTCTACCTTCTTCTGCAATATCCTGCTTTTGCAAGTCTAAAGTTCAAATACATTACAAATGAAGGTTTATGTAGTATGTAGGAATTTTCTGGACCTGTTTTTTAATGATCAAGATTAATTCTGTATTTCCGTTGCGAATATCCGCCTCAGCATCTAACCTATCTTGGTGGATGGGGCTGACAGAAGGTGCGTCAAGCGCTGGCACTGTAAAGGATGACTACTCCTCTTCGACTCAACAACTGAACTCCATCTGGTTTCACAAAGGTCCAAACTGGTCTATCTAACCTAACCAAACTTGGTTCTACTCGAATAAAGGTGGTGTTTACTGCCGTTGATCAATACCAAAAGCTCCGTCAGTATCGGTAAGGATCCCTCCGAGCCGTTCGATACCAAACGAGGTTTCAGACCAGACGAACTCGTTCAATCTGCTGCTGGAGAAAATTATTCGAGCTGTAGAACTTAATCGGCAGGTACAATCTTCTATAAGTGTGTACAGCTGATGTCATTGGCCTCAACACCCGCGCCGTTAGTTCAACACTCGCAACTAGGCTCCCACGTCATTGCTAACAGTCATAACTTCGAAGTTGTAGATAATTTCGTCTATCTTGGAACCAGCATTATCAGCAACAACAATGTCAGCCTTGAAATCCAAAGCAGAATTACTCTTGCCAACAGGTGCTATTGCAATTGCAAAGTAAAGTCCTTTCTCGACGAACAAAAACAAAACTCTAAAGGCACTCATTATTCCCGTCCAGCTATATGGTGCAGAGGCATGGACGACGACAACATCTGATAAGTCGACGTTACGAGTTTTCAAGAGAAAGGTTCTGCGAAAGATTTATGGTGCTTTGCGCGTTTGCTTCGGCGAATATCTCATTCGGTAGAACGATGAGGCTCCAGCTCTGAAAGTATTCAACACAATACCCGCCGGGGAAAGCAGAAGAAGGGGAGGACCTTCACTCCGTTGGAAAGACCAGGTGGAGAAGGACATGGCTTCGCTTGGAATACCCAATTGGCGCCACGTAGCGAAAAGAAGAAACGACTGGCGCGCTGTTATTAACTCGGCTATAATCACGTAAGCGGTGTCTACGCCATTAAAGAAGAAGAATACGAACTCCAGTGATATCCACTCGAATCTTTGGGTAAAATAAAGGAACCTTAAGTTAAATATATTGCGATATTAAAAGATAATAATGTAACCGCATTTTACGAAACGCGCTTCGAGACAAAAACAGCTATGTATTCGCTGCAAGTACATACTAGAAGAGTCGAAATTATGTAACTATGAAGCGAAGAGTGTATGATTTAGATGGTCTGCATCTTCTAGAATTTGTCCCTCATCTTTTTGTTATGACTAATTGAAAGCATATCCCAGTGAATCATTCAATAAAAGTGGCTATTTATTTCTGGAATACCTTTAAAAAGTCCTACAAAGCGATAAACCCCATAAATTAATTTCACAAAGAATAAAAATTAAATATTTAATATACACAAGTACTTCCAAAACCTTCTTTGAACTACATTGTCTGCGGCTTTGTGAACTTTACGGTATCAATTTAAGCGCACAAATCATAATGGCCAACATTTTGGAAGCAATGAAAAAATCTTTTTAGTATCGATAAATGGCAATCAAGATAACACTTTCCCAATACAAAGTTAACAAAATATACCAACTGACCCACTTTCAACAATAGCTACAATCAAACAACAACAACAACCAACAATAGTGTTATTAAGCGAAAAGCAAGCGAAGTGTGGTCCTAAATCCACTCAGCAGACACCGCCACTCGACGAGATCGAACAATAGAAAAATTCCAATGTCAATTGTTAATAACGCAGAAACAAACCAATTTATGGTGGCAGCCAAGCAAGGCAACAACAAAACCTACAGCGACAGCGACAGCTTACACCGGAGACACCCACTAGATGAGGCGGGCGGACGGTCGGCGCTCAAGCGCTCGCTAGCTATATAGAGTGGGCGTTGTATAAAAATATTTACGCTAACAAAAGACAACAAACCTATCAGCACAACAATGTAACGGAAAATCGTTGGAAATCGATATGAGTGAGTTCGCAACGAAGAAGAAGCAGCACCAAGCAGCAGACCAGCAGTTGTGTGAAGGGTGTGAAAGAAGCCGTAAGTAGGTACAACATTGAAGGAGGCTAGTACAGCGCCAGCTGAGTGTTGAATGTTTCCCAAGTAACGGCAACAACCCAGCGGTGGGTGACTTAACTCAACTCAGCGCAGCTCCACACAAACTCACTCATGCGATCGCCGATGTGAAAGTTGAACAGGACAAAAGCGTTGCAAACGTTTAAATCATTACACAACAAAAACAATAACAATGTGTTGCAAGTGTGGCGCATCAATAACAACTAAGTAACAACACCAAACAGCAATAATAATAACAATAGTGTTAGCAACTAGCAAGTAAACAAGCAAGCAGCGCGCCATGCGACCGCAAAGCCACTGTGAGTGTATATGTGTGTGTGTGTTGCACGTGAAGTCATCGTACGCTGTCCTTATGAACCGCGCTAAGTTTGCTGGGTCAGTGGCAGATGCAACATTGTATGCTTTGGCGGAGTGGAGCGCAGCGCCGGCTAGCTAACTGCAAAAGGTCAAAGGAGATGACGAGCGTGAAAAACAGCACAGAGGCAACACTGACACACTTAGAAAAATGTGCAGGAAATAGCCAAGAAATTGTGGCAAATAGTTGAAGGAAGAGGGCCGTCGCATAGGTTGTAAGTGAAAGGGAAGCAAACCCTCGATAAAGAAGAGCGATTGCCATGATTTAGCGAATAATGATGACTTGAAGCGATTTTGAGATGCTCTGGCAGCTGGCAAATGTGACCAGACAAATGATGGGCAATAAGTTGAAATAAATGTGATGAAGAAAAAGAAGAAGAGCAATGCTTAGGTCAGAAGGTCCTAAGGCCTACCGGTTATTAGTCTTTAACCAGAAGTATAGCTAAGAGAGAAGGAGAAGGTCCTTGTACTGAAATATACCAAATATTTGCTTAATCGGAATTTCTGGCTTCACTATTTGTATGATTTTTATAATCTATACTGCTATGCCCTAAGAGAACTCCATATTCGAAAGCGAATAAAACATTTTGCTCACCGGACGCATAGTGACTCCAGAACCGATAGAACCAACTGACTGTGAAGTTGTCGCAAGAAACAAAACTGCTTTTCTTGCATGTGAAGGGTGGAAAAGGACATTTTTACCTGTGAAAACTTAAGAAGTAGGGTCTGAAGAACTAAAGCATATTCTTCTTCTTTACTGGCGTAGACACCGATTACGCGATTATAGCCGAGTTAACAACAGCGCGCCAGTCGTTTCTTCTTTTCGCTACGTGGCGCCAACCGGATATTTTAAGCGAAGCCAGGCCCTTTTCTACTTGGGCCTTCGAACGAAGTGGAGGTCTTCCTCTTCCTCTGTTTCCCGCGGCGACTACTGCGTCGAATACTTTCAGAGTTGGACTGTTTTCGTCCATTCGGGCAACATGAGCTAGCTTAGTCAATGTCGTCGTATATCTCATACAGCTCATCGTTCCATCGAATGCGATATTCGCCGTGGCCTTTCGCAGAACCTTTCTCTCGAAAACTCACAACGTCGACTCATCAGTTTTTGTCATCGCACCATATAGCAGGAGGGGAATTATGAGTGGCTTATAGAATTTGGTTTTTGTTCGTCGAGAGAGGACTTTACTTCTCAATTGCCTACTCAGTCCGAGGTAGCACCTGTTGGCAAGAATTATGCTGCGTTGGATTTCTAGGCTGATATTGTTGGTGATGCTTATACTGGTTCCAAGATAGACGAAATTATCTACGACTTCAAAGTTATGACTGTCAACAGTGACGTGAAAGCCAAGAACTAAGGCAGTTCTACAAAATTCATCAATTGGGTCTAAACTGCCTTCATAGAGATCTGTAGTACACATTCGAACATGTTTGGCTTTAGCTGAAGTCTTATTCTCTGTAAGGCACTAGTGAAATTAGATCGATTGCAATATTTTCCGGTCATAACTTCTTAGCAAAAGTCCACGTCAGTAATACAAAGTGTATTTTTTTCTTTGGATAGTGCCTTAAGCCATTTTTTTTCATATTTTGCAGACATTCGGATCCTTTGAAATACATGAAAAGAGAGCAAGCAAGCGTTCGTTACAAAATAAATAATTTTTTTTATCCAATAACTTTCAACTTTTAACTTTTTCAACCCCATTCTTCAACCTCATCTTCAACTTGTAACATATCGATACAAAAGTTTAAGAGCTTCAAATTTCATAAACGGCGGCAGACTAGAAGCTGTAAGCAGAATTGCAAAACCAATCTCCTCGCAGACACAACAAACTATAGATATTTCTTGCAATAGCAGCAACAACCGGCAAACGCGAAAAATCTGAAATGACTATATGATTTTTCTCTTACCCATCTTCATATATATTTGTGTCCATTTAGCCACAAAGCAACGAAAATCAATAGCGAAATAGAGAGAAAATCGCAACATAACTCACGGCAGCTAAGCGCAACAAACTAACGAGCGTTAAAGTGCACTTTGGCTGCAACTTTTTTGCAACAAACCTATGCAGCCAAAATTTTCCTCGCAACAGATGGACGGCGCTTTGGCTGCAGAATGTGTGGTGTGGTGTGGCTACAAAGCAACTTTATATTCTAAGCGATTATTGTGGCAGACAGTTTGTAGCAAGCAGGGTTGCCAGTGTGTCAGTAATAAGTATGTGCCTAGTAATTTTCATGTGTGTTTAGATCTTGTATTTTATATTATATGATCAACGAAAAATTTCAGTACTTGTCCTCTAAAACTTCCTTCAAATAAAAACGCTAAAATTTAGGTTTTCAATTTTCTCCACCTGGCAACTCTGTTGTCGTTCTGCAACTTTACAAAAGTCTTATACATTTAATACAATGCACCAACTGATTTTCACCGCAGCGCAAGCCTTTTATTGTTCGCTTTTGCCTAGAACTTTTTGCTTTTTTCGTTTCTGCCACACAGCATTGGCCGCTTTCGTGTATTGCAACGATTTTTCCGCACACATTTTCATGGTCATGTATGCACCTGTATATGTGTTGGCGCATTTCGCAATTTCTCGAATCAAATATTAAATTCAATTTCAACCAATAAGGCAACAAAGCCACCAAAGACGCAGTTATGCTATTTGATTTAACTTGCAATTTTTCAAACTTACCGCAGACAATTTTATTTGAAAAGTGCTTTTCTTGAAAATTTCTATACGATTATGGTTGGGTATTTGTTGTGAAGTAAAAAACCGTTAGTACGCATAATGGTGCTATATGACGAAAATATGAGTATCTAAGAGAGTTAATGTAGACGTTTTGAAGAAACTGTAATTTCTAACAAAGGTGTGAGTGATTGAGCAGTAATGTGGTATGGAGGCGTAAGGCTGCTTTGCGATAGGAAATGCAATTTAAGAACTATTGTCGAGATACTTTAAGCAGAAAAACACACTTCACTGCGGGGATATTTTTCTTAAAAAGCTGGGGATGGATCGTTGCTTTATTTATGATCTCTTTCATAAATTTCTTTGTATCATTAAGGCAGTGTGGAGAAATCATCGTCATAAGTCCTCTATAGTCCACTTTAGTTGTAAATTATTTAGATAATTTCTTACAACTACACTGAAGGTCGCTAGGATCTTTTATTGTAGAAACCGAGTCATGATTTCTTCAAACTGCTTTAGAAACGGGTTTTTTAGTAAGGACGCTACAAAAGTTCTTTATTCCTGTGAAAGTACATTCGATGCTATTATGTATGGAACTCGACGGTTTTCGACGGTTTTCAAGCATAAATCGGGCGATACTGCTGCAATTTCTATTTTGATATTCATACGAAGTTCGTCAGTGGCTTGTTGGCATGGACCATAGACTTGACGTATCGCCAAAGAAAATAGTCTAACGGCATCAATCGCACGACCGAAGCGGCCAATATACTACGCTATTTCCTGAGATAACATAGCAACGTGCCGATCTTGATTATCACGGAAACTCATAAACCGCATAAAACCGTAATTTTTTCGGGATGCAATGGCGACTCATGGAATACGTGTGGACTGCGGCCTGACCAATAACGCATATTTTGCTTATTGACGAAGCCATTTAGCCAGAAATTTGCTTCATCGCAGGAGATGATTTTCGATGAAAATCCGGAGCATTTTCAATTGTTGCTCTGCCCGATTCACGAACATACGACGATTGTAGTGGTCAAGAGGCTTCAATCCTTGCGTCAATTTGATTTTGTAACGATGCAGGTCAAGATCTTTTCGCAAAATTCGCCACAACGACTTCATAGAAATGCCCAACGCTTGAGAACGACGTATGAGAGACAGATTTGGGTCTTCCTCAATTGATGATACTGCGGGCACTTCTTTGTCTCATTGGCACGGGAACATTTTGTATTGTGCCTGTGGATTAAAGCTTTTCCACTCGACGCTCAGTTGTTGATCTGACAGGACGATTATGACGACCATAAATTCGAAGCGCTCTTAAAATTGATGCCACTGACTTCGAATTTCGGTAGTAAATTTTAATAATTTTGACTCCTTGTTGGATTGTATGTCTTTCCATTATAAAATGAAATACTGTAGGCCTCTTTCAGCGAATCTAAGCTTAATAAAGATGACGCTTAAGGTCTCTTTTCATGAGAGCAAATTTTCTAATAATGCCCTAGGTAATTTCAGGGCTTCATAAGCGGAGTCTCCAGCAAGCTTAAAATCATTTTAGCTAGTTTCAGAATATTATTTCAATAAAGAAATCTGCCCTCATCGTTTAAGCCAGCAAATCTCTTATCGATAGATCCTTAAAGAAAATCATCAAGTCTCACTCATTAATACCAACTATGGGTAAAAGTAAGTGAAAACCCCCAAGAGCGAGAACTTTTAACTAAAACAGCAAATAATTAAGACACTAGGCCAGCGATTAAGCCAAATGCCATATCTATATTAGCAAAGCGGCTGTCCTTCGTGCCTTGGGGACTTTGATGTCGGCGCAAGTGGCGCTTACCGCGCAAGCTGCGATACCTACAAACACACATATGCAACAACAAAATGCGTACGCCACACCTAAGAAAACAGCACCGTTTCACAAAACCTGGCAAAGCACTTCACTAAGGCATATAGACGCGGCGCGACGCGGCTCCACATCAACAATCAATCAAATGAAGTACAAATACAAGTGACAAACAAAAGACTTAAGCGACAAACAGGCGGTGCGCAGGAAGAGTGCCGTCTATGAGCATACACTGCTTTGCAGATACATATATGTGCGTGTGTGTGTGTTTGCATCCGCTATGACCAGACGCACACGCCTTATTTGCGCGGCATAATGCTAAGAGATTTCAATAATGCATGCATTGCTTATAAAGGACGGCAGAAAAAGTGCGCGTTGTTGTTGTTATTGCTTTATGCTTGCTGCATGCAACGTATTTATTGTTATGACCAACAATTGCTTTTGAGAAATTGCGAGCAAATATTGTGTGGATGAATGTGTGTTTGTCTCTATATATTTACATTGTCCACGCTTGTTGGCGTCAAGCAAACAAACAAACATTTGCAGGTGTATGTGCGTTTGCGTGTGTCTGTGTGTCTGTGTGTGCGTTTGTAGTGCACCTCAAACGTCATACTTAAGGCGGCAGCTAACTTTAAATCAAATGCGCCGCTTGCACAGTTTAATTTCCTGTGAAATGCTTGCCACAAAATCGAGTACTTGCCACACAGCGGTAAGAACAAAGACAACCAGAGGACCAGAGCGGCGCTTCATTCAATGAACCTTTAAGCAGTTATCGATATTATGCTTTGTACACATTTATAGCGATATGTATGTGTGCAAATAAATAAATAAATATTTATATGAATCAGACAATCGCTGTAGCGCCTGTGCAAACAGCCAGCAGCGCAACAAATGCGCGTTAAGTGCTCTCGTGCGTTCGTTGTACATGTGGATATAGCTATATACTTATATGTGTCCACTCGATGGCCTCACCTATCATTGCACTTGTTTATCGCTAAATTTTGTTTGCTCCATAGACAACTGAGTCGGCAGCACACATCAGCATCGCCGACGCCGCAAACTGCCCACGGTGTTCTCTTTAGAGCTCTTGAGGTGCCTTGGTGGTTGGATAAGACAAATGATTTCGGAGTAGCAATATCCGCGCCTACAAAAAAAAAAAACTAAAAAGTATACCAACATTTGTGGAAAGTTTCGGGGTCACGGTCATCATTTGATGGTTATCTGCGATTTGTTTCTGGAAGCCATGAGAATCTCAATATATAGATCAAGAAGGTATCTTCATATGATTCAACTTCTATACCATTTTGTCTAAAACCCTCACTTGGTAATGTGAAATATCGGAAATATACCAAAATCTTAATCTGATCCATATTTTAATATATCTGATTGTCCTTAGGGATACAGTTTTAGTCGGTAATATAGGTCAACGGGAGACACTTTAAGATCGCTCAGAAATGTTTGCGAGGAATCGCAGGATTGCAAGGGATCGAAGCAATGCATTACCATCCAAATATGAGGTATTTCTTAGAAGCTCAAAGTATAAATTCTTTCACAAAATAACAACCAATCGAAAACCTTCACCTTCAAACATTTGGCTCTTTAAATTTAATAATGATTATCTAATATCTCAACTAACACAGTACTAGTTCCCTTTTTGAAGCTCAAATGCGTGGCAATCCTCTTAGAACGTAGCATATTTCAGCTTCAGTGGTTCTATTTCTTCTTTAAAAGCAGCAAAAAGCTCCAACTTATTGGACTTATTGGTCCTCCAAACTACCCTCGTACATATTTACTCCAGCGTCTTATGACCTTGTTGCATTTCTTGTGCTTTGAAGCCAGCGCGACAGACAAAGCGTCTGACTATCTTCCTTTTATTCACTTGTTCCTTTATTTTTGCCTTCAACTCGCCAATGGTTATTTGCTTGGCTCATAAACAAATATATTGTGTATGCTGCATAACATGGCGCATGGCGTATGTTGCCCTTTCGCTAGCTGTTATTCGTAGCCTTTATTTTATATGATTTTATGTGGTTCGCTAAGACAAATTAAGTACCTGCTCATATTTTTCATCGTCGTCGGAGGCAAATTTATTTGACCATTTGCCTTTTAAGCGCCATGCGCCGACTGCAGCTATTCAATGTGCTGTCTGGAGTATATGTAATTTATATACCATACTTATATGTGTATTATATACTGCATGTATGGATAGGTTAATATTTTTTTCTAAGCGCGATACACTTATTTGTGCTTTCGGTATGCTGATGTGTTTAATTTTTAGCAAAGCAATAGGAGGTGAACGTCTAGTATGCGAGTACGTCAAAGATGTTTATATTTATTGGCTCAGAAAAAAATGGAATAATTCTTTTGAACTCGCTCTCTTGCATTTATTATGTTGTATTTACTCATTTACCTTGTCTGGGGGGATTTTAAAAAGTGTAGGATTTCATAGACGTATAGCCGTCAAACTGTCAAACCAGAAGAGATCGGAGGAAAGTTTGAAAGTTAATGACACATATTTCTGAAATCCGGTCTTAAGCAAGATCTATCTACATCTGAATGTTTCACACCTTTAGGGCAAAAAAAAGAAAAGTTAAGATCTTCGATTCCAGCTTGCTCGTTCAACGTAGGAAAACTAAACATTTGGGCTTTGGAACAAAAAACCAAGACTTACCTTTTTGGGATAAAGTGAGAACCGATCGTTTATAATTTGGATCACTTTAGACATACCAGGTTGTGCAATAAGTTTTCTATAAGAGAGGGCATTAGCTAATAGCCCAAAATTTTTTTTGTTTTGTTGGTACACTCTTCATTTGAACGTATGGGAAGTTTCACTTAAATCTGTCAATTCATTCTTCGTTGCATCAACAACAGAAATCATAGCCAAAATACAGGATCTGGTTTCGGAAGATCGTTATTGACTGAGAGAGAGAGAGATGTAGTAGAGGCTCCACATATCTCATTAGGCAGTGTGAGCTATATTTTAAAAGAAATTTTGGGTTTTAGAAAGCTGTGTGCACGATGGGTGCCGCATTCGCTAACAATGGAACAAAACACATTCGGATGCGTCTTTATCAGCAACATTTGGAGCGTTTTAAAAAGGAAAAGGTGGATTTTGTGCATTGATTCATCACTATGGATGAGACTTTGGTCTATCACTATGATCCTGAAGCAAAACAAGAGGCTAAAAAGTGGTGTGAATCTGGTTGTTCGGCTTGGAGACGAGTTCGTGTCCGGAAATCGGCCAAGAAGGTTATGGAATGTTGTTTATAGATTACTTGCAAACTGATAAAACAATTAATTCTGAATATTATTGCAACCTTTTGGATCAGTTGAGGGAAAAAATATGTGAAAAAAACCCGGTTTTCAGAAGAAAAAATCCTTTTTCATCAGGACAATGCACCGTGTCACAAATCAACTCAACACTCCGAAAAATTACATATACATGTAATTCACTCAACATGAACTAAATTTATTAACCGATTAAGAGCCAGGAAGTGCTTTCAGAAAAACCGGAAGGATTTTGACCTAAGAACTGCGTTTTACTTGAAAGTGTATCTATTACTACGAGTACATCTCGGAGCAACACAATTAAAATACCAATATCCGCCAGTGTTTCATAGCATTTTTAAAGCGCAGTCAATCCGACTCTCAATTAACGGGTCAAACGAAGCTGTGACTTTTACGAATTTCAACTAATTTGTTACAAAATTGAAATATTCTTGAACAGAGAGAGAGAAATGTAACGGGGAGCACAGAAACCACATACAGTTGTGATAAATTGTAGAAAGGATGACTGCTTGTAGGCACACACTTGTACGCTTAAAGCCACACAAGCTCGGAGCGTGCATTAGCAGGCAGAGACTTACTCGCATATGCAACACGTGTGAATGATGAATGCAACATTTTGTCGCAATTGTCGTTATGGCAGCCAAGAAAAATGACTAGAGGAGGCAGCAAGAGTGTAGAAAGCAAGGCAAGCGCGGCGCGGGTTGCTGACACACCTTCGGCAACGCATTTGTAGAGAATGCAAGGTAAAGAGTAAAATGTCAAAAAGTCAGGGCAAGATGTGTGAGTGTGTGCGCAGTCATTTAAATTGGCATGATTTACTGCCACAAATGTCAGTCAACGGTTGCAGTTGAAGCAATAAGATTAAATAGGCGAACCGACTGGAGCGGAGACTTTAGCGCTGGTGTCACCACGAGGACGATGATGGCAAGGCCAACTGACTTGCGAGAATTGTTGCAAGAAGCGGTGATTGCACATGTGTTTGAAGTCGCTTGCTGCAAGGCTATGTGTTTTTTTTTTTTTACAAAGGGCACATATTAATATCTTATATAAGTATAGACAAAACTGTAGCTATCCCTTATTAGTGATATGCTAGTGACATGCTGCATTTACGCTATATGGTTGCATGCCACAATCGAACTGCGACGCCAAATGAAGCCAACGATATGAAAGCTCTAGACACATTAATGCCCATTTGTTGCTGCTCTACGTGCGAACCTGATTTATTATTGAGTTAATAGTAAAGTGCGCTGCCGCTCAGCATGCCACTGCTTTGCCTACCAACCGCATGTTCGACAAAATCTATGACGAGCTACGCATGTATGCCGTCGCTTATAGACATACATATATATTTCATGCCACAAATGTCTGCCACATACACACGCAAGTATATGTGTGTTGCGTTTAAACGCATGTGGCGCTTACACGTGCAGACAGTTGAGCGCCGTATCTCTAGCAATATATATTGCATGCCTCACTAGTTGCTCATGTAACTCATCTCAGCTGTCATGTCTGCTGCAAACTACGAAGTGTTGAATAATTTGCGCTGAAATTCGTATTTCGTAGCGGCAGCCAGCAGCAGCGTTAGACAGCTAACCAGACGTAGACAGGTGCACGCACACACTCAAACTCGCGTTGCTCAACTTTGGAATACATACATCTCCAAGTAGAGGGAGAGGGACGGGAAGTGCGAGCGCATGTTATCGTTTAGTTGAAATTGATGAGCGACGGACGAGGCGTCACTGATGTGCCGCAACTCATACCTAGCACTCGTACACACACCTCTGCCGCACCTCAAGGAGTTTACAGTTTGATACTTCTGTTTGTCTAGTCTTGAGAGTTTGGGCGCATATTCGGCTTGCCTTTGCTGTGGCGCATAACAAGGAAATTGATTTAGGATATGTCACAGATGTAGCAGATACTGAATAAATTATAGGAAACCCTTGATGTGTTTTCGAAGCGCTTTTTGTTTCGAGTCAAAAGTGCATTTTTAAAGATGAGTAATGGGAAAATTTAAGTCGAGTCGAGAGAGTTTATTGAAAAGTGGAGTGAATATACTGATTGATAGTTCAGGTGACGGTTAGAGGCTTCATATTTAAATATCATTTGGCAGAATTAAGCTAGTGCTATCTTTAAATTATGTAGAGGCTTTGAATGTTGAAAAGTTTGAAAGGAAGTTGAAAGTGTTTAAAGTTCTGGATTAAGTACCTCCATCCAATTCAAATAAGAATTTAACAACCATACACACGATAGTGTGCTTAAACACAAGGAAATGCTATCGAAAGTACAATTTAGTGCTGGAAATCTGGGCTCTAAAAGTCCTGTGCCAATTTTAGTACTTGACATCACAACGGACAAGCGTCTCTAACAGTTCAAGTGCGGTTATTCGTGGCTTCACGAGAAATCTGCTTCGTTATTTAACCTAACCTAATCATTGATATGAGTTTCTTTAGAAGTTGAATATTGCACGTACATACATCTTAAAAGTCTCAATATTCTCATTATGTGGTACCTGCCGGAAGATTTGTAGATATCTAATACTTAAGCGCATTTCGTTTTGTGTAAGTTTCATTTGACTTAAATTTTTAAAAATTCTTAGTTTCCATTTTGGATGTCGTGCGCATCAGTCCAAAGAATCGAGTTCTTCTTCTTCTTTTTTGGCGTAGATAACGCTTCGCCAGGTCCTCCTTCATCTGGTCGTTCCTATGGAGTGGAATGGAAGTCTTCCTCTTCCACTATTTCCCCCGGCGGCTGCTGCGTCGAATACTCTCAGACCCTGAGGGTTTTCATCCATTTGAACGTCATGAACTAGCCAGCGTAGGCACTGCCCCTTAATTTGCTGAACTATGTCAATTACCTCGTATATCTCGTCCTTAATGCGTTTGCCGTGGTCAGCATAAAAAAGAAGGTCTCTCGTCCGAAGCTGTTGTGTCCTTTTCATTGGTTTGGCTTTTCACATGGTGGGTCCCAAACCCAGCGAACAACACTGGAGAATGATGGTTCGCCTTTTCACTTTAGCTTGCCTTCAAACGGATGTTCTTGGGCTACCCATAGAACTTGGTCTAAGAGATACAATCGTGAGCTGCATGATCCATATGTAATAGCGTCGTTTCTGGCCACTTCGAAGTGAATGGCGCTCAGAGAGTTTTCCTCACTTGTGTAAACTTCTACACATGACTCCGTACTACAAGATATTGACTCCATATAGTAATTTGTATGCATTCTTAGCTCGAGTTGGAAAATTATGCAATTAGGCTAACCAATCTACTTTTTTATGTTTGGAGCCGAGTTATAACAAAAACATTTGACTGGCATAAATGTAATTTGGTATCTAACATAGAGCTTTCGTAAAGCCCTGAAAGCGCACTCAGCTTAATAACTAACTTTGTAGCTATTGGCAGTTGCTGCAGAGAATATTTCGATGTGCTCTTTCTATCTCTCTCTCTGTCGCTCTCTCCTTTTATATAGTATTTATCTCTGTATTTAAGGAAAACGTCTGTAGTCTTCAGATCGCTGATTAATTATTTTCGGCATATCTAAAAAATACTCAGAAAAATGGGTTGAACTCATAAGATTTTATTTTTCAAAGTAAAAATTGAAGATTTGAATAGGGACTTATTTTTTCTAATCGGAAATGCTTATGCGTCTATATTACTTATACTCTCAATCGCCCCGTTTTTATATTTTTCTCTCTTCTTCTATAGTTATTGCATATTTTGATTTTGCGTAGTATACTTTTAGGGTTATTTTAATAATCCAGTATCATTAGTAAGAGAAAAAATTATCACTTGTTTTGCAGACTCCAATCTGAATACATTTTTCCGGGAATTGGTTATGCATCTCTGTAATGATAGTGTTTGAATTGAAGGGCGCGTCACTCAGCAGCAGAGGCATTCGTGAAAACTTGTTGTGGCATTCAATTATTATTGAAGTTTGTCTTTAAAGGCAGCAAAGTGTCTACTTTGTTCAATAAGTCCATCATCAAATGATAAAGAATATAATTGGCTAGCAGGTGGCAAGTGCGAAGTGCTGCTTTAAAACTCTCTAAGTCGCTGTGCAACGTCCAAATGCGAAGTGTGAATAAATGCAGAATCTAAATAATCGTCAAATGCCGAAAATGGAAGGTGTGGCTGCAAGGCGTAACGAATAAATAGCAACAGCAACAAGAACCTGCCATGCAACATGCAACATGCGTCTCCACGCTTGATTTGACAAATTAATCATGCAACATATGTATTTGTCTGTATGCCTAAAAATATATGTATGTCTGCATGGCGTGGCAAGAACTTGCGTGTCAATGGCAAAGCAGCAAAGAAGACGCATCATTGACGGCGGCGACACGCAACAGCGGCAAATGTCACAACAACAACTATTGCCAGGCTTCAGCAGCAATGCTAAGCACCTTCTCCACCTTGAGCACGTTGCTTTTGTTTGTGCGCTTGTGCGCGTAAAATTTTGCATTTGTTCGCAATCTTGCCTAATTAGTCGCGCGATTGATAAATGTTTCCGCTCCATTGCGTTGCCTGGCTGACTGAGCGTGAGTGAGTAACAGGATGAGTGAGTGAATGGAGGCATGACAACCGCAGTTGCGCCACGGCATGCCCACACTTACGCAACGGGTGCAGTGATGCTCATCATTGCACACATTCACCTCAGCTTATATGCGTATTTATGTGTGTGTGTGTGATTGTTGGTGTTGCCAGCTGGTGGGCGTTGCCTGCTCACGCGCAACATCGCATTTGCATGCCTCACTAATTAGTTGCATTGTGTCGCAACATTGACGGCTGCAATGTTGTTTGCTTTTGTTGTTGTTGTTAAAATATCACTGCCATCGTCGTCAAGCTGTCTGCGTTGCATGCAACAAGCTGAAACTGTAAAGTATGGTAATGTAAATGCCTCCCTTGGTTGCGACCTCCCACTCCACCTTCGCGGCAACTCTTTAGCCGCCATAAAATGCCTTTTCCTTGGATTTACAGTCAAAGGGTGGCGAACCGGTCGCAGCAGCGCTCTCATAATCTTTTAATTAGTATATTTTTAATCCGTCTGGAGTTAATGAATTTTCTCACAATTGAAATAGCAAAGGCGAAGCGAAATCGGATGAGGCAGGGGTCAGCAATGAAACTTTAAATTTGGTTGCAACGAAGCTACAATACTCAGAACAAATAGAATACATTTTTTACAAGAACTTAATTATTTTTGTTCAGTTTGTATGTCAGCTATTTGCTATAGCGGTCCATTATCGGCGGTTCCAACAAATGAGTAGCTTCTTAGGGGCAAAAGAACTTGTCTAAAGTTTCAAGTCGATGACCAAAAAACTGAAGGACTAGTTCACATATGTACTGACAGACAAACTGACGGAAAAATGGATAGACAGACGCATAAACAGATAGTGGATATGGTTAAATTGACTCAGCTCATCACTCTGATCATTTAGATATACAATGACTATGACTACTAGGAGAGCCAACACGCATGCTCTTCATCTATCTTGTTAAATTTAAATATTTAGCCTCCGGGACCAATCCAAGAAAAATATGTGTACTAAGAATTGGTAGGACTAAATTCAATTTTGAAGCCAGTTAAATCAGTTGCAACTGTAAGGTCACATTCAGTAATGTCATGAAACTAGCTGGCTTGGCTTTCGTAGAGAATTTCAGAAGTAACCTGCAAAGTTCATTCTGCACAAGCTCAGTGATGGCTTCCAAACTTAATAGAGGATCATTTTCCTTCTTCAAGAACGACTAGAGCTTGTGTTCCGTAAGCTTCAAGTCAAAACTACAGGGCTTTTCCGAAAAGTCCAAGACGAAAACGATGTTCATTGTCTATTTTTGACATCAAAGGCATCGTTCACCATGAATTTGTTCCTCGTGGACAAACTGTCAACGTCAAGTTTTACGTGGAAGTCCTCAAGAGACTCAAACGAAGGGTAAATCGGGTCCGACAAGTCAGCGCAGCCGATTGGAAGTTGCACCACGACAACAGCCCGGTTCACACCGCCTTTCTTGTGAACAGTTACCTAACCAAGATCGGCATTCCAACGTTTCCGTAGTCGCCCTTAGACTTTTTTGTTTCCTTGCCTGAAAAAGCGATGAAAAGCAAGCATTTTGAGACGACAGAGGGGATAAAAGAAGCATTCACCTTACCTCTCAAGGCTATTCCGGAGACTCCGGAGAATGCCTTCGCGACGCCCTCAATGCTTAGAAATCGCGCTGGCAGCACTGCATCGACGTAGAAGCGCCTATTTTGAAAGTTTTTAAAGAAATCTAACGATTGGTTCCATAATTTTTTTTAAATCGACTCATCGATCATTAATTATTTTCAATCTCATCTTTATTGCAAGTTTTGGAAAAATGTGAAGCCTGAACTTAGCCAAAGTCAGATATATCCTAAATATGACGTTACAGAGGCAAGATCGCACTGAAATAAAACCTAGACAACTGTTTCGGAACTTAATTAACTTCCACTTGTTTTTTAGGTACCGAGACTTTGTGAACTTCTGCCAGCCACACATATAATATGACGAAAAGGCTTTGGAAGACTTATAAGTACAACGAGATGATATATTTTATATACTTATATAATATATTTATGAAAAATATATCGCAATCAAAGCGTTCGGCTGCACATACCAGTTGAACTAGTGTTTTTCTAACTTCATAAATTTTAATTAAGATGTTCGCTATGCACGTACGCGCCCCTCAAGCCAAAAGCGCACCGGCCAAGCCAATCAATGACCATCAAAATAACTGACCAGCCAAGAGCAACAGTGAGCGAGCGGCATGTTGCACCAATGACCCGCTGTTGCTGTCGACAGCAGCTAGACAACACCGGCAATGAAGTGGTTATACCACAACGACATGCGCCGCCAACAACAAATCCAACACAGCGACGTAGCTGCGTAGAGTGCCGCTAGGAGTGCATTAGTTGCACGGTCAGGTTGCCGGTTGCCGGTTGCCGACGGACTCCTGCGATGCGATAACATTTTTGCAAATTTTCAACGCCATCAGCACGTCACAGCGGCATACTTGTTTTGCTTGAGTTGCTGGAGTTGCTGCGCCGGCGTGCAACTACATTTATATGTGTTTATTAGTGCATACGCAAGCGGCCGACGCCTTCAACTGCCATGCCACCTTTATGCCGCGCTTGTCTCGCGCGTAAATCAGCAGATGCGCTTTAAGATTAAATGCCGGTTTCATGCTTAATAACAGCTTTTTGACAACAAGAATAACAACAACAACCACTGGTGGCAAGTGTCATTTGTTGTTGGCAGCCAGTTAGCAGTGATTATTGCGGTTGTTGCAATCAGCCGCGGCAGCCAAATCAGCAACACCAGTGCGCGCTCTGCCGCCAGCACCCTCACCTCCTCGGCTTTTGTCTAGCCTGCCATTTTTGTGCGTCTATTTTGTTTTTAGTTGTCTCGCTCATTCTTTTGCCAGCGTTCGGTAGTTCGTTGTGGCAACTATGTGTGTGTATGTGCGTTTTTGCTGTTGTTATGATTGCTGTGTTGTTTAATGATCATGCTGTGTGCGTGTTGCATGTGTGCCTGCAAAATGACATATGTTGAGAAAATTTATTTGTGCGTTGGCAGCTCTGATTGTTGCACGTCGCAAATGCGGCAATAAAACCAGCTAGACAATTTTTCCATTTTATTGTTGCTGTTGTCTGACACATGATTATTGCTGTTTTGACTGCTGTTGTGCGGCAACAATGCTTATTTTTACACCATTTGACATCGCATAACAACAACAACACATGTCCGCAATATACCGCGTGATAACTACTACAATTACGAAGTTGTTTGATTTCATCTCGGCGGCAACAAGTGTATGACGAAGTAATGGTAAATTGTATGATTCTTGATTCTTCCATTTTGGATTTGTAATTATTTTTAGGTGAGGTTAAGTATGTTAGGATGAGAGGTCGATTCTAAAGAGATCTTCCTTGGACATTTTAGAACGCCGGTCCATAGTGGTACCTATAACTCCTATATAAAGATTATAAAGCCCCTAAAAAATGGACAAAGTTTCAGCTTCAGTTTTGCAATGAAGTAGACAGCTTGGACAATGAAGAAGAAAATGTCTGGATTTTCCTCCTCACCCTCCTCCATACAACTTTAACAACTAGCGTCCTAAAAAATGTTTAGTCTTTCCGCGCTAATGCCTCTTGGGAAGTGTCCAGTAAGAAGCCCTACGATGGTGGTAAAATGAACTTTGCTAAGTGCAAGTAGTTCAGTAGACCTCGCGAGATTCATTAGTCCAATGCCAAAGCGCAAGATCTAAAACGTAAGACCCAAAACACAAGATGCGGCTCGATCCCATTCCGCTGTGGGTTGAGCAAGGCTGTCGATCCGGTTGCCTGTAATACCGCTATGACTAGGCACCCGAACGAGTCTGATGAGTGAAGTAGCTTGGTACCTTCTAGACTAACATTGATTTGTGCGCTCGAGGCCAGCTAGGCTAAATGCACCGTCTTTAAACGCGTTGTTCTCGAAACCGATCGTCATGAAATTGTATACAGGTCTTTGATGATACAATTCTTAAAGACTTAGACAAAGGATTGTTTTGAAAATTGAATTATTTGATTTTGAATTGATTAAAAATATCACGAAATTTTAATTTTTTGTTAAAGTGTCTGCCAATTATTCAATTTTCAGTTTTTTTCCTTCGTTTAAATTCTAAAACTGCTCCTCCATTCTTCCCTCTTAGCTTCGACCCGTCCGGGATAAAGCTCACTGCGCCTCTTCTCCAGGACTGCTCCCCATCAAAACATCGCTGGTCGATATGTGAACAGACAAAAATTCGCCTCCGAAGGCCTCTGCAACTTAGTGATCCAAGTTTTCAAAAATGCAGTTGAAGGAGGAGATAATTTTGTCTTGTCTCTTTACAAACCCTTTCATATACTCAGCTTCCCGAAACCTTAGAGTACTCTTCGCAGCAATCGCAAGGCAATGTCAGCAGTCTCTACTTATTTCTTAGGTTTGAGAAAATATATCATTAAAATTCAATTTTTCATATGAATCATTATCCAGATATTTGACTCAGAATGAACTGATGGCTAATTTACATGTATTAAGCTGAAGAATATATAGGAAGACACTAAAATACAACCAAATGACTTCCAAGATATCAAATAAATCTATAGGAAAGCCAGGCATAAGTTACCATATTGTAGATAATTCTGTCCGTTGGAAAGTATCCTCCACCACTAGTTTATGATGAAATCATTGTTAACTTGTTTGTATATGTCTCCTCCAAGCAAAACCATCATATTTTATCTCTGATAATTGACTCTGAAAATAATTTTGAAATTCCGAAAACTATCTTTCTAAGAGGACTGTTAACTTAAGCTCAGCTTCTAATCGAATGAGATCAGGAAGTTACAAAAAACTGGCATAAAATCAGGACTATTATTCAAAACCATACAAGCCAACTGAATTATGATAACAGAAAGCACAAACGCAACACACTTCTGTGCACAAGACCGTCTACCTGCGCTTCCCCAAATTAATGACATCCAAGACATTGAAAAAGTAAAGAAGAAAAAAATCAATTTCCATCGCCGAAAAATTGCAAATAAATTTGATTTATAAGCGTGCACACGCTGCGTGGCAACGGTTGCAGCCGCTGCATTGGTAACTTGGTGCTCGATGACTGATGGTTGCCTGGCTGATGCAGACATTTACGAAATATTGCTGACAACTGGCTGTCAGCGGGATTTTTGACGTTAATGCATCAAATGTTGATACAGCTCGAACGCAGCAAAATCAATATTCCGGTGGAGTTCGGTAAGAAAAAGTTGTAACAACATAGTTGCTACAAAGTAAGGTATTTAAAGATGAGTGGAGAAATGGTGGAAATATTATGTAAGGAGGATAAGATGTAGAAGCAGAAGAAGGATGTAGAGAAGATGCATTCGAATATGGAAATCATTAGCATGAATAGGTGAGGGATCCTTCAAGTCAATTTAGCTTCTTCCCGTTTAATCCAATAACTCCACCTAATCCCTTTCAATCAATCATCAAAAAAAATTACGAAGTTATAACTGCCGTTCTCTCGACAATCGGGTCTAAGTAACCGAAACGAATCCGGTATTTTAATCGGTAAGAAATTTGCTTTATAGAAATACATTCTCCATAAACTTCCTTGAACCAATTTAACTTCGCACACAAAAAATACAAGCGCAGAAGAATGCGCACAAGTGTTGAACAGCGATTGCGACATGTTGTTGTTAAATACATGAAATGATTTCACTTATGCTTAACATGCGCACGCATGCGCCAACCAGCTCACGCAATTTCCAGCAGCTACACATGTTGCCACATACATGCACTTGGGCTTCGCAGAAAATCAAAGAAAGAAAAATCAAAATGAAGTTTCAGCAAAGGCTCACTACAATACAAAACATTGATGCTGAGCGACAAGCAAGCAAGCAAGCAACAACAACAAAAGCACACAATTGTCAGGGAGGCAGCCTGTAGGAGCAACAAAAGTAAGAGGAAAGAATGCCAAACACGTTGCTGATGTCCAACTTCGGCTGTTTCCTACGGCCACTATGCACACGGCTACCGCCCGGGCCGCCTGACTGAAGTCAGTGGCTGGCGGCGTTGCCGCGGATGTCGCCAACATTGTTGCTGTTGCCACGCATTCGCTCGTTAATGAAGTAAAATGTTGCTCAACGCCGCCTGCTGTTTGCTGTGTGCCGTCGCCTTCGTCAGCGCCTTCGTCTTGGTCGCAGCCTTAGCCTTTGGGTGCCAGCTATTGGAGCTGCCGCTGCGTTTGCTGCTGTTTTATATGTTTTTATAAGTTATTTGCTATGCGCATTGTGTTGGCTAGTGTTGTTGTTGGCATCTACTGTTGTTGGCTGTTGTTGTTCTCGTACAAACACATCAAAAGTGTCGGTCATTAACGCCATTAAACCAGTTTGAACATTTTAATTAAACCAGCCACATGTTAATGTGACGCGCCCGACACCAAGCCACCACCAATGCAATTTCCGCCGCCAAACTATTGGCATTCATTGTGGTCAACCATTGTGATGCGCCAAGGCTTTTGTGTGTGTGGTGTATGTGTGTTCAGCTTGTAAGTTAAAAGGTCTATGTTTGCAAATGTTGCTCTTCGTACAACTTGATTGCATTGCAAATTGCGCTCGCTGCGGGTGGTGACGGCAATGTTTGAAATTTATGGACGGTAGTTCGTGCGAAATTCTAAAGATTTGGATGTCTAAGTGTATTGAGCTTTAAGATTTACTTTCAAATACGGCACACTTTTGGATTTTTCTCCGAGTTCACTACTTTGTAAGGCTTCATTTTTCATGCTTTTCATATTTTTCTCTGGTAGGGTCTCCTAAAAGTCGATGTTTAGTCGAATTAAGCTTAATGATTGAAAACTAAACTCTTCTCTGTATTACTAAATTTTAGAAAAATATATGAAATTTTTAGGTTCGTAGAAATATAATAATAGAAGATTATCAAGATCTCATACCACTGCAGTGTTTTTATCATATTTCATCCTCCCATTAATCTGGTAAAATACTGAATGACACTTGAATATAATTTAGTTGCAGCAAGATCTAAAAACGGCCAAAAAAGAGCGATAAGACTAAAGTCGAAGGCTTTTGGCGATTTCTTGGAGTCTCTCTTGATCCCAAAACTTCTAAAGAAAGCTGTATTCTTGTAGCTTTTCAGAATTTTTCTGAACTTGTGGAATGCCAAGTAATTTAGGTAGTTCGTACGAAGTTCTTAAGATATGGATGTCTTAAAATATTTAGCTTCAAGAGTTAGGGTCTATCTGTTTTATCTTCTAAAAGAAAAAAATTAAATCGAAGCTCTTCCTCGTATTTCTAAATTTTTGAGAAATGCAAAGATCGAATAATTAGGACCTAAAACAGATTATGTTTTCAAAAAATTAAAAAAAGGAAAATGAATTCAAAAAGGAGCATTTCGAAACGCCAAGTCTCCTTTAGACATTCTTTTATATCTAAATCACGTGTATCGACTCTGCACCGACCTTGTATATTATTTGCATAGCTCCGATAACTAACAGCTATATCGATGTTAGTTATTGGAGCTATTACTTATTCCGAACTTGTGGAACGGCCAGTAATTCAGGTCATAAATCATACAGATATTAAGCAGCGATACAAGACCAAGGGTCTCTAAAAATTTGCTTTCAGTTTGAGAATTGCTAGTATGGAGCTGAATATATGACTATATTGATACGGAGTTGCAGTCTTTAGTTTTTGATCCACTATGAAGTACTGAAATAGTAATGAACAAAGTGCAATAATTTCAAAGAAACCAACGCTAATTTAACAATGAACTTCATAAAAGTGTGAAAAATAATATAAAATTACAATTACTTTCCAAATGAAATTGATAATCAAGAAGTGAGAGTGAGTAGCCTAGTGGTAGACAAATTGTAGAAGCAGACTTGTCAGCCGTCAGCTTCGAATAGGATAACAATTTGTAAATCCTGTTTGTGTTTTTGTCTGTATGCCTGCAATGAAACTACGAGTTACACGAAAATTTTTCACTCGTTTGAATACAAAAGAAGTGTGGATATGAGGAGTTTGGGTGGCAGTCGATACAAAAGCGCGCTAAAGCATTTTATTATAAGCGCCAGGTTACAAGAGGGAGAAATTGTAGCGCAAAAAATGCGGAAACATTAAAAGAAATAAAGAAGAAGTAAGGAAGGGCGAAGTTTGGATTCAATCGAATATTTGATACTTTTGCAACAAGAATCAAAGTCAGGGAAATATCTTAAGGTGCAAAGCGTCAACCAGAGTATCGGAATCCAAGCAATTATACATGAAGTTGATCTTGACTAAAATGAATCGAATCACCATAATCCACAAAAAACTTGAAGTGAAAGGGGCCTCGAGTTATGGAAGGAAATTTGTATGAAATTTGGCGTCTATTGCCAATTTAAAAGTTCGGAGGACTTCCAGTTATGGAAGTTCAACTATGTATTACATATATAGTATACACATTTGTAAAGGAATATATGTTCCAAGTTTCATCATGATATTTTAACAAGGCAAAGAGTCATCCGGATTTCCACTTTTCTCCTCTTCCTGATCACCTATATATACATATATAACCCCATAGCTATCTCGCTTTGTTTAAGGTGACACGCATAACCGTTAAGTGAACAAAACCATTCTACTCCGTAGCAACATGTTGCATGAGTATAAAAAATAAAACGAAAAGCTGCGAAGGTTTGACCCTCCCAGCCAGCCAGATAAATCCGACGAAGTAAAAGTAAAAGGTTGCCGGCTTTCAATTACAAAGATGCGCCTAGCGCGCAGAAGGGCAAGCTGTCCAGCGAAGGGCGAAAGGTCGTGACAAATAGAAAGTAGAAAATAGTAATACAATATAGCAAGCTTTAATTCTTATTTCTTTGCAAGCCCACGAATAGCGAAAGATAGACGCTCCTATTGAATAGGCGAAGCAGTGAGGGGGGATTGGTTTAAGAAACAACGCTAAGTAGGAGTCCGACGAGTGAGCTTAGTGAAATTGTGTGCATTAAGCAAATGAAAAGGAGAACGACTAACGGACAAATCAGCAAATATAGCCGACAGCGAAGGTCGCGCAACGTCTTGACAGCGTAACGGGATGTTAAGCGCGGTCGCGCGGTGTCTTGTTTGACAAGCTCAGTCAAGGGTAAATGTTAAGAAGCGCAACAGCAGCGGCTGCAAGGATTATTGCACTCACTATCCTTTGGCTATTTGCAGCGCTTGACTTCATGTTTTTGCATTTCTTTCGCGTTATATTTTTATGGCGTTCTTGGCGGTGCAAGAGTTAAGCGGAGTTAAATGGAGATTTGTTATGCGCAGCGAACTTTAAGTATGCTACTGTCTTGGCGGCTGTGCGGTAATGAGAAATATAATGCAGATTTGGGTAAGGAATACAAAATATTAAGAGGAAGTTGGATATGTGTTAAGGAAATTTATATATTATTTATTTGTTAGTTGAAAGAGTTTTGGTCGGGAATATTTTGTATACAAAGTGCATATTCTCCTTTTACCTCGCTCAACGCAATCTGCACATATGCAGAGCTACAGGTTCTACGCATAGAAATCTTGCTCTTTATTCGCTCAATCTCATTTTGACCTATTGTAAATCGCTAGTGTCGCCGTGAGCTCCTTGCCTACAGCTAGGTTTGTCGTTCGCTTTTTGATGGGTTTCCATGAGTGAGATCAAGTTATTGTCAGTTGAAAAGCTGGCTTTGAGAAGACTGAGTAGATCATTTTAGTAATTGTTTTTTGCATGTCATGCATTTCCGAGACTATTTGTTGAGTTTTCTTTACTCTCAAATCGTTAGCCATTTGTCAAACTAGCCTAGATAGAATCGTCTAATCAGACTTATGATAAGCACAAAGCGTTCTTGTCGATAAATGAAGACTTGAAACCAACTTAAGTTCAAGTATTACAGAGGACAGTCGAACAACATGAAACTTGAGCTTAAAACATTGGCTCAAAATTTAGCCTAAAAACTTAACTTTAAAATAAAAGTGCTTTCAAAATTCGTTTTGTGGATTTACAGCTGCTAATTCAGTACTATCCTTTATAAAGCAATAATTTCAATAGCACTCAGTATAAACAATCATTTCGTCCACATAAAAAACTGATTTCATATTTCCATACCTCCTAAAGCCATGACCTTCACAACTAAATACCGTTGTGCTTCAATTACCGACGAACGCAGAAAGCAAATGTACAGAAATCTATCTAAAATTAATGAACAAACCGCCTTTAGACTATAAAAGAAATGAGAGAAAATGAAAGTAACGAAAAATCAAAGTTTTCACCACATACTGAAATGAAAAAAAAAAAATCGAGAACTGCTGTAAATAAAGTTAAACAACATTAAAACCTCGCCTACAATTAATTACGAAAGAATAAACTAAGTAAACTATAATAAACTGTGCACACACACACCCACTTTTTCACGCAGCTACACACCCACACGCAAATAAGACTATTTAATTGCCATGAAACTGAAGAAAAAATTATTGTTAGCATACTTGAAGGCGCGCATAAGCCAGCTAAGAAGCACACACATATTAATTATGTGTACGAGTGCGTAAGCGTAGACTGCCAGGAATATAATAGCGAGCTTTTAATTACAGAGTAGGTGGATAGCGTAGCGAACTGCAACGAAAGAGAGGGGGGAGAAAATGCATGGTGTGGCAGTGGTGTGGGAGTAGTTGAGCCAGCAGGAGCAAGCGATATATTTTTGAAAGGAAAAATAGGAGAAGTTGCAAAGGTAAGATTATTTTAACATTTTTTTTTTCAGAATTTAAATTTTATGAAAAGTTCTGTTGTAAAGAAAGTGAAGAATTTCCTATCCTTATGTTTTTCAGATCAGTCCAAGCAGTAAGCAATGATAATTAACAGCTTTTCTGCGCTCTTAATCATATTTCCTTAAGTATGCCTAACTGTTTCTTGATTAAATCCAAATTCAGCAGCTTAATCCTTAATAATTCCATTCGACCTCTTTCATAAGGAAAGCAGTAAAAATGTACGCACTGCTTATAACCTGGCGCTACCAACTTACCGTACACACACATACATGCATATGCAACGTATGCCGCAACTTGAGCAGGCACACACAAACACACATTTATTAACGAAAAAACTAAATAAAACAACAGAAAGTTTTGAAAGTTTTACGAGCTTAAAAGAAAATTATAGCAGCAAGCAGCTTGCTACCAAAATAAAAGCAGCAAATTGGTAAAAATGAGCACTCGCAGCAGGCGAAGGCGTACACGCACACACACATATGCCTTCATAGTTGTTAGCTAACTGTTTTGTTGGGGCTTTGGCGGCAGTGGAGAACACTGTGTTGCGCTGCGAAACTTTAATTGCCCTTAGTTGGCAACTTTTCAATTTGTAATTTGAATAAGAAACTGAAACTCAACTAAAATGGATTGTGTGTAAAAACTAAGAACTCAATCGCGTTTTAACTTAAGGGTATATTTTTGGAAATATAAAAATTTTTCTTGATATTAAATATAGAAAAATCATTCAAGTATTGTATAAATGGGCGTTTTAGTTCTCATTTTCTATGGAGTGGGAATCAATGTAGAAGTAGTTGAGGTTGTGTAGGAAGGGTGAGGTTGCCACATACTATAATCAGGTACAGAAATTGGAGCATGTGGCCTCAACCTTTCCTCTTGACGACCTTTCAGTAAAATATTGCAATTTTTTTTACTTATGTTAGACATCCAGTAAGGTTTCGTCAAGACTTATCGCATTCCAGAGTTTTTAATTTCTCTTAATTATGTCTCCGTTCAACTAGAACTCTGCTTCATTGCTCTTATAAAGAAAAAAACTATAAATTTTGCTGTAAAATGCCTGAGAATGTCTAGCTAATAATTTACTAAAGTTTGCGGCACTCAAATGTCAAGTTGATTTGTATAATGTGGGAACCCTTATGACAGCTATCCTTTTTGAAAACTATATCCTTACGAAAAAACACCCTATATACTTAAAATGTATGCCAGTAAAGAAGAAGAAGAAGATGTACTTAATAGATGCGAGTTTTTCGTGTAGAATGAACATACGCTGTGAAGAATATTTAAGTAAATGAAAATAATAAAGTTTGGAAAAATGCGTACCGTAATTACAAACACAACAAAAACTAAAAAATAAAAGTTATATAAAAAAGGCGCACTGCCTAGAGAGCTAACAGATACTTTAAGAAGAGTAGTAGGTCCAACAATGTCAGTGTGTGATCTTGCTATTAACAATTATACCTTATTTTGTTCGTTTTTGTAGATTCTATAGCGACTTGTAGCTTAATGAACTGAGAAGATTTTGATTCTCAAAAACCTAGCTCCTTATTATAACGGAGAAGATTTCATCTTTATATGGAGTTTCCAAGAGCTTTTAGCGAGCTTTTGAATTTTAAAAACCTAACTGCTTAATATAACGGATAGGATTTCATCTTTCCATGGAGTTTCTAAGAGCTTTCGGCGAGCTTTTGAGTCTCCAAAAACCTAAGGACTTAATATAACAGAGAGGATTTCATCTTTATATGGAGTTTCTAAGAGCTTTCGGCGAGCTTTTGAATCTCAAACACCCAACTCCTTAATATAACGGAGAGGATTTCATCTTCATATGGAGTTTCTAAGAGCTTTCGGCGAGTTTTTGAGTTTCAAGAACCTAACTTTTTAATTTAGCGAAGAGGATTTCATCTTTATATGCGGTTTCTAAGAGCTTTCGGATTCTTTTGAGTCTCAAAAACATAACTCTTTAATTTACATGAAGGTAACATAACCCTACAGCTTATTGCCCTATCATACCACTTTCAGGATGTTATGAGCCCACTAAGCACGTTTTTGTTGTTCTTAGATTCAAGATTTCAATTTCAAGATTTCATATCAATTCAGGATCTGAATTCAATCGCTGAAAGCATATGCTTAATATATTTATCATTTGTTATACTCTGAGCGCCTTGAGGTATGCTATATAAAAGCGGCAATTTAAGTCTATTACCAAACATTTCAAACCATATAAAAATTCTGCATCATAATTCAAACTTCTATGTGATCGTCATGTTAATTATCACAACTTTCAATGTCATTTTTTAAATTTACTGCTAAAGCCTTCTGTAGCAATAATAGGTGCTATAAATTTTATAGCAACATTAATAGCGCGCAAATAAAATAAATTTACAGATAAGCGAAAAGAAATATACTTTGTAAAAAAAATACATGAACTCGCACACAACCAACACGTTTTTCATCTAGCACTTTCCACACTCTCTCTCCCTCTTATGCTGGGTGCAGCCACGCGCCTATTCACGCCGAGTGCTTCCCATAAAGTGCAATTAATTACGGAAAGCCAGCATTTAAATTAATTTGCCTTTTTCGGTAATAAACAAAAATAATAATTATAACTGTTGAAAAAGCACACAACAACAACAATAACAGACAGCATGTTGCATGCGTGATTGTTGTACGCACAAAAGTGCAGTTAAATGCCAGGCGAGCAGTCAAGTGCAATAAAAATGCGAATGCGAATTCTTGTGTAATTAAAATCAAAGTATTTCCCGTCGACAGCAAATATTTATGGGGGACTATAATTTTTGTAATGGTACGTGATAATGCCAGTTGCTGGAGGAGCTGTGGCGTGTAGCTGTAATGCCGCTGAGGCAACATTTGTTGGCGGCGAGAGTGTAGGAGGGTTCGCTGGGTTTCTAACGAAGGCAGGTAAGCTCTGTTGCTGTTAATAAAGCTGCTAGGTTTGTGTTTTTTCATGCTAAGCTAGGACAAAAAATTGTGTATAAATATTTATTTTGGTAGAAAGTTAAATATTTTTCAGCAGAAATAGGTTTTCATATTTAATTTATAGTTGGTTTATTTAAACTGTGATTTTTCTTTATTATAGATACCAATATCTTCTTTAATAATTTATTTGCATATTCTGTTCATGGAAATTTCCTTTCGATTTTTCACCTCTGACATTTTACTATGGAATTCAACTGTTAATTTGCTTGCAACGTTTATGTGGATTTGTTGCCTTGGTTACTATGAAATAACAGGCTACCACCAGTGTAGCGCTTACTGAAGTATGAATTGTGTAAATACAAACCAAGCAAACAGTATACCCAATAAACAGATATTGTTAGAATGTCATTCGCTGAAACTCTTTTGCTAAAAAATGGTAGCAGAAACCTTGAATTTTTAAGAAAAAAGGTATAGCACATTCAAAGCCGAGTTCTTTGCTCTATTTCCGAAGACTTCTTCGATGATACCATCCATTCTCTTTATTTAACTATTGGGTAGTCGAAAAAGTCTTCGTATTTTGTCAATAAATGTAGTTGCAGTCGTATATCTCCAGTGCTAATAATCACATTGGGTCATACGATCTACTGTTGGAAAGGCGAGATTTTAAGCTGTCATTTAACCAAAATTAAATTACATATTCGTTTATTTATTTATTACTATAAATATAGAAAAAATAAGTTAAAATTTTATTAGAAATACGAAAAGACTTTTTCGACTGCCCAATATATAATATCTTTGCAACACTAACACAACTTAAAGTGATTCATCATGCATTTACATATATGCATTTACAGTTATATTTACTAATTGAATGCATTCATACATATATAGATATGTATAAATTCATATGTACGCCTTTACATGCAAAACACACAGCCTTAGCAACAAATAATCAAAGAGAAAGCAAACAGACAGACGCTTCCCGCACTACGGTTGACTGCGTCATAGACGGCACTACTCAGTGTGTGAAACGATGGCGTCGCCAAGCAGTTGCAGTCAAAGTGCGAAATGCTTGTGGAAGTGGCAATGTTGCACATTAAAATTATTTGACCAAAGATAAATGCATTTTTGCATACGAATGCACGTGACTGGTTGCCAGCACCAACAAAGCCAATGTGGCAATACACCAACACCAGCAACAATAGCTACGCATATTGCTGTCAACATAGTGTGCTTTCAGGCGCAAGCGCCTGGTTGACGCGTTGGAATTTAACGCTTTGGAATTTCCGAAATCGACAGCATTTCGGACAACCGCACGATCACATGCGCAATTATCTGGCATGCAACAATGCATTTGTTCCTCCTTCATCACTGTGTGTATGTATGTGGGTGCAACTTGCGCTCGCGCTAATTTAAGTTAATGGCCATTGTCGTAAATTACATTAATTTTAACGCGATTTTGCACATTCCACCGCATGCAAACACGTGTGCAGCTGCTTTTGCACACACACACTCATATGCATGTATGCGTGGCATTGACGTCTCGCCACGGCGCTGATATGTGCTGCCATTTCGGCGCACTTAAGTGCAGTTGCAAGCGCTTTGATTGCGACCAATCACTTTACTTACGTTAAACGCTGCGTATACGCAATGCGTATGCCTGTATATGCGCGCGACTTGAGTGCGCCTTGTGCGGCGGCAGACGCCTGACTAAAATGTGTGCACATTAAAATTTATGTTAACTTTATTGCACTTTCATGTAATTACTGTCAAATTGAATTAATTATGAGCAAAAATTGCAATTTCGACTCGTGAGCGCTCGCCAGTAAGCGGCCGCAACGTTCGCTGCTGATCCGCAAAAAACGCTCTACACACGTCATTATCGTCCCCCGGCCAGGTGGCTGTAAATATTTCATGACGTTGCGGTGAATGCTGTGAAAGATAGTTATGCGCGCGCCAATGTGTCGGATTAAGCGCTAAATTATTTATTTTTAGTGCAGAGTTTGCTGCAGATACGCAAAAAAACTTGTGCATGTTTTAGGAAAGTGAAAATCAGGGAGATGAAGCAGGACAGTTAAGTTTTGGATTTGGAAATTAATAGGTGGACAAAACTTCTCACTAGGTTAAATTCTGTCGATCGAAAAATATATTTTTTCTACCACAGGTTTGCTTGTGGACTCCTAAAAACAGTAAAAATAATATGTGTCTGCCACTTGGAGTCTATTGAAGCTTGTAAGACTCCGCGCTTTCTTCGACAATATCACAAACGGCGTCTCTGAAAAAAAATCAGTAAACACAATAAATATGTTCACAAATCATCTCTACCCACACATACCGGCGAGGGAGTTGTGGGAGGGAAGAAGCCGTTGAAGGAGAGAAAGAGTTAGCTTCTTCACAAATAGGTCAAAGCTTGGTGGAAAGGTTGGTGGAGGGGTCTATTGTCGTGAATTCTCTATCAACCCCAGTTTCATATTTTTTGACTGTTGCAGTGTCTCCCAGGCCGACGTTGCAGCCACTAAAGTAGCAGTAGATTTGCTGCTCCGAAGTGCAGCCTTCTTCATTAACAATACGTTCAGGGCTGGTCGAAGAGGTTAAGCTCGTTATCAAAAGCATGGAGTGTTTTTGTAATAAGACTGGTACGGGTACCACGCCACAGCGGAAACGCAGGAAACTGCAAAGCCTGATGAGCTAGTAACGACATCCTAGAACCGCTATCGGTAGAATGGAAGCGATTCGGTGCCCCCTTTTCCTCTTTTGTTCTACGCTGTCGCAAAAGATATAGCGAGCCCTCAGTAATAGTAGCCTCCTACCAGACGCCATCTGCAGAAGGTGTATGGAAGAAGATGAGGTGAAAACAACTCAACACTTCCTTCTGGACTGTTCCGCGTTTGAGAAGACAATACTTAAACACTTGGATGCGCATACCTTCAGACATCCAATCGAACTGGAGTGAATGGAAATTATACGGCCGTGCAAATTCGTATTGGCTACTAAGCGTTTTGCTAATTTATAGTTCGAACATAGGAGCTATTATTTTCTAGGACATCACAAAAGTCTATATATAGATTTTTGATCAGCTCTCTAAACTAACTTAACCTTAATGAATATTAAATGCAACGTATTTCAAGATTTACCACAAAGTGTCATATTGCCACACAGCACGTTGTAGCCCTTTTCAAAATTTAGTTAAGCCCATAGTATCCATTTCAGAACGTAGGTTATTCCACTTAAAAAAAGGATTCACTTAAAAAGCCTTCGATATGCCTTTCACCACTCAAGCCACATTTTCCACCTTTTCAGCTTCAGTAGTTTCACATATTTCGCCACTTAATATTTATCATTTACTTGAATCTCTGAGCAAACACGTAACTACACATTTAACCTGTCGGCAAAAGGTGAATGTGCGCCCTTCCAAAACCTATTAGTGGACTTCCGTACACAGCATTCGCGTCGGTGGACTTTTGCCTTGCCAGCTGGGCATTGTCAACGGTCAGCAACTGATAGCCATGGCAATTGCTTGAAATTGCTAAGAATTGGCTAAGTCGCAGCCACATTTTCTCAGGCACACTGCTACGGCGTTAGTGAGTCAAATGGTGTGTCCACGACAACAGGTAGGCAAAGGTACTTTTCGACCTTCTGTCTAAGGGTATAAGCAATTAGCATTTTGACAGTGACAATATGAGAAAGTCAAGTCGTCAAGCTTGATTTATTCGAATTGGTGTAAAAAATCATTGAACTTTTGGGTCTACAGTAGTATTGTTGACTGTGTGCGTTTGTATATTTAGTTATGTTTACGGAAGTATTTATGTAGATTAATGTTATTGCCAGATATGGTACATCAGCTCCTCTGTGCTGCAAAAAGGACAATAATTTTGGCAAAAAGGTTGAAAGTTAATTTTATCTAGCTTTGATTGTTAGAAGGTTTATGTTTTTTCGTGCCTATGCTCGTCTTATACTGAAGCAACCTAACATATTTGTCTCAAAAGGCGAGAAACTATCAAAGAGTTTTCGTATTTGATGCTAGATTTAGACCGTATTGAGTTTCTAGTTTTATAAATATAATGTACATATGGAATATTGCATTTAAAAGAGAGGGGGAAAGCAATATTAGCTGAGATAGTAGCAAAAAAAGATTTAATATGAATAAAGCATACCTAAGCTTCATAGTTAATTTTTATTTTGTTCGTAGCCCAGACCATCTGTAATTCTCAACTGGTTCATGAATTCTCTTTTAAAAAGTTATCGCTTAATTTGAGCACTGCACTGAGCTGCTTTCACAAAAAATGCTATGTAGTTGTAATAAAGCCACTGGTTCTAACATTTTCATCAACTCAGCCTCAGTACAGAGAAAATTCGTTTTAAATATGCTTATGCGCAAATCATTTAATTGAGATTTTTAATTTTTTCAACTATCCAAACACTCGATTGTTACTAGAATTCAACTTTTGTTGAATTGATTTTGCTGTAGAGTGCCATCACATTAGGGTGGGTAAAAAACCTAATTTTTTCTATGAAGCGAGTTATTTTTTCAATTAGTTGCTGGCTCTATACCGGTTTTAGACCCATAGTCTCTTAGGAAAAATTGTTCAAAATGATACGTAGAATACTTCTCGCCTACACGATTTTATAGAAAAAAATCGACCTGCTCTAATATATATAATTTTTTCCCATTATTAACTTTATCGGTTTTTTTATAATACAGTAATTTATTTGCACACCTAACAACCCACCCTACCACATTTGTACGTGTACATATAAACGCGGGATGTATGTATGTTTGTGACTACACATGTCACTGCATTTGTTAGCCTCACAAGGTTGATGGCAATTGCGTGCCGTCTGCGAAGTTGTGATTTATTTGGCCGCCGCAATGGCGGTACTGGCGGTTACGAGGGACCACTAGACACCGACAATTCACAGCGCGCACTGTACCCGCGACGAATGCGGAGCTCATATACATACATACATAGGTACGCAGGTACAACCGCCATAAGCGCAGACGTGCATAAACTTTTTAAACGCTTTTATTTATTGAATGCGTTTTGTATTGTGTAGCGCGGCCTCCAACCTCCGCCACCGCCGCCGCCGCCAGCTCCACCGCCAACAACGTCAATTGACAGCAATAAAGAGGACCTTTTACTCAAACATGCAAAAAAAAAAAAAGAAGGCGAATAAATAAAAACAAATAAAAATAAAAATTCGAAATCGCAAAAATCACTGTCCAGCCGCAGTCGGTCGGTTGTGTGCCTGCGCGGCAGTCGCATGTCGATGCCGCCAATCTGGAGTACAATAAATTACCAATTATATTTTCATTTCATAATTCTACCGGCTGATATACAGCAAACCATTCAAAACGCAAATGAAATGAAATGAACTCGCCACAAGCCCGCCAAGCGGTGCGCGCCTACCACCCGCGCTCATCCTGCTGCCGCGCGCATCAAGCGCCGCTGCGTTGGCTATCGATTCACCGTGTGTATACGTTGCGCGTTCACTGCAAATATACTCGCAAACAAATATTGTTGATTCACTTGTTGTTGTTATTGCTGTAGTCATTATGGCGGTTATTGTTGCCGCTGCCGCGCTGCATGTCGATTTAATATTCAGAAAAGCGCAAGAAATCAAATTAACTACTTAATGAAAACCCCTTTTTGCTGCCGTTTTTTGTTTTTACCCAACACAGCGCCCCTCAACAGACAGTGGCCCAGCAACTACCTGCGTACTTGTTGTTATGCGCGCACATTTACATATGTGTATGCATATAAGGCGTGTACGCATTCCCCATGGCGGTCGCCCACTGCGCTCAACATAATGACAGCGGAATTGCAATTTAAAATGCAATAAATTTAAATAAATGCAAACAAATTGGCATTGAATTGCACAATATTCTTCAGTTTAATTTTATCCCTCTGCTTCTGCTGATCTCATTTCGCACTGACTTTTGCTGCGGCATTGAGGTAGGCTGCACGTTAATTAACCGCTTCGGTTTGAATTATAATTTATACGACTACGTAAGTAAAGAATAATTTCTTATGACATTGGAGATGAAGAATTTATTGCCTGGAGTTGCGAATACTGGAGCTTTCGGGAACGATATGGAAAAAATGGCTTTGATTTGCTAATGAATGTTTAGTTTTCCAATTAAAAGCTGGAAAACCTCGAACAAACTTTATTTTCTTATAGCATTAGCAACAGCGATGAAGATTATGATTGGCTGTCAAAAGGTTTAGTCTCATTTTTATAAGCTCAAAATGGTCCAAAGCTCTAATTTGGATTATTTTTTCACTATCAAAGTAATCCCGACCTGAAGTAATACACTTACGCCAACGATTTTTGATTTAGATTTTTTCCAGTCCTTGAAATACTTTTCAGAAGCACTTATTGCGAATTCCTTTATCTCTCTTAACGAATTTTGTTTTATCTTCTCGTTCGACTGAAAACGAGTTCCACGGAGCGGCAATTTCAGTTTCGAGAACAATAAAAAATCACAGAGAGCCAAATCTGGAGAATACGGTGATTGACCGATGGTATTCATTGTGTTTTTGGTTTTAAATTCGATCACAATCGTGGCTCGATGCGACTGTGTATTGTCATCGTGTAAATTCCATCAATCCTTTTTCCACAATTCCGGCCGTTTCGAAGGATGCTCACACGCAAACGTCTCAAAATGGCTAAACCGAGCTATTTATTGATCGTTTGGTCCTTCGTTATAAATTCATGATGCATTAAACCACGAATATCGAAAAAACAATGAGGCTCATCTTAATTTTGAGCGGCTTTGACGTGGATTTTTTATTTTCTGCACGTGTTTTCTCTCCATTCCATTGATTGTTGACTGGTTTGCATGTCAAATTCATAAACTCATGACTTAGTAGAGTTATATTACTCCCCATAAATGTGGGATCGGAATTCGCACGATTAAACATATCCAAAGAGACCTGTTTACGGTACTCGTTTTGAAGAAAATTCAGTTTTATCGGAACGAGTCGAGCAAGAACGTATTCCATACCTAAAATATACACCGGAATCATTCCAATGGACACGCGAGAGATGTCGAGCTCTACTGCCATCTCTCTTACGCTTGCCTGATGATTTTCCAACACCATATCTTTCACTTTTTTAATATTTTCTTCAGTTGAAGATGTCGAAGGTTGTCCAGAACGAGGCATGTCTTCAACGATCTCTCGTCTTTGAAGGCTTTGAACCACTCGTAGGTTTGTGTTTGTGATAAAACTAAATCACCGTAAGCCTTTTCCTACAATCGCACCGATTCTGCACTTGAAATTTGGTTAGAAATACCAAATTTGAGACAAATTCTTTGTGCGATATTTTTATCCATTGTTTCGACTTAAGCAGGAGATGTAGAAAAACTGATTGACAGATCGCGCTCGTATTTAGCATACTAATTAAGGTCAGTCCAACCAACTTAGAAATCTACTTTTTTTTAAATATCAGTAACCCGGGTAATAGTTACAACTTCCGGGTGCTTTTTTGTTCCATGGTATGACAAATATATTCGAAGGTTAATGGACCGTGTCAGAAAGTATGAACCCAAACTATGTTCTATGCTTGAAATTATTGATTATTTTCTGACTTCTATATATACGGAAAACTTTCTTATTGAAAAGAAAGCGAAAAGTTTCAAACAATATCCCCAATATACCGAAAAGAGATTCCTTCGACAAGCTTGTGCTGTTTCTAGGCGATGAATTACAATTTGAGTCTCTCAGAAGTATCTATCCCAAAAAGAATTGTTTCTTAGGTGTGAATAATTAAGCGAAGCAAAATGTTTCGCAACTCTTATGATTTGTCAAGCAAAAGTCGTAATTTTTTAAAAGAAAGAAATATTGAAATCAAAGTGGCTTACGCTTTGATTTCTTGGCTTTGTTGTAAAGGTCAAAAAAAGCGAGGAAAGTTGTGTGAATGGACCATAAGAGATTTAGATGGCTATCAAAGTTTTCACAGGGGTTCTATATAATCCTTAGCCCTTTTATAATGGATTTCTTATTTACAATACTTTTACAAACTAAAAATACTGGCATGGACTTAATATTAGCTAACACTTTGAAATTTAATCCTAACTCCGCTGTGACCTAAATATCGATTTCAATTAAACTATGCACCCTTAAAAGTTAGTGTGTAATTGAATTACACAGTTTCATTAAAATTGCAACATAAATTCAAGCTTTTCGCCAGCCACCACTATCGCGCGGCTAAGTCAGCCAGCCATAATGGCAAGCGCAGAGCAGATGTGGCAACAGCGCTGGTGTTTTAGCCGAGTTCGGGCATGATATGCAGCCAATGTGCGACCAATGCGACTAACGTGACCAATGGCATACCAATAATATTTCAGCAAAAAGGTGTCTTCGCGACAAGGATCCAATGCCGGTACGAATGCCAGGTGTAGTCGACGCGCTGTGGCAGGTATTTGCCACTGAAATTAACCTTAAATGCAATTTTGTTACTGTGAAAATACATTTAAAGTGAAAATGCCATTTAAAGAAATGCAAAAAAGTGGCACAAGCGAAAAAAACGCCGAAGAAGTCACAAAAAGAAACAAGCAAGTAGACACTGCATGCACAGAAGAACAATAGAAGTGGGTGAAAGAAAGGACGGCAGACATGATGAGCGCGGCGGTGGATGGTGGCAAGCGGGCGGGCACGGAGAATGGCGCAAGACAGCATAGCAGATTTAGCACGAAATCGAATTGCAAAATAATTGAATTGGAAAATGGCCACAAACGTTGACAACCAAACGGCAACCGCAAAGAAAACGGAAAAAAGCAAAAAGAAAGAAAAATGCACACTCAGGCACACAGATGATCATAAAAAACAAAAGCAAATGCAATGAGAAAAGAATTGTTGCTTGCAACATGCAACAACTCGCGACAGCCACTTAGAGTTAGCAGCGGCAGTGGCAAGCAGTCAACCAACAGCCACCAGCCACCAGCAGCAGTTGCTCTGCAGGCCAACAGACGAGTGACTAATAAAATATTAGCAAACGACGACGACGACAAAGGCAACGGCCACGGCGACCTCTGACGCGGCAGCGCAAATGGTCATGCCCCATGATGTTGCATTGCAGCGCAACGACAGTTTGTACGACTGTGTAAGTCTAAAGTTGTTGCTGTTGCTTGGTGGAAGCTGCAGCTCAAGCCTTCACGCATTTATTTAAAATTCCAGCTTCCAGCTGCTTACTTGCTAACTTGCCGCAACTACTGCTTCCTTTGGCCGCACCGTACGCTTGTTGGCTTTGTGGCCTGCGTTGCGGCGCATCGAACGTCCATCGTTCACTTTGTGGCTTTTATGGTGTTGACATTGTCTTAAAGCGCGACATTTCTAATTTGGCATTTAAATGTTCATACCCAATTACGTTTTTTACGAGTACGACGATGTACGCTCTGTTGCATGCAACATATGCGTATGCAAGTAGCTGCTATTTAAGTGTTACACTGTCATTCTTTATTGCTAACACTGCTACTGCTTTGGTCAGTTACTTCGCCCGTTGCAGGCTGGAGTGTGCTGTTGTTGCTGTTGCAAGTCCATATGTTTGGTATTTGTGCTATTTCTTTATTGCTCATTTAGCCTCGGTTAATTACACATATGGTAATTGAATGTAATTTGCATGCGTGTCCAGTGAAATGGAATGAAGAACAAATGAACGAGAAATTTAATAGAAACGAATTGGAATGGCGAGGAATGATGCGAAAAAATAAAAAATGTTATTAAATGAACAGAAACGGAATGGAGATACTCCGAAGGGAAGAGAAGTGGAATGATATGACAAGGAACGGCGTGGAATGAAGGGAAATGGATCGCAATAAAGAGAAACAAATCGGAGTAAAGACAAATGAAATTAAATGAAGAAGAAAAGAGAAACAGTGTAGAAACAATAGAACAGGACTGCAATGAACGATGTCAAGCATCGAAATCCAAAGCAGAATAACTCCTGTCAACAGTTGCTACATCGGATTGAGTAGGTAATTGAGAAGTAAAGTTCACTCTCGACGAAACAAGACCAAATTCAACAAGTCAGTTTTCATACCCGTCAGGCCATATGGTGTGAATTCATGGACGATTACCACATCTGATGAGTCGGGGTTACAAGTTTTTGGAAGAAAGATTTTGTGGAAGATTTATGGGACTTTGCGCAATGGCAACGCCGAATACGAGATATATAACAACATTGACATAGTTCAACCAATTAAGAGACAGCGGCTTCGCTGGCTCGGTCAACTCGGTCTGCCTACTTTTGGGATCCTTAATTAGTATTATTAAGTATTATTAATTATTTTCACGGGTCGGCAAAAATCTTCTTAACTGTATCCTCCGCGCGGGTGCCGACTGGGCAGTGGATGCCGCTGCCTACAATGTCATGATATCAAGCTGGCTTCCGGCAGAGTCTTCACTTTGCAGGCAGGCAACTCCTAGCGAAGGCTGCTTTCTCAAGTAAGTGAATGGGTAATACAATGGATATTACTAATAAGGTACCTGGCAGTAGGTACTCGTATAAAACGCTAGGGGTAGGGACCCCTGATTTTTATAACACATAATGAAGAACAATGAAATAACGAAGCGAACTGGGATATCAGTCCAAGGCGGGAATTAAGCAGGTACTACTGAAAAACCAGTTTTACAGCGCACGGGTGCCATAGTCCATGAAGACTCCGACCAAGAAGGCACTGTAAGCACTAATGCAGAAGAAGAGCTTCTTCGCTCTCCTGTGTAGGCAACCATGGGTTCCAACTTTGACAACAATAGCGAGAGGTAATCGGAAGAAGCCAAGGAAGGCTTGCCGAGAGCGAGATACAAGGCGGCGATCGGAATTTTTAACCGTCCCGAGGGCAAGTCCAGTAGGAAGAGGTGATGAAACACCTGAATTGGGCTAGAGGGGGTAAAGAATGGCCAGGCTCACTTCAACACTCGAAACTAGTGCAATGCCTCGGATTCAGCGTATTCTAACCGCATTGCAGAGCATATCGCCGTAAAGAGGTAGCACTCGACAGAAGGCGAAATGAAGGTGCCTTTGAGAAAGAAGAAATGCAAAGACGTAACCAGGAAGCTAGACTTCAAGCACGTGGACAAACCGACAACGTCCAAGATAGCGGTGGCAGCCAATGAGATAGCATTTGACCGCCGCGCACCGCAGTATCTACATGTTCTCCTGTCCTGTCAACTCCATAACTTTATTTTCGCTTTTACATTTAATTTCTTTGACAATGAATGAAAAAGATAGCGAGTGGAGTAATATCGAATCGAATTTAAGTTTTTTAGACATAAATAACTGTAAAAGTTCATTCGTTATTATTTTTTTTTTTTGACCGACGTACCTAAAACTAAAATAACTTCCGTCACGATATTTAAATTTTTTCTTACTTAAAACTACAACAAAACTATATGCTTAAACTCATAAAGAGCAACTATAGTTTTTCTCTTCTAGCCTCTTTACTGATTATTTATCTACTTATTTTGGCTCATTTATTTCGCTCACATACACAAATGGAGGTTCATTTCGATAGATCACCACTAACAAATGCGCTGCGAGTCTAGACGAAATTAGTTTTCTCTCAGCGCCAAATAAGGGGTGGCAGCAGCCATTACTCTTCACTTAGCAAGAAAAAAGTAATAAGCGTGTAACCTAACTGAAAGCTGAAAAAGCGAGCGGCAAAGCAAAAAACTAAACAGCAAATAAATAGCCAAAGTAGTAGAGGTCGGGCACAGAGGCGGCAGGGACGAGAGGAGCACAATACCAGCAATATTTCATTTTAGGCAAATAGACAAGTCATCACGGCAGTGGCTGCTGCCACTACGTCAGCAGCTAAGTATAGACAAGACATAAGAGGCTGGCTAGCCAACAAACAATAGCAAACAGACAACGGACAACACCAACACAATAATAACAATTTGAGTTGCGTCAAGAAATTTTGTCTGCAAATGGACAAATTGTCACCATGTTTGGCAACAGTGACGAAAAACGCTGTCAAGCACACGCACACGCAAACATAGATGCACGGCTGTATTGCTAGCTTTGCTTAATCAATGATAAATTACCTGCGTCCGCTTGTTGTTTACAATTTTTTGTTGCATGAAGCTGCGCAACAACCGACGACGTTGACGGCAATGGCAATGGCTGTGGCAACATTTCAAGGGCAACATTTTGATGATGTTGCTGACAAAGTGTGCAACACATGCACCAAAGCGACAGATAAATGAGGCACCAGTAGCAGCCGCAGCCGCAGCAAGTGCAGCGCACAACAATAAGCATAAAAATATTGCGAAAGGTAGAAATAGCAGAAACAAAAATGTTGACAGCAACAACAAATGCGCTGCTTAATACCTGCCTGCATAGCTGTCACATATGAAAATGCTATTACAGCGGCTACCGTGCAGCAGCACAACTGCGCAGTCATTTGTGGTGGGAGCTGGACTTTTTCCTCAGCCATTTTCTGCTATGCTACGCTTGGTTATTTTTCGTGCAACATACGTGGTTTTTGCGCATCACAACTGCCAACTGCCAACGTTGCCTACCTATATTTTATGGCATATTAAACGGCATAAACATAGCCATTGACCACGAAACCGCGGCAGCCGTGGCTAGATGCTGCGTGCACCTTGCATGTTGCAAGGCTGAAAAACGGCGTGTGCACACATACACGCACACACAAATGAGTGCTCATGAAATTGGTGCGCTTAAATCAACTAGCTTCGTGTGGCATAGTCTCTAAACTTGCCACAGTTACGCGTTGCAACGGCGGCGTAGACAACAGCAGCCAGCACATAGGTTTCAGCGGATCCAGTATTATTATCATCATCATTATTACGAGCATTGCTGACCATTTTCATTGCAGCCTCGTTGGTTTGCTTCATTTAGGCTTCCACTTGTAGTTTTTGTGTGCTCCTCTTCAGCTTTTATTTGTGGCAAAAATTTTGTGATTTATTTGATGTGTCAAGCAAAGCGTTCAATTAGTGGCTTAAATTGTTAATATGTATAGTTTTGTATATAAAGGAACTTTGTGCGCGAAAGATTTTATTGAGCTTTTGGAAATACAAACCTGGTACGGGGAGCGAAAGCTCGAAGTAAACATTGGTTGAGAGATATTTTGATTCTTAAATGAAATGTATAAGAAGATTTTAGTCTATTGAGCTCATAAGAAGTCGAAGAAAATGATGACCTAATATATTTGGGTTATAAAACACTGGCTTTGAGGACTTTTTGGGTTGTAGGTTACATTTTCTGCTGAACATCGTAAAACTTAGGATTATATTCTTTCTTCAAATAAGCTTATAAAGCAATGAAATAGTTATTAGTTAAGCCTATTCACAATTCTCAACGAGTTAATGATATATATGCCAAATATTAAGGCTTCCAATCTCCAATACAAAAATTCTTGTTGGGTCTCCTGCAAACCGCACAAAAACCTGCACTGCTTTCATAGCTTTCCTACACACTTTTTGTTCATTCATAAAATGCAACCATAACTCGGTTCGGTTGCGCCGTTTGCTTGCCTCGTATTTGCTCCTCAACCATGCCATCGAGCGCAACTTAACTTATGTTCGACTTTATTAGTTTAGACTTGACTCAAAGTTTACGTTCTCATACTGTATCCTGCCGTATGCGCGTATGAGCACGCCGTGAATTGCTTAGTCAGCATTGTAGTGGCTTATGTTGAAGATGATGATGTTGTTGATGATATTCTGCTGCTCCGCTACTAACTTAAATGGCAGCACGAATTGTGCCATGTTTTATTTACTGTTTCATAGTGGCGCATAAAAAAGTACGAATTCACCGCTTTGCTCCACCGCTATCGCTTCCTCACTATTGGATTACGTTCTTCCTTATTGTCTGGCGGTTGCTGGAAAAAAGTTGCTTTCTTCGGTATAGACTAATCGAACGGTGCAAATGTAGGACATAAATAACACGTAATTGCCACTAGTGAAGATATTTAATGGTTGATATTTTTTGTTATTTAAGAAATGATTTTTATGTGGTTTTTGCGTTGAAGAAAAATATCTCAGGGATGCAGGAAATAGTCTCAACGTGACTCAAATTTATTTATGGTGGTAAAATGCTGTTTTGATGAAGGATTTTAGTTTGATATGTCTTTATACCATATAGTTTTGAGACTGGTTTGGTGGAAAATTTTTAGGCTAGAGCTATAACAATAACTTTTAGATCTCCAGATATTTGAAATACTTATTTTTATTGCATACTTTCTAGGAAGAATATTGCTTGCCAGGTATTTCTGTCATTGAAACTATTTTCTTAATTTCTGTTTGCTTTTTTATAGTAACGACTTCGACAGTACTAAAAGGAACTGCCTCTATACCGGTCTCTCTGGACTTGGTATCTCCGGAAAGCTAGTACAGCTGTGTAAACTGACGTTGAGCAACAACAAAAGCTCTTTTAGGATCGGGAAAGACCTCTTTCAGCCGTTCGAAACCAAGCGAGGTTTCAGACAAGGATACTTTCTATTGTTCGACTTCTCCAATCTATTGCTGGAGCAAATAATACAAGCTGTAGAGCTAAATAAAGAAGGTACAATCTTTTATAAGAGTGTACCGTTGCTGGCGTACGACAATGATGTGGATATCATTTACCTCAATAACAGCGCCGTTAATTCTGCTTTCTCCAGATGGGGAATCGAAGCAGGGCCTGATAGTGAACAAGGGCAAGACGAAATATGTCCTGTATGCAAACCAACAGTCATCGCACGCGCGACTTTGGCTCCAACGTAACTGTTGACAGTCATAACTCCGAAGACGTAGATGATTTCGTCTATCTTGGAACATCAACAATAATTTCAGTCTTGAAATATAACGCTTTATAGTTCTTGCCAACAGGTGCTACTTCGGACTGAGTAGGTAATTGAGAAGCTAAGTCCTCTCTCGATGAATAAAGACCAAACTCTTTAAGTCCCTCATCTTCCGCGTCCTGCTTTATGGTCCGGAGGCATGCAGAATGACATCATCCGTTGAGCTGGCCATAGGAGTGTTCCAGCGAAAAGCTTTGCGAAAGATTTATGGTCCTTTGCGCATTGGCAACGGCGAGTATTGCAGTCGATGGAACGATGACCTATGTGATATATACGGCTATGTTGACACAGTTCACCGAATCAAAGGTAGCGTCTGCGTTGGCTAGGTCATGTTATCCGGTTGGAAAAGAACACTCTAGCCTTGACAGTTTGCGGTTCTGCAACCACCGGTGGAAGTAGAGGAAAAGGAAGACCCCGATTCCGTTGGAGAGATCAGGTAGAGTAAGACATAGCTGCACTTGGTATCTCAAATTGAGGCCAAATATCGAAAAAAAATGACGGGCGCGCTGTTATTAACTCGGCTGTAACCGCGTAAACAGTGTCCAACCCAGTAAAGAAATAGAAGAAGAGTAACGACTTAAGACACCACAGTGGCACTAAATATGTTTCTATTAAAATTAACTGCTTCTAAAAGCCATTGATTCAGATCTATGGTTACATGCCAGCTATATACGTACCGATTTAGTACTCTGACCTTAGCTGAAATTACGAAAGTATATCTTCGTGCACTTAGTTTAGCCATAAATACTGTCAAAGCGCTTAACAGGCTGTTGCTACTACAGCAACAACGGCAACAACCTGCCTTGACGGCGGCGGCACTTGAAGATGCTCGCCGCGAATACGGCCTCCTTGGCGCTGGTGCTTGGCAAACGATGAGCCAATACATCAAAGCTAACGAATGGCCCAGACAAAGTGTTGCGCTGCCACTAACGGTCTGCGGAGGGAGAACGGCAGACGAGTGTAGCTCAAAAGGCAAATCAATAGGTGTATAGCACAGTTAATGGCACGACTCGTAGAATGTGGAGGCTGTGCAGTGTAGGTGCGGCAGAATCAACTTCAGCAAGCTGCATTAGAGGCGAAGAGCGATTGCGCACGCGTGAACGAAAAAATATTTGCGGCAATAAAAACGGCGCGCAAATTAAATAAATTATTGCGTGGTCAATCGTGAATGGTTGGTATGAAGCGGCCAAACCAAAAAGTAAGCGGCAAAAGAAATTTATACGAAAAAAGTTTAGAATCGAAAAATAAAATACGCTGAAAAGAATGAAGCAAAAAACCTAATGATGCCCACATAAACATAACTCATGTGAATGCAACGTGTGAGCGCGCCACATACCGGCCACATTTTACGCGAGCAGCTGTGTGGCAACAAACTGAGCTGACGCAAAATGAAAAAACGCAGAAAGCGCAAAACCGTTGGCCACAAAACACCACTTCGCCACTGAGCAAGTGTAGTACAAAGAGTTCAGGCTTAAAAAATGCGAAACATTTTGTACAATTTGTGCCTCATTCGATTCAATAACAATTCCTCATCTTCAGTGAAACGCATGCAGTCCGCAGACTGTTACAAACTGCAACAATGCTTCAGCGCATATGCAACACGCCGCCGCACGCAGCAGTGTTGCAGGCACACAACTTATTCCGTATTCTTGCTATACTTGCAGAGAAGTTGGTGGAAGATGCTGGCCGCGACTCTTGCGCACTTTGCGCATAATTGATGTGTCCGTATGCCACTAAATTATCAATTGACCATAAATTTGCTCATTACGCGCTCAGTGCGCACTAAACCGCGTCGTCTGCGTCGATGTACAGCATGCTGCAACAGCCAGTAGACAGCCGGAGAACCATTTGTCCTCCATCGTCGGCGTATTAAATCCTCTGAAGGTTGCAACAGCGGTGGCGGCAACAATTTACAAGCGAGCGCTGCGCTGTGGAGGCTGTTGGCTGTGATTACTATGTACAGCAGGATATTGAGTCGCAAGAAGTATTTTTCGCTCTTTCACACTGTTCTCAAATGTATGTGTGGCAATTTTTTGTCGTAGAGAGTTTTTTGAAAATAGAACTTTTACAAATTCTAGACATTCTTTAGTGGGGTCACATTCGCGTATGGTGCTTATAGAAACCTCTGTATACGAGTATAGATACGTATATGTTGTCACAGTTGTGAAGTTATAACTTCAGGAAGAGCTTTTGATAATGAAGAACCGAATTACCTGTGATGCCTTCCTTAGATATCAAGCTATCTTATGAATCGTTTTGAACGAGATATTCACAAAATGAAAATCATTTGTAGTGCAGAAACGACGCTGACTGTGTCCGCCATTTTTTGGCATATATTGACTCGTATATATCATTTAAGGTCAACCAAGGGCACAAAGTGTAATAGGTGCATGCAGGAAAAGAGAAAACATTGTAACATTATCATTGTATCTGTAACACATAATTTGATTTTTTGCGATATTTCGCTTAAGAACCAATATACTATGTGTATATTATATATGCACAAACATTAAACAATATACAAAAATTCAACTTCAAGCGACGAAAATGAGTAACCGCGAATAGTAACCAAATTGAAACTCATTCTATTTTATAGGGGATTAGAAAACAAAAGCAAATATTAAACATCGAAAATCGCTTTGATGTTTTATAGAAGTATTCTCTATTACGTATAAAATCCATATACTTTCGCATGCGTTTAACCAAATTCTAGAGAACTTTTTCCAACTCTGATTGAGGTGTCTCTATAACATGCGTTCTGAACACATCAACCGGCTCTTCAGATATCGAATTTCGTTGATATCTTAGTTTGTTTTTTAAGTACAGAAATGAAAATAAGTTATTTGGTATCCAGTACATAATATACGATTCATCAAATCGATGTTTTGAGAGCTCGAAAATACAATTCTTTCAGTCCATGTGTGAGGACTCGCATTTTTGCGGTGAAAAGTGGCTTTTCTGGTTTCTTAAAAGGCAACGGGGAAAAAAATGATTGTATGCCACTCAGAATTTATTGTTTTATGTTGTTCCGACGGTATAGTTGCGACACGTTCAGTGTTTCCAAAAAAAACAGGCAATTATTTGCTTGGAAGTGCTTCGAAGAAGAATAACTTCTGACGGTTTCGGCTCATCTGAAAGCACCCATACAGTCAACTGTTGTTTACTTTCGGGTTCATAAGCATAAAACCACGATTCGTGGCTTCTTATGATCTTATAGACGTGTTTTGAAGCATCGCTGTCGTATTATTATTACATTTCTCTCAGTTATTCGATATGAGCTTGTTTTGAAAAATTAGTATCAAAATTATTATTACAAATGATCGTTCAAAATCCATACATTCAATAGTCCTACTAATGTCTATATCTGTCTCAATCTGCCGATAAGTCACATGACGATCTTGCAATATCAGCTTGCGCACCACCATCAATAGTTCTCGAAACAACAACTGATTTTGGACTACCCGCACGAAATTCGTCTTGGCTTGATCTATGGCCTAGATTGAATTCACAATACCATCCACCAACACTGGTCCTTGATAGAGCTTCATCGTCAAAAATGTAATTGAGTTCATCGATGCACTGTTGCTGAGTTAATCCACCTCCAAAATTGCAATAACTGATCGTGCGAAAATGTTGACGATTTAATACCATTTTTTAGCTGAGAGGAATATTTAAAGTTACTATAAACACTTTCAGCCCTAAAATTCAACGCAGCATCACTATTGCTAACAGATGCTGATTTGAACTAAGTAGGCAATTGAAAACTTAGGTCCCTTCCCGACGAACAAAGACCGAAATATTGAAATATTTCAGCGAATCAAGAGACAGCGGCTGCGATGGCTAGGTCACGTTCCCACGACAGTCGGGTCTACGTAACCGGAACGGACCCGGATTTTTATCCGGCCAAGGACTGTCAACTCGGCAGAATTCTGCCGCTACAACAACAACAACATGGCTAGGTCATGTTGTTCGGATCAAAGAGAACACTCTAGCTTTGACGGTTTTCGATTCAGAACTCGCCGATGGAAGCAGAGGCAGACCCTCACTCCAGTTACCAAAATATAAAAGCCTGCTATTATATGCTGCTTGTTATAAGCCTACACATTGCTCATTACTGTTTCTATAACAAGCAGCACATAATTTAATCGAAAGCTTTTCATCAGCATTACCAATTTATGTAAGCAAAATAATCGTTTTTAAATACGCGTATTAATAATATTAATATGGTCATTTATAAAAGCACCAATGGGGCCACAAACAAGCTTATATGTATGCATGCTGGTTATATAAGGAAAATTAAAATAAATTAAAATTAAAATTACATCAAAAGGGTGCAGAACGCAATTAATTTCTTTGATGAGAGTTAATTAATAATGAAAATGTGAATTAGTAACAAGGAATTGAGGATAAATCGCATATATAAGCTAGAGTAAATACAGGTACCTATGCATGTAAGCGGACCAAAGCGTATGCAAATGTATTTACATAATAGCTATTGAGCGAAATTGATAATTTTAAGTAACCATATGAGAACAATTATGCATTTGTAATCAGCGCAGTGGCAGTACATGTAGATAAATGTAAATAAATGGAATTTGTGCTGATAGGCTCATTCATATCGGAGCAATTGGAACACTGTTTTTTATGGATTATATGTTTATATTATACACATGCACATACATATATGAATATTATTTGTATGTATATGGCCACATTGATCAGTCATTAACGGTGACTTATTGAGCATATATTAAAAATCATTTTGAATTCAGTGTTGCATTAACACACAATTATTATATATCACTTTACATAAGCGACAAAATATATTCAGTTTTACTGTTGGTTATATATTGAGTAGTCGAAAAAGGCTTTTCGTATTTCACATCACATTGTTTCATACCATATAGTTTAACCAAAAAAAAAATTAAACTCGGCGAAGTTGAAAAAAAGTTACAGTTGTGTAAACATGAGTGAAGACAATGAAGAAATTCGCAATATTTTTAATTTTTTTTTTTTTTAAATAGGAAAAATGCCATGCAGGCCACCAACGAAAATTTTGAAGTTTACGGAGATGATGCTGTATCAGTTCGTGTAGCACAACAATGGTTCGCTCGTTTTCGTTCTGGAAATTTGGATGTAAAAAAAAGCCTAACTCTGGTCGTTGTAAGAGTCGATGAAATGTGGAAAAAATTGACCAGGACCGTTACATAAGCAGCCTTGACATCGCTAAGGAACTTAACATTCATCATCAAACAGTTTTGAACCATTTAAAAAAGGCTGGCTCCAAAAAAAAACGCAGTGTTTGGGTACCACATGATTTGTCTGTGAAAAATTCAATGGACCGTATCAACATCTGCGATTTTTTGCTGAAACGAAATGAAATTGAACCATTTCCTGAAGCGAATGGTAACAGCAGACGAAGAATGGATCAAATACGACAATAATGTGTGAAAAAGATCATGGTCCAAACGTAGGGAAGCTCAACAAATGGTCGCAAAGCCAGAGTTGACGCCTCGAAAGGTTATGCTTTTGATTCAACATTTTACTATCAACAACTGGTGGGATTGAAGCAAGCAATCGAAAAAAATGGCCAGAATCGATCAACAGAAAGGGTTTTGTCTTCCATTAGGCCAACGCCAGACCACACACATTTTTGATAACTCGGCAAAAACTGGGAGAGCCTGGCTGGGAAGTTTTGATGCATTTGCCACATAGCCCTGACCTTGCACCATCGCACTATCATTTATTTCGGTCAATGCAGAGCTCCCTTAATGGAGTAATGTTTGTTTCAAGAGAAGCCTGAGAAAATAAATTGTCGCAGTTTTTCGACGAGAAACCAGAAAAGTTTCACACTGATGGAATAAAGTCTTTAGCAAAAAAATGCAAAAAGTGGTGGACAAAAACCGTACATCTTTGGTTCATTAACGCTCATTATATATTAAAAAAACCTTTAGCGCCAGCATCCAAAAAATCGATTCAGCTCTGTTAATGCAACCAAAACCCAAAAATTTACCTTATGCAAATACGCATTTAACAGGCAATCAATGGATGTGAAGCCCCCTCCACATCTCCGTGTAACAGCACACATATTAGTACGTTGGAATAACAAGCCAACGAGTAATCAACTAATTACAATGCAAAGATGAAATTTTGCTTAATTGCTCGACAGACCAAAAGGAAAACCCGGATGAGGCCAATAACAAGTGAGCACACAAAAAGAGAATGAGCAAAGCACAACAATGGTCGAGCTTAAAGGTATGAACGCCTACGCCGGAAAGGCTGCTGCAGCAAAAGTTTCATATGTACGAACACTTCAAATCTATGTAGTAGTTGTAATAGTTGTTATTGCACTTGTAGATGGAGGTGAGTAGCCCTAATTGTATCCTGATCACGCACAATGACCAGTCAACGGCAACGCCACAGCCAATGGCAATTATACAAGCACAACTATGTAAACAACAGCTGCTGGCTGGCGTAGCAGGAAAAAAATTTCTTCCAGCAAATCATAATTATTATCATTAGAGCTACCTTTACGCATATATATATACTTGTACTAGAATGTATTAGCATACAATTAGGAGCAGTGAGCAGTGGCAAAGCCTTGGTGCGGACGCCCAGCGATAAGGCACAATATTATTAACTCACACCCCTATGGATGTGTATGTGTGTGTGTATATATGTATGGAATCTGTGCGGCAGCTTTGAAACTCTCACAAACTCTGATTTCTATTGGCCAACCATAACTCATCCACTTATGAACTCGGTATGTTAATTAGTTAGTTGGACGCTTAGTTAGCTGTGTAAGGACGTCTCATCAGCGCCACAAGCGGCTGTAGTGGTTGTAAGTGGCATTGGAACTCGTGAAAAGTTCTGCAACATTAGACCGTAATGAAAGTGGCAACAATGCAGCGAAAGTCAAAGGGAAAAGTAGCAAATTGAGCGCGCAAAGCTAACAAACATCGAGAATATCGTTAGCGAGTTTCAATACTGCCACTTTGTTGCTAAAGCACTTCTGCAATTAGCGGTAGACATGCTAGCTACTTACGGCGATATGGTCGCCTTTATGGGAATACCGTTATATATTTTTCATAATCAAAGCTTGCTACTTTTTTTCTTTCTGCTCGTATGCTTTTCAATGCTGTTTACGGTATTTACCTTCTCCATTTTGCATAGCATGTATGCGCTCGTCGTGCTCCTTTACAACACCGCCGCAGCCACTGTGTATTGCTCAATATTTGCATTTTGTTTGTGCACTTTACGCCTGTTGAACATTTGGACGCTTCGATGGTTCTGCTATCAGTATCAGTCTACTAAAATAATATGTCCATGTTATTGTTTTGAGATATTTTTCAGTTTGCATATATAAGAGCATGTATACAACGGGTGAATAAGTATAGCTGTAAACCAACATTTATGACGTGATGGTATTAGAATTGAAGTTTTGTATATCGATATTTAAGAGTAGGGATTGCTTCCACAGATAAATGAGCTGCTTTCTTCTTCGATTCGTCACTTCTGAGCTCGTTATGTTTAATCTGCGATCAATAGTCAATACCTTTGGGAAATTACCCAGTTCTGTTCACCACATGGATACCCTATTCAATCGATTTACCATGATTATGCCAGTTTTCAGATTTATGCTAATTGGTGTTCATTTCGTAACTATCCAAAGCTTGCCAAAAGTAAAACCAGCAAATATTAATATCAATAACTTCACAAAATTATCCAATTCAGTTCAATGTATGGTTACTCTATTAAACTAGTACGTTTAAGATCATACTAGTTTTAAGTTTTATACCAATTTGTGTTCGTTTCGTAACTATTTAAAATTCGGTAAAAAATAAAATTTACTTCAAAGTATTAAACTGGTATAACCAAAATTATACCAGTTTTAAATTTTATACCAGTTTGTGTTCGATTCGCATATATCTATAGTGGCAAAAGTAAATGCCGCTTCTTTTATTAATTTAATTTTGGGAAGCATAAATTGTTAGAAAAACTGGAAATTTAATTTTGGGAAGCACGAATTGGTGGAAAACTGGTATAAACAACTAGCGAAGCTACAAGTAAATGAGTCCGCGATTGCAAATATAATTTTTATAGAAATTGAAATATGAAGAACAACGCTTGGCTGGATGTACACTATGTCGCAGTCACCTCTATGTTAACAAAGCAAATAACCTTAACCATTCCTTATAACTTTGAACCTGACATATATTTCAGCAAACCTAACAAAGCCTTAGAGTACTACCCACTGCAAAAAAAACCGAATTTTCACAGAGGAATTTTCGTACTGAAACAAATGTAATAACAAACCAACTAATAAAGGTAACAAAAGGCTTCAGATTGTCCAATTTTGAAGTTATATATATATAGCGTCTGCGTATTAGTATTCACTGCTATGGGTGATTCCAAAGATTTTACATAAATTTCTTCAATTTAAGGTATTTCTCTACTGTCTTTCATAGTTTTTCATTGCTCTTCTCTTGTATTTCTACAGAACTCCACATTTCTGCTTGCCACATTGCCAGTTACGACCCAACGCCCCCAAATGGCCACTGTAGTGTGCAACGAAGCGTGAGATATGTAAATGATTGTTATTAAAAAATATTGCATATTTCGTTCGAAGCTTCAACATTTGCGCGCTTTGCGGCACATAAACGTCATCAACAACATTTGCTGCCCATTAGCTGCCACAATGTGTGTAAGTTCAGCTAGAATGTATTTGTTTGCCACCCTTTTGGCTAAATGTTGCATAATGGCTAAGTTGAAGGCAACGAGCAGCTTCCTATTAACCGTTTTTCATTTCCGCACCCACGGCAAGCCAACTGTTCATTGCACTCTCCGGGCGTTGGCGAGCAATTGACGTGCGCAGCACACATGCCACAGTATGTGGCACATGCGCCATACCCACGCTGATTGCCACCTTTCGCAGCGAAGTTTTTGCTTTCGTTCCTATTGTTTTTTCCAGATTTTGTTTTTGTTATGTGCCGTAGTGTTTTTGTGTTCGCTGCTGTTCAATGCTCACTCACGGCTCCTGTGCGCTCCGCAGCAACATTGAAAGGGCAGTTCGGCTGTCAACTGCCACGTCCGCCACATTCATTCACACCTTTTTAGTAGCTTCACCGCTCTGTTGCGGCCAACACAAACACGCGCACACCGTTTGCTTTCTTCACCTATCGCTCCACTGTCTGCGTGTTGAGTTTGTGCCCCCGGTCATATTTTTTATGACTTATTAATTTTTGACAGCTGCGGCACATTAGTCGCGTACAGAGTGCCTTTCGATTATTGATGACGGCTCGGTTATTGACTAATACACTTGCACAGGTGCAAGTAGTCGCCTGTAGTTAGAAGGCAGCAGCTTGGAGGCGTTTGTTTCGTGGAACATGTGGGGGCATCACTATTGTAGGCGTATGCATGTGTTGCACGTTGTTTACCCAAAGTGTTGCTACCGCACTTTTGCATTGTTCGATAAGCAAAAAAACGACTTTTCACATAGCTCATTACACCCAACGGATTTGCTTGTTTGATTTTTTTTATGTTTTGTTGCGCTTTTGGAAAGAATTTAAAACTTTCTATTGATCAATCTGTAAGTTATAGCTTGAAAGTACCATTTCTGGTAGTGTATAAACCACATTTTATGGTAAAGGTATAGCTGAAGTACTGCCGTCCATCGCAACTGCCCTACAAGAGCAAGCTTCTTTTCAAAGTTTTAATTTCAGTTCCCAACGCTTGAGAAAGCCTTGAACCATACATTTTCTCCTTGTCTTGAAAATTTTGTTCCAGGGAATTAGTAATGTTTTTAGGTACTAATTGTATAAAGGCTGGATGGTATATAGCCCTCATAGGTTTCAAAAGAAGAGTAGTGAGGAAGTTGAGATCTCAAATTCAAAGTGAGATGTAAGAGCGTTTTCACTATCTATGCAGTCTTTAGATGATTAAGACAGCTCCAATTTAATAGTAGTCTGATGTATATGGAGGATAAGGAGTCTTCAGATGATTGAGAAAGCTCTAAACTAAAAGTAATTGGATGGAGTTTAAAGAGTAAGGAGTCTTCAAATGATTGAGACAGCTCCAATCTAAAAGCTTTGGTGAAAGAATTTGACCAAAAAAGCAAGTTATTGATCCCATGGGCTAACTGAAGAGTACAATGGACCTAGTCAATATTTAAATATTGCAACCTGCCTTGACAGATCCACCACCTGGGATACTGACATGAAACAATCTTACTTCTCCCGCCAACCTTTGGTTAGATAGCTCTTTTGTAAAGCCAAAATTGGATTATTCTGAGTAGCAGAACTTTAGGACCAATTGTGGGGATATTTTAAAGCCTTTCTGGATTTCTGCCGAGCATCGTTTTAAATTCAACCTGTTTCTAAAAACAAAAAGCAATAGCATTAGTTCTTCAACTACACATCTGTCACAGCTTCCCGAAATCCAATAAAAGCATTATTGTTGAACTTTGTTGTCGAAGAAAGCCGTCGGCAAATAGCGGAAATTCAAATTCAATGAAAACATATTGGCCACGCACACGTTTTCAATATCCCCTTGTATATTAAGTACAGATGGCGCAATTCGTATGAAATAAAAAATGGCACGAAGGCGGTAAATTATAGTGCGGAGCAACAATAAACATGGCTGCCGGCGCAGAGAAAAGAGACTGCGGAAGAATGAAATGAAAGAAAGAAAAAAAATTGATGGAATAAAAATTCGAAATTAAATAAAAATGGGACGACTCACTTAAGCGCGCGAGCACCTATGACTGCGCGAGGTAATTGCCAAAAAGGGGTGTGGCAAGTATGCGAGCTTGAGTGCCGGCTTGAGTCCGACAGCCCAAAAGCGACAGGCATACAATGTAAATACACATGTAATAGTTTATGTATGCGACTTAACGAGGGGAAATTAAGCGCATAATGAGTGCAAGCAAAAATAGCAGAAGAAGTGCGGCGCTTGCGCAACACTCTTGCCGCAAATTCGCGCACAGCTGAAGCGCAAACAAATGGAAGAGCAAATGGGTGAGCGGATATATTGAAACAGTATGTAGGGGAGTATGGGAATGTGAATGATTGCGCAAATGAGACAGCCGAAGAACAAATGAGCGAACAGCAAAGTTGAATGTTGAGGTTTGGCAGAAAAAAATTTGCTGTGAAGAATGGGCTTTGAGAATGAACTGAAATGTAATTAATTTAAATAAGAAAGGTAAAAAGAAGTGCAGGAAACTTAGCAGAAACAAAACATAAAATGAGCGAAGGGCGCAAAAAGCGATTTAACTAATGTTGCATGCAACACGTCAACATTGACAACATCACTAGCGCGTTTAAAACCGCCAAAAAAGTAATGGTTGCCCATCTGTAGCAGATTGTTAGCGCAAATGATGGCGTTGAGTGACAGCGCAAAGTGGAAGGAAATAAATAAAATGCGCCCGAAGAACACAAAAAAATCGTGGAGCCTGCAGAACGTGCAGCAGAAACGAGCGAGCGCTGCATAAATGAATACATTGTGTGCGCAGGCGCGAACAGCAACAACTCATGCAACGGTGTCATTTATTTGGCGCTGCTGTTGTTGTAGCTGTTGCGATTTCTCACACCTCTGGGCCATGCGAAAAGTAGCCGGTTGCAATTTGGACACAGCACAAACATACACACATACATACATATGTACAAATGCCATGTTGCAAGCGCATTGCAAGTATTTCTGTGGAACTGCAGACACTTGTTGCACGTACCGCCGATACAACGTGCTAGCTGCGCGTTAATATTTGCCGCACTTGTTGTTGTTGCTGCTGTTGTGCCCTCCTACTTTTTACGGTGCACTGCTTGCATTTCATTTCATTGCTGCAACAAGTCAAACTTATTATTTGCGCCGCAGTTGGCAGTAGGTGTGCTCTCGACCATGCGATTATTGCTGTAGTTATTGGTGTTGTTGTTGTTGTTGACTTTGACATGCCATCATCAGCGCACATTTGGCGTAATTTACAAACGAGCCACGGTCAGCGGCTTCGCGCAATCACACGACTGCATATAACACATATAACATATTTATATGCGCTCGTTGCATGCCCCCAACTGCATATATGCGCATACATACATACGTGCGGTGGTAATTGGTATAAGCGTGCGTGTAGTGATGCGCAAACGTCCGCCATCTGTAATTAGCACCTATTGCAGTAATTTTTATTTCCCTGCCACATAATGCCATGTTGCAGGCAAAGTTATGTATGTGTTTGTTAGTGTATGCATGCGGCAGGCTGCACTTGTTATTAAAGCAATTGCCACGCCGCAGTTAGCGGACATGCGCGTACTCGTTGCTTTTGTCATACAACTCACCTAAGTTATCGTGTTGTTGTTGTCGCTCGCGCAGCCATTGTTGCACTTTTCGCAATTGTTTTTTGTGCTGCTTGCAACACTTGTCTTCGTCGCCCATGGCTGTTTCAAGTGAATTGTGTGTTGTCACATTCATTCCTTTTGTGTATGTGTGTGCTTGTTGCACCTACTCGTTTAGCAGTGCGTCGCCAGTCCGACGCTGCTGCCACTTAGAATGACTGCCACAATATTTTCACCAATATTTTTTTCGTGTTCAGCTACAAAGTCTTCCTGGTCTAACAATGTCTGGCATAGGTTGGTAACGGCTCAAGCTTAAATATTTTTTATATAAATAAGGTATGTTCTTCATGATCAAGTTCTTTATTGCTAGTTAGCCATATTTTCAGGAAAAGTGTTGGTAACGTATGCCAAATGTAAAACGCAGGGTTGGTATAGCTCTTTCGACAAATTTTTATTGAACTAAATGTATCTTGGCTTAATCAAGCATTGTCATAGAAAGCGAGACCATTTGAATCCAACTTTTGAAATACGAGTTTTGAGGATTGACTACATTATCTTTAAATTTCTGCTACAGACGGGGTTTCTAATCAGAATATTCCCTTAGAACTTTGAAAAGGGTAATCCATTCCGAGGTTCCCTATTTTTTAATGGAAAAACACATAATCTTCAAGTTTAATGGGAAATGTTTATTATCATTCAGAAGAGCATTCTTTGGTATTTTTTGAAGATTATATCTCTCAAATGCTAGTTGTGGTTATGCCTCAGATGGTCTATCCGTTGATTTAAACTTTCGATGACTCGTTCTAGCATTTCGGCTGGTAACTGGCGAATGACATTGATTGTTGTTTCGCTCCAAGACCAGAATTGAAGCGGGATTCTTCGCATAAGCTTTAGACTTTACATGTATTCTCAGGAAAAAGTCAAACGGTGTCATATCACATGATCTTGGTGACTCATCGACGTGAAATTATCTACTGACCGACAAATTTTTCAATAAATCCATTGATTAATGCGATGTGTGGGAATTGGCGCCGTCTTGCTGAAACCAAACATCGCCGAGATCATAGATTTCTATATCAGGCATCAAATAGTCGGATATCATGGTGCCATAACGGTCGCCATTGACGGTTACCTTCTCACCGGCATCATATTTGAAAAAATATGGATCGATAATTCTACCGGGCCACAAACCACACGAAACCGTTGTTTTTTCTGAAGGAAATGACAGCTCATGAATCTCTTCAAGTTGTTCTTCGTCCCCATTGCTGCAATTTTACTTGTTTACATAGCCCGGAAATGGGCCTTATCGCTAAAAGTAATTTAACTCGAAAATGTCGGATCTTCTTGAAACTAAAGCAACGACATCAATCGTTTGGAAAGATCGAACGGCTTCAGTTCTTGCACAAGCTGTATTGTGTACGCATTCAATAAAATAACCACGACGTTGTTCAGGAGTAAGTCTTTCCATAATTAAATGCCAAACAAAAGTGAACAAAAGCAACATGACAGCTTCACAAGACTCACGCGTTATCTGTCAAAAAACGATTGAAAAAAGTAACTCTCCTTGGATCACTCATATATATTCACATATAGGCTTCATGCCAGAGTGCAGTAGATCTGAATTCTAAGTAAAATAACATTTCCCTTCGCTGTAATCTTTTTAGGTAAGGATACCTTCGACTGCATCAAAGATACATAGGTGCATTTTTAAAACCATAAAGGAGTATAAAATAATATTTACATGTAGCTGTCTGTATGGTCTGGATAGTGGTCCGATCTTAACAATTTCTTTGGAGAATGCAGTTTCCTTAGATAACAATCAATACTAAATTTCTTGAGCTATCTTGTCAAATGGCAAAGACTTCAATACGAGCTCTTGATTCCAATCGCTCGGTTTATATGGGAGCTATTTGCTAGAGCTTTGTTATCGGCGGAGCAGACAAATGATCTGTGTATTGGTGAGAAAAGGACGTTTGGAAATTTGCATATACACAGATGTATAGACAAACATGACTAAATCGACGCAGGTCGTCACGCTGATCAATTTTATAATTATATACTTTGATGGATCTATGACGTTCTTTTTGAATGTTACAGACGTATTGACAAACAGAATATACCCTGTTTAGGTTATAATTACTCTCAAAAGGACAGCACTGTTCAAAATTCATAAAATGCTCCGGTCAAAATCATTCGAGATTAAAATAATCTATTACGATATTAATATTTATTCCTGATGCTGTATTGATAGCACATACTGAGGGGTTCATGATACCTCTTCCGTGGCCTTGTAATAGGATTTTGAATATAAATGGAATGGATTCGTAGTTTTAATGAAAGAGAGTCAGTGTAAATAAGCTTCTATTTCCGTAAGTCGAACACTTTTGGTATTTTGTAGATATTTTTTGCCACAAACATAAATGTATATCAGGACTCGAGTTAATCCAATGGTTCCAGTATTTAAGGTTATAATCTTTTTAAGCATTTTATAAATACTATAGCCGGAAAACATTTCCCGCCATTTACCAAGTTCCGGACAAATTTGCAATAGCCTTAGAAGGTATATCTTAATTAATTATATTTCCAACATCGATGAGCATTTTATTTAGACCACAACATGGTTATAAGTATTGCGATATTTAAGACAATTACAACAAAAATTCGTTTATTGGCAAACATATAAAACTACATACATATATTGAATATGTGTCTCCGCACCATCTCACCAGCAACGCGAGGCATGTCAGACGTCAAGTGACTTTATGCTAATAGCACTCCAAAGGATTTTGTGGGTCGCCAACGCTTGGGGAGATACAAGCCGACGCCGAAACGAATATTTTATCGTATTCATATGCATGAGTAGTGGTTCTTGGAGCCTGTCGCAATGTGTATGGTTGTTGTCAACTTGTCGTAAATAATGGAAAATGAAATTCCCAAATGTGGCATTTGTGGCAAATTAACAAGAAACCTATCAACGCGCCATATTCTTTACTTTTTTGCGCACACAGCTCGTTGTTTGGCATGTGTGACTAGATATGTAGATGTGCAGGAGCGCGTGTAACTCAGAAAAAAAAAGAAAATTGTTGTTGTTGAAGCATTTTGTAACTTTTTGTTGTAGACGGCCTACTTGTTTTTTGGCAGTTATATTATTTTTCGCCACAGTGCCAACGCAACGCTAACAGTTGAGCCTACCAACAGCTTTCATCGTGCGCAGCGAAGCGAAGCACAAGAAGCGCACAAGCAACTTGTAATGAGAAGTGATGTGTTCGTGGCCTGCTTTTAGGCGCGTGAGCAGCAATAAGGCACAAAATTTTTTGTAGGCATTTAATATGAATTTGTCGGTTTCTAGCTCTACTCTTTGCTTATTAACAGCTGCTTAGCTGTAATTATTCCGAGAAAAATCGGAAGTACATGAAGCCAAGCTAAATGCCCAATTTCGTTGAGTTGCTTGACTTGTTTTTGTATGGTAAAATATATGCAGACTTCCTGTCAGTGATGTATGGTTTTGGTATATTTGTAGGAAGCTTAGTTTCCGCATCATTGTTAGAAGTTTAGTTAAGTTAAGTAGGTCAAGTGGAGGCAAATAAATTACATTTTTGTTAATAAAAAAAAATATTTGGCATTTTTTGAAGAGTTTAGGCTGAGTTTCATGCTTAATTAGTAAAGAGTTTCTCAATTATCTTATGTAGACAACCATTTTATCCAAAGGATTCGTTACTCCTTTCATTTTTATTGAGTCTGTAGAGAGAATATCTTATTTTTTTGTCTTCTGGCTGCCTCAGCTTTTCAAGTGAACATTCTTTTAGTTAGGAGAAAAGTATTGAGAGGTTTAGAGGCTATATGAAATGAGTAACGAGCTTCATGGACAGATATGTTAATCAGTGTTCTAACTTGCTCGTCAATGAACTGTAATGGCTACTGTACTCGCTGAATATTTCTCGAACTAATGTGGTGTTGCAAATATGTAAGGTGGATCGTGTAGAATGTACTATTATTATACATATGTTAACTCGGAGTTTTCTCAACATGAAGTATGTACGATTTGTTAGGTTTCTGCTCGATTTAACATACGAATTCGTGCGAAAAGTTCAATGTATGTATGTACACATCTACATATCTAGATATAAAAGCTTCTCGGTATGGCAGGAATAAATTGTCACTTAGAGCAAAGATGTTCGGTTAGGTTAGGTTAGGTAAATAGGCTGATATGCATTAGACCACGGATAACCGCACTTGAACTGCTGGAGGCGGTCATTTGTTATGATGCCGAAGACTCCTATTTATGGAGCCAAAATTCAAAATTATGAATCAAAAAATACTGTCATATAGTATATCTACAATGTACCTAGAACCAGTTCCAACTTTATTGAGCTGGTTAATATCTACTCCAGCCAATTCGCCGGTTTTGTATAAAGATGAAAGATGCTTCAACCTTCATTTCATTTCATATGAAAGGAAAGAGTCTAGATGTTTCCACTTTATTTTCCTCATTACAGTTTTAACAAAATTCGTCCTCTGAAATCTTTTTAGTCATACAGTGTGAGTGCCAATGGGACAGTGTGCAGATAGGACACCTACTATTGCGGTCATGTGCACCTTAGTTAAAAGCTAGTAGTTCTATGGATCTTTTGCCTTTCACTTCTGGGCCAGAAGACTTTCGTAACTCCACAAATGCTGGTCGCTGACCAACGCTTATTGAGGTCGCGCGAGGCCCAAAGATCTAATACCCAAGTCCGTAACGACAGGGACAGGGTAGTTCAAATCCCAATGAGGTAAGGATACCTTACAGTTTCCAACAATTCTCCTATGACCAAGCACCAAGTTTAATATGAAAATATCTTGATGACACAGCTAGTGAGATCTTTCACTCTTTGGCTAGCTTTGAGCACACTGTCAGGGAGCTCAAGAGCTCACTTCGTTGCAGTATATTTGCTGCTTCTTTAATAGCTTCCGCTTCTGCTGGAAGGACTCTACAGTGAGTCTGGCAGTCTGAAACAAGAGTTGATTGAGAACTCTCGACAGAAGAGTCACCCTCCAACCTTCTTTTCGAGTTTCGATCCAGCAGTGAAAAAGCACACTGCGCCCCTTCTCCTGAAAGCCCGCCGCATCTACATATCTCTCGGAAGTATATACGTGGAGAAGTGGCCACTTGAAATGAGCTCAACGGCGTAGTAGTCCAACTTATCAGAGATGTAAACGAAGTGCAAGAAGATTTCATTTTTAAATAGATTACTGACCCAAAAAGTAGGGTTATACAAGTATAAAGGTCTTAAAAATTTAAAATCTGGTGAGAATTGTAGTATTCCTAGAACTCAGGTTGTGAAAAAATTTCTTGCTTTAAAAAGTTATAAGGAAACTCTCCACCTTTGGATTTTAAAATGTTTTTCCTGTTTATCTCTAACATATAGTATTTGTGGTACAAATCATCACATTAAAAAATTATATACAATACAATAAAAATCAAATATTGTATAAATAAATTGTAGACAATGCAGACCGTAGAGGTACATAGTATAGTGATAATAGTTACATAATTATTGCCTTTGCAATTCGTCAGTTGTTTATTTTTCAATTACTGAAATAATTGCCTCCTCAATACAAAATTGCTTGCTCTGCTCATTCCGTTTGTATCGCATTATTCCATTACACTTTCTCATATTCCACAGAGGACAATTAGCAAATCGAAATTTCACCTCAAGCGAATTCAATTAACGCTTACAATTGAGTTACATAATTCAAAGAAATTATATTTATTTGTTTTACTAATTGTGTGCGTGTATTTAGGGCATATAAAGGGCTGAGGAATAATGTAGAATGTGTTATGTTATCGAACCAATGCATAAGGAATATGGAAAAAAGAGAATTTGCTGCACATTTTAAAGCAGTAAAAATACTAGTACTTAATAAATGAAAGAAATTGGAATTTAACATTTATTATTGCACCTGCCATGGGATCTAAACTGAAAATGGAACTTATGAGCTCTTGTGTTTGTTTGCTGAGATAACAGAAGTCATAGCAACGCATTTGACATATAAAAATTGACCTTTTTACGCCTTGAGAAAATTTCGAAAAAAAAATATACTGATTAGATTGCGCTTGAGAATAACAGGTGAATACGTCTCATGGAGCGATAAATAAGAAACTTGCAAAAATTCTAATAGGCCATGACCATGAAGAAAAGGCCACTTATGACAGCGCTATTGAATGCAATAAAAAGGGCGCAATTGAGATTTCTCTATTTATTACCAGCTCAAAGTCAAAGAAAAGCAAACGCATTGAAATAAAAAGCTCAAGCGGCATTGCCAGCCAATTTTATTATTATTTAAACTTTGAATTCTTCAATCGTTTTTTCTCTGAGACTCGGAAGGTTATCATTTTTTCACTGCCTCTCTGTTTTGCAAGATGTTCGAGCAGTTATTGGCCGAAAGGCTGAAATAACAAATCAAATGAAATCGAATGAATGGAATTGAAATGATATGAAATGACGCAAAATTCCATGTAAAAAAGTGTATAATTACGACTGGAAGCCAATGGAAGAAAGAGCGATAAGAAGAGGCATATAAAGTCAGACAAGCTGAAGTGGCGTTAGGGTTGCCAGTAGGTGCAATACGAAAGCAGGAAGGCAAGAAAATGAAAATGGAAGCCAAGAAAAATGCGGGTTGTCTGAAATAAGGGGTAAATTTTTGAAGAAAATAAAAAAGGAAAAGGACGTGAACGAATCGTAGGGCATAAGCAGGCAACACTGGTGAAAAAGCGAATAAAAAGCATACACTTTGCCGCCATTGGCTGCAAAGGAGCTCAACGTAAGTTAATGACTGCGAGGCGTAGAATTCATTTCTGCTGCAATTAATTAATATAATTGAAAGTAAATATTTGTCTAATAGCGCCTACAGCCACAGATTCGGCTGTGTATAAGTGTGGAAAATATTTATAATATTTGGTTCAAAGTACAAAGTCAATTGTTAAATAGGTTGGAGTTAATATAGATAAAGAAAAACGAGTTAAACATATAATATCGCCGCAAAAATCCTTAAACAGTTCTAAGCATTCAACGAAACAATGCCGAATTCAGCGCAAGTACACAGATGGCGCTGCTAGCGAGCACTGCAAGTTATGATGCAAGTACGGCAAGTTTACCGACACTCTTCGGCTTTCAAAGTTTTAGTTTCGTGAAAATTTGCAGCTGCTTTTAGCCTCATTCAAATAAAAACTTTGAAATACTCAATGACCTTAGCGAAAGCCAATCGTAGGTCAAAGATATTTCCGCCAGAATAACAGCCGCCGCCACTTTAATTCAGACATGAAATTGAAAATAAAATACCCCAAGCATAAAGCAGCTTTCGCGCGAAGTGAGCGTGTACGGAAATGCATTGGGCGTCAAATAAAATATTTCCTGTTGAAAATTTAATAAAGCTGCCAGTAAAAATTACTATAGTAACGCAGCGAAGCGCAACAACAATGAAAGGAAATCAGTAGAAAAAGACAAGCCGGAAGCGTAAGACAGTTTAAGGAGCAAAGAGGCGTAGTAGCTGTTATCGAGAAGGCTGAAGAAGCGAAGTGAAGGACTCATAAGACGAAAAAGTCACCCGCAAATTCGAAGTCAATGACTGAAAGACATTTTTACTAGGAAAAATCAGCATTAGCAGTCAACTCATACAGTGGCGCCTGATAGTCACCTATTCCCCTGGGAGTAACCACACATATACTTTTCTTTTATTATATTTGTCCCACGATGGAATTCTGTTTCTGATGCTGCAGAGCTTTAATAAAAATATGACAGCAAAAAAAAAAAAAAGAAATTTGCTAGGAGAAAATAAATAAATAAATCATAAGAAATGCTCTTCAGCTTTTGTACTTTCTACGCTCTAAATGTCAATATTTACGTGTGGGCGCTTGTCTCCAACATTTTCCACATTTTTGTAGGTTGATGGCACTTATGTAGCAATTTGTGGACAAAGGGATTCACAGTAGTAAAATGAGAAAATTATTGAAAAACAAATATAATTTCATGAGCAAACTATTTCTAAAGATTAATTAATAAACCAGGTGAGAATTTGTTAGGTCAACGAAAGTAACGAACGAGAAATACAAAAATCCGTATTATGTGTTTCAAAAAAATTATATTTTGTGAATACAAAAACTTCGTTTTGAATATTGACTGCTGTCATCATGCTCCAGCTGCTGTCGTAGCTTGACCTAATAGTTTTCACAAACACTATCAAACTTCACTTAAGTGCTATTAGTCCTTCCTTCATGGCTCAACTTCACTCAAGTTTCACTTTTTTCACATTACTCTTTTCATAAATCCAGCACAGATATCTCAGTGTAGTTCTGCAGCAGTTAGCCGCCGCAAGGACATCCATTGTTGTGACCGACGCGTAACTAAAAATTACAAAAAAGCATCGCCATCCACAGGATCAGCGAAGTGGAGGAAAAACATTAGTGAAACAGTGGACATAAAGCTGCCAACAACAGTGTTGGCATTTACGCCGCTTAGCAAACAACAAGCCAACGAGTGATATATGTGTGTCAAAGCAAAAAATGACAAAGAAAATATATCATAAAATTTTAAAAGCAACAACAAAAATGGAAGTTACAGCAACGGAATCGCCAACCATATCCTTTTCCCATCATCATTGTTTGCATTTTTTATGCGTAGCGAGAAAAGCACAACATTTATGTGGCAGTGTCACGCATATAGCGCCGCAGCTAACAATTCATATCCTTAAATTAAATATGTACTTTTTTGTATGTGTGTGTGTCCATATTTCTCTGTGCTGAGGAATTTGTTTGTTTTATGATTTTTTCCGTTGTCGCATTTTCTACTTATTTATTGTTGACTTGCTACCCCAACCGCTGCCAGAAACACCCACGCAGTTAGAGCAGACACATACACATACATATACGTGTGGTTATACAGTTAGCGCATACAAATACACATACGTATCTGTGTGGTTATGCTTTAAAAGCGAAGAGCAGCTAGCATGTCCTGTGCTTGCTGCGGCTACTTGGCTTTGGCGCTGTGCGTCGTCGGCAGCCGGAAGTGGAGTGTGTGACACTAAATGCTGCTTGGTCACTTTACAACTAATCCATTTGTTGTTTCATACATTTTTTATTTGTTTTGCTTTTGATTTTTTATTTTTTGCAGAGATTTCTTGGAAGATCTTTGCTCTTTTGTTTATTTTCGACAGATTTGCAGCGAGTTTGCGGCTGTGGAAGGCGTTGGTCAATGAAATGCTGCTTGGTCACTTTACAACTAATCCATTTGTTGTTTCATAAATTTTTTATTTGTTTTGCTTTTTATTTTATTTTTTGCAGAGATTTCTTGGAAGATCTTTGCTCTTTTGTTTATTTTCGACAGATTTGCAGCGAGTTTGCGGCTGTAGAAGGCGTTGGTCAATAAAAATTTCAAAATTATTTGAAAAAGACTGTTTTATGGCATTAAAATGTTTACTTTAAGGACCCTGTTGGAAGATTTCAGTCTATTAGAAAGCTCTTAACAAAATTTGCAATAGAACTTTTTTGCAATTTATGGTCTTAAGATAGATATTTACCTCGCAACCTCTCAGTTAGGAACGAAGTTTGTAGCAATGTATAATTGCTGCCAATTTAGAGACTCGCTTGAACAAAAATTTGCTTTGCTTTCTAACAATGCAAAAACTTCTATTTACTTGATGGCACTAAACAGTTAATCGTGAAAATGTAACCTTCCTTCAGTGGTGACTAAAAATTTGTTCAGCAGTGCGTCAAAAACAGAAAGAAATTCTATCGAAATATTTGGTAGTCAAAAAAGCCTTTTCGTATTTCTAATCAAACTTCAAGTTATTTTCAAAATTTTATCTTTCCAACACTAAATGGTATGGCACAATGTGATTGGTTGCAATGGAGATGTACGACTGCAACGACACTACTGACAAAATACGAAGAGACTTTTTCGACTACCTATACGAGTATAAGGTAAAACCACGAGTAGAATTTACTAACATTTCATTTTCCAAAAAATTCCTACTAACTTAAATTATCCGCTGAGTTGAAGCTTCAACACTCACGTCAATTAAACTTTCATACCATCTTTAAGCGCCTGTGTATATGCAATAAATTTAATCATCAATATACACTCAGCCACTCACTTCAGCACAGCTGAGCACTCTTGAATATTTAATCGCGTAAAATTACTGTAAAATGTTTCAATTCCGATGCCACTATTGAAAATGAATGCCACTACTGGAAACGAACTTATATACGAAGTGTGAATGCCATATATAGTTATTGAATGTGGTTTTTTGGCCTACTTACGGGCGCTTGACCAACATATGTGCCTGTACATACATACAGAGTGCAGCAGTGAATGCGGTCATTAGTGCGAATAAGCGTTCGGCATACGGATGAGCGCGCGAAATGAATTTTCGATTTTAATTATGTGCATTCTTTATTTGGTTATTTACATAAAAAGTGCAGTGCCGCATGTTGTTTTCAGTTTCAATGCAAATATGCAATATATGTAGTTACCGATAAATATATATGTACCTCAGTGTTTGCTTTAAAGTTGCAGATTTTCATATACTAGTAAACAGTGGCGCCAGCAGTTTACTTCAGTGTCTGCTGAGTACTCTAGTACTGCTTTGGTTCAAGATTTATATAGATTCTAGTTGCTGGAACAAAAGGTCAAAGGCATGAGTATTGTTGGAGAAACTGAAAAATGTCTTCACCTTCTAAAACTGTATCAGAGAAAGGTATTGAAAGTTTAACAAGGACATCAACCAACTGGGCAGCCGCACCTTCCCAATTAAGGTATTACACATTCTAGGTGCATGCCCTTAAATCGTTAGCCGTAATGAATTTCGTCAGAAAAATTGATACGTCCCATCCGAGGCTGCTGTCTCCTTTGTCATTGGGTTCGTTTTTCATGTAGCGGGTCCCAAACCCAGCGCACAACCCTGTGAAGGGATGCTTCGCCTTCTCACTTTAGCTCGCCTTCAAGCGGATGTTTTTTGGCTACCCAGAGGATACTTAATTAAGTTGGAACTATCAACCTTGAAACATCATATATTATCCACATTTGCTCCACAATGGCTTCCTGTTCAATCACTAAAATAAAAAAGTGAAAATTTTTGTGGCGAGAATCTTATTAGCATAAATTGCTCTACAATCAGCAGTAGCATATGAAATATACAATTAAAATACGATTTTTTCATGAGCATAGTGTAAAATGTCATAAGAAGAAAAGCGAAAACAATATTGCCGAACAAAAAAAAATATAACACGATAGCGGCGCGGGAGTTGCGATTGCGGCAAATAGGCCAAGAGTTGCCTGAAAGAAACGCGTAGTCGTGTAATAGGGGAACCATCACTGCGGCAAGTGGGCATAAATGCCACTTAAAAAACAAGTAATGGAAAATATGAATACGCAGAACAGTGTGATATACAAACTCACGCCGCTACATGCCATTCACTGGCAGAAGTGGCACGAAAGCGCATCAAGCTGTGGCAACTGGCAAAAGTAGAGTGCTTTTGTACATGGCATTGCATAAGCCGGTGTATATGCGTCATAAATATGTATATATATGTGTGTGTTTGTAGTTTTTACATTTTGCAACGAAAATCCATTAAATTCGCACGCACCACAAAAATTCCGTGCCATTTTATGCGGCTGTTGACATGAGTAGCTGCTGCTCTTGCACAATTGTTGCTGGCGCTCTTCTGTTGCTGTTCATGGAAAACAGCAGTGCTCTCTTCGCCAAGTGCAAGTGAACGTTTACGCGCGCAGTTATATTATATATATATGCATATATGTATATAGTATATATGCATATGAGTGCCTTTATTTATTTATGAATGAAAAGTGCATAGTTTTTCGGTCATGTTTCTTATTGTGCGACTTTCCCACTCACTCACTGATGACCTGGTGTTTGATATTCACGTGATCTTAACGTGCAACCTGACGTAATCGTATTCATTGCAATTTTGGTCGTTTTTTATCAAATTGAGGTACGCTATTCATGTCGCATGTATTTAAATAACACAAAATATTTAGTAATTAAAATAATATTTGCACTCAAGATCAAATTTGAACCGGAATGGTCCATGTAAACTGTGATGCTTTCCCAGAACGGCACAGAACGCACTTTTTTTAGTGTGGGTGAAGTTTTATTTTCATATGGCAATTAGTTTGTGGAGGATAGAGCCAAGTTTACTGAAGTAAGGAAATTTCTCTGAATGCCATTCACTTGGGAATGGCCAGAAATGATTCTTCTACAAATGACTCAATCAACTCACGACTTCCGGTCTTTGACCAAATATCCCCTGGGTAGCCAGAAAACATCTGTTTGAAGGAAAACGAAAGTGAGAAGGCTAAACATCTCCTCCACAGGGAAATGAAAAAAATTGAAAAGAAGATAACTGCCTCTGATGAGAGACTCCCCTTGTGGTGTTAAGGATTACCATTTAAGGGCATGCACCTGAAATGTCCGGTCCCTTAATTGGGAAAGTGCCGCTGCCCAGCAGGTTGATGTCCTCGTTAGAGTAAAGGCAGACATCACCGCCGTGCAAGAAATACGATGGACAGGTCAAGGACTGCGCCGAGTAGGTCCTTGTGGCATTTGCAACAGTGGCCATATAAAGGAGCGGAAACTTGGTTCTTGTCTCGTGGTGGAAGAGAAAGTCCGCGTCAACTACGTGTATAAGGTTCCACCGAGCGTACTGTGTGAAAGGCCACCGTCAACAAACTGAGTGAGCCTTGTCAGTGTGGCTTTAGGCCTGGTATATCAACAAATGAACATATATTTGCCATGAGAGGTACTCTTCGAAAGATCAGTTCACAGTTCAATGCCCAGCAATTGACTCTTATTTATTTCACAAAGCTTTATTTTTCAACGCTTACAAATATGCTTATGCTGTATTTTGCTTACTATACACCGCCCGCTGCCAGCTTTTGTTAGTTTGCTGGCAACAAGAGTCGACTGCAAATCGTAAGCCATTGCGTGCTAACATATCGTAAATCAGAAAACCATTTGGGGCTTAGCCAATTGAACCACTTTAAGTAATAAATTGAAAAGTTGCCGATTTGGCCCTTAAGTGAGACCACAACCGAAAAACGCCAATTCGCCCAATACTCAATGCAAGCAAATCACATAAGCAACAACACACACACACATACACACTGTGTCGGCTAACAAAGCAGCTTGTTTGTGCGATGGCAACGCGGCAGTCAGCCAGGCTGCGGCGTCAGCGGCGGCGCCCATTGAAAGACCCGACCAATGTGCGCAAGCCAAGCCAAGTGAACTGACCAAGCCAATAATGCTTACCGCAACGACTAGGGCTTATATGTAAGCGCACAAATACACATGCACAGAAACTTGCGACATGCAACAACAGTAGCAACAACAAGCAACTAACTAGTAGTGCTGCTACATTTTATGCGATTGCAGATTTTTCGTTTAATACAACACTTTATGGGCAACACACTTGTGCCCACAGTGTTGGTGTGTGTGTGCGCGCTGTAAATTTTACTGTTGTTGCAGGTATCGTTTGTGGCCTTTATGTTGGCCTTATTGTTGTAGTTATTACCACACTACACACTACACATTATTATTGCTATTCCTGCAGCGTTTTAAGTTCGCTGCTTTTTTTCCTTCATTTCGGCTGCTTTATGCTTAGCCTTTTGGGCTGTCATTCGTTCGCTCGTTAAGTCGTTCATTTTGCCAAGCAAGCAGCTCTTCCGCCGTCCTTACACGCTGCAGCCAAGGCTTGTTTGGCCGTCTGTCGTGCAAAAAGTCGTTTAGCAAATCGGTTTATAAATGGCAACAAAATTATTAAAAAAAGTGATGGCGGTAATGGTGTCTCCCCTCAACCGGCCACGAACATTTTCCCATATATTTTTTTACAACTTGGCCACTCGCTCTTAATGGCATTGCTTGGCCCGAAGTGGCATGTGTACCTGTGTATGTGTACGTCGTATTTTAGGTTGCACGGTGAGCAGCAGTTATTTGTAGTTATTGGCATTTGCCAAGCATTTAGCTCGTATGGCTTTGAGCCCAATGTTAATTTGCCACTTCAGTGTGTAGTAGTCACTTATACACAGTATGTGCACATATGCTGATGTACAAAACAAATTTTTGCTCTCATCTAAAGTGTCTAAAAATAGGAAAAAAGCTTTCAGCTCACGTTGACAGCGTAGAACACCGTCTACTTGGGGAACCAAACAGATCCTATATACTGGGTCATAAGACCCTTAAGTAGAAACTAATTGAGGTTTTGTCCTGCGAGCTATGGTCTATTCTGCCCTTTCCTATATCACATATTGTAGCAATGATCTGAAAGGTCACACGAACAATTCCAGGAGCTTGCTGGGCCGATGATGTGATCGCTGTCCGCGTAGATGAATTCAAGGTCCTTGAGATAATAATATTCTTACAAGTCGACAAAACGCTTTGAGCCTATTACAAATTTGTTGAAACGGCTAATGTCAGTTTAGACTACGTCTTCTGGTTTGTCTAAGGTGAAACTAGCGAGCTGTTTCAGCCTTAGTCGTGTAAACGTTGGACAACGGAGGAGAAAGCCACCTCACTCTCCTCCCTGCAACTTTGACAACTAGCGTTAGCCAAGATTCTTAGCGTTTATTGGACAGCTCCCAGTAAGAAGTCCTACGATTGTATCTAAATGAACTTTGCACGGGGCAAGTAGTTGAACAAATCGCCTGGCTTCTGTGATCAAAAACTCCCAGATGAAGTAACTTGAGGTGATTTGTAGTGGGAAAAGACACCCCTTGGCCAGCTGTGAGCACACAGTTCGCGAGCTCAGAGTTAGTATCGATACTCTGTTGTCGAAGTGAATGCTCACCACCTAGAAAAAAGGTGCATTTCGTAGCTGTTCGTCTACTGCCACCTTTATGGCAGCCAGAGCTTAATCTAAGTTTAACGGAGAGTTCTTTGTAGAAAACTCCCCGTCGTACTTTTTTCCAGCTTCGACGCATCCGTCATAAGCCTCACTATGCCTTTTCTCCAACGACTTATTCCAATCCACATATTTCTCGCTGGTATAAGAGCAGAAATGAAACCGCTACGAGTGGACTCTGCGACGCAGTTATTCAAGTTTTCAGGAATTCAGTGGAAGAAGAAGAGAATTTCGATGTATCCCTGTTCGGATCTCTTTATAGAAGTATACACAGCTTCCTTGTCCCGTAGAGCACACTTCGCAGCTAAACACTCGCTGGTTTAATGCTGGTTCTGATGTTTGATCTATAAAATGTAATAAATTCCAGAAAAAAATGTTAAATCCAAGTTCTCCATATACTGAAACCGAGATGTAAAATGAGTTCATGAAAGCCTCGTACCATTGAAAGCTTATATTTTATGTGGAGATTGTGCAATTAAGTTGACCTAAACTAACTTGATTCCTAAGATCTAGTCCATATTGGTCAGAAATCTTTCAGCTGGAATTCCAATATAGAGTACCAGGTCTAGACCGGCATAATTTAAAAATAAATAGCCTAGCTCTACAAATTAAATTTTATCGAAACGAATAAAACTGTAAGCGATCCTAATCTTTGTGGCTAACGAGATCAACGATTACATAAGTATAATAAAGGAGCACAAAAGAAAGTTGAACGAATAAAGAAAGAGCTCGAAAAAGTAGTTCCAAGCTAAAAATGCTCCACATATACGCATACACATAAGTATAACAGCACATTGCGGCAGTGTGGATGCAAGGTTACGAGGTAAAGAGATATGTTGAGTCAACACAGGAAATGTTGCAAATGTCAGTTTGGCGAACATAAAACGCGACATGCCATTGATAAAATCTAAACCATAAACAGCAATGCGGCTGAACTTAACTGCACTGAATTCGATGCAGCAAATTACAACAACACCATAGCGAACAAAAGACAAAATATCATTAACAATGGCAACAACAACTTGTAGCAAGTTTATCAAAGCTCAACAAAAGTTGTGGCGGCAAATAAATGCAAAAAATATAAATATAAAATAAATCGAAACAAACTGCACGGTCAATAGCCCCCCAAAACTGCCACACACAACAAACAACAGCGAGCGTATTTACGGCCAACATTTGTCGCTGCGCTGCGCGACGCTTTGCTGCGTTTGTTGCGCATGGTCAAATGCTTTTAATACCTTTTTAGCGTGTTTATGCTCTTTATGGTATCAAATGTTGAGTTCGCGTAAATTAATTGAAATCAAGCACAACAACAAGAATGGCGCAACACCAACAACAACAGCAAGCCGCAGCCGAAATCGAAGTTGTTGCATCAAGTGTACGCTGGAGAGCGCCAAAGCGAATGCAGGCAAATCGGCAATGCACACGATCGTAAGCGCTAGCTTTTTTGTTGTTGCTACCACGCTTGTTGCACGTCTAGTTCGCATGCATGCCGCAGTCACAGCAACAGCTTAGAGTGGCAGCAACAACAGCGTTTCGCCGGTGTGGCATTGCTGTTGTTGGCTGGCAGATGGCGTTGCACGGTTGCAGATGTTGCCGGGATAAAATTAACGACAAGGCGGCGCTTAACAAAAGGGTATAACAAACAACAACAAATAATCAGCTTATGCTTTTATTGCAAAGCTAAGTGGATGCGCCAGCTCAGGAGCGCTGGTGTGTGTTTGTGTGATTGTGTGCGCGAATTTGTGTACGTGGCAATCAATGAGGAAGCGATCACAGCACAATCAAGCACAATCGCCGCCAGATTTGAATGGAATCAGCCGTACGATCGATGGCGATATGCGCGCGGCAACGAAGAAAAGCGCAAAAGTGGAAAATCAAAAGCACAAAAAATCGCCGCTTGTAATAAAAGTAAAAAGTGCTGATGACCAACGTCTCGGAGCGCTTTTGTGTGCTGTGCGGTGACTGGTGGCATTTGTTTGTTCAAAAATTATTGGCTATGTAGAATTTAATGCATGTTTTGCGCCAAATGGAGGATGTAAATTTTATGCTAACATGACATTCGACGAACAAACCGAAACGAACGAGCTGACGCGCTGGCAGTGCGGCGCGCAGGCGATGCAAGTAGGGAGTTTGCTGCTTTGGCGACGTGACGGGGTGCGGGGTACCGCTAGGAGGCTACAAAAAGCGTAGCTCTTCAGCTTGTGTCTAAGTGCATCTCCACGGAAGCTGCTCTGTAGATCGTACATTGACACGATCGCCGTTTGATCGTTAGCTTGTAGCCTGCGCAGCGTTGGCCGGCTATTTACATAAGTTCTTGCTGGTTGTGTGTGCATAAATTTCATTTTACTGCCATTAGGCCACCATCATCGTGGCATAGTAAATGAATAGTAAAAGCATAGCATGGAAAGTTATGTACAATTAAAATATTTATTAGTTAATTGTGAAAAATTCAAGCAGCAGCATAAATAATTGACAGCATGCGATCGGTGCGGACATGATTTTCACATGAAATAAAGTATATGGTACTACAGATGGGATATAAACACTTTGCCCTTAACTATTTAATAGTCGAAAAAGTCCTTTCGTATTTTGTCAATAGATACCAATCACATTGTGTCATACCATAGCGTATTGGATAGGAAAAGTGGATCAAATACGACAATAAAGTGCGAAAGAGATCATGGTCCAAGCGTGGAAGCTCAACAAATGGTAGCAAAGCCAGAGATTGACGCCTTGAAAGGTTATGCTTTTGGTTCTACATTTTACTATCAACAACTGATGGGATTAAAGCAAGCAATCGGAAAAAAACGGCCAGAACCGATCAATAGAAAGGGTTTCGTCTTCCATCAGGACAACGCTAGACCACACACAGTTTTGATAACTCGGCAAAAACTGAAAGAGCCTTGCTGGGAAGTTTTGATGCATCCACCATATAGCCCTGACCTTGCACCATTGTACTACCATTTGTTTCGATAAATGCAGAGCTCCCTTAATGGAGTAAAGTTGTCTTCAAGAGAAGCCTGTAAAAATTACTTGTCGCAGTTTTTCGCTGAGAAACCTGAAAAGGTTCACACTGATGGAATAATGTCTCTGGCGGAAAAATGGCAAAAAGTGGTGGACTCAAATGGTACATATTTGGTTCATTAAAGTTCATTATAAATACAAAAAAAAAAATAAGTTTAATTGTGATTAGAAATACGAAAAGACTTTTTCGACTGCCCAATATTTCTGCTATAAAGATAAGATTCTGTAATCTTAAGCTTATATATGTAACAATGCCAGCAATGCGAGTATATCATTGATTTTTGGTTATACTCGTATAACAAAATTTTTGTAATGAAAATACGCCTAGAAACGCCATTTCTCCTAACCATTAAAGGAATTTTCATTTGCCTAACCCAACAGCAATTATCCACCGGCTGATTGCCATTTAAAGTTGCAACAAATGCGCATATTCATAGAAACTCATAAGCGCCTTATGCAGCGCGGCAGTCAAAAGTGGCGGCTGAGCCCACACACGAAGCGCTTTTCTTAATTTGATGTTGTTGTTATTTTTGCGCAACTGATAGCCGAACAATACTGGGCGCAGCAATGTCAAAAGCATGCATACATCCTTTATATATATGAGTTCACAAGCGTATTACTCATACAAACACACTTTCATATGCATACATGCAGGCGCTTGATGCACGTTGCACGCCAGCTACTTGCCACATTCAACTCATACACATTTGCTGCCAACGGTCAGCATGTTTGGTGTCGCCACTAATGCCATTGCCATCGCTATCGCCCGTGTTATTTCGGTGCGGTTCGTGTCTTTGTCGTTGTTGTCGACAATTATTGACAACACAATGGCTTGAATGTAATTAATCCTGACATAATCTGAGCAGATAATTTCCTACTATTTTTGGTGCGTGCCTAACTGCTTGACTGCCGCCTGCCAACCAACGGCCGCTTGCCGACCGACCAGCTATCGAGTACCTTTTTTCGGTTCGTTGCTGGCCTGTTCGTTTGGCATGGTCACTGTCATGGTCATCGTCGACCATTTATGTTGGCTACTGCGCGTCGCTGTCAAATGAATAGACAGTGTGACAACGCTTTGCCAAGTAAAGCTATGATCCCACCGCATAGTCTTTCGCTTATGGTCTGCTTGTGCGGTTGAGTGACAGTGTGATTGTGCAAATTTATGCAGTTGATATGTCATTTTTGCTGCTGCAGCAGCTGGCCCTTTTGGTCAGCATATCATTTGCGGATAGGCATACTTTGCTATTCGGGGGTTATGAGCTTAATGTTGAAAGAGCAACAAATTAAGCTTGTATTAGCAGCAGTTGAAGCACATTTTTCGAATTTGTGCATTATTATTATTTTTAATTTATGAATTATAGATAGGACTCATATGAATAAGGAATAGGCATGATTTTTAATAGATGATATGAGTATCTTGATAGGCTAAAAATAGTATGACAGTGCTGCGAGAATGTTGCGAGTTTCATAAATGAGAATAGGCTGATAGAGTAAATATATATGTATCAGTGCTGCGAAAATGTTGCAGTGTCTCACAAAATGTCATCTGCATAGTGTTCAGTTGAAACTTTAAAGAGATCATAGCCAGTTTTGGCCAAAGCCAAAGAGGTCTGTGCATTTCTGTTCTCCTTTCAAAAGTCTGCTTGTGCTCCATCTATTAATTCTACAATCAAATGACTATAAACAATGTGCCAATTCATCGCTGGTTTTTCAATTAAATACTTATAAGGGAGATATGGCTGAGAGAGAAAACAAAATGCTCTCAGAGAAGACTGTGAAAGCATTTCCGTTTCTCCTATTCAAAACTGTCTTCCTCCGCTTGGTGCTCATTACATCTTTTAATAAATCGCTTACTACAATAAACAAAGCAATGAGCAGAGAGTATGTTGGGGAAACGGCGCTCAATTCAGCAAGATATGCATATCCCTCTGCTTTTGACAGTGTCAACGCATATTCACGTCTCCAGTGCGTAAGTGCTTTTCGCGTAAACACAGTCTGAAAGTACTATCCTGGATCAACGCATTTTCGTTCTGCACAGCTGGATCGTAATCTACCAGTTAGTAATAACGCATTGAAACTGATCAAGATTATTACGCATATTCACGTTCTCCAGTACTGTAAGTGCTTTTCGGCCGTCAAATACATTGACAGTCTATACAACGGATTGACAATACGGCGAAGTTTGCAGTTGATTTGGCTCTATGTCCGTACAAGATTGTACTAGCAGAAGAACTAAAGCCCATATACCATTTGAAGCGATGTAGCTTTACCAACTGGGCGCTGGAGATGATGGAAGTCAACGACGATTTTCATCGAAAATCATCTTCCCGGATGAGGTCCATTTCTGGCTGATTAATTTCGTCAGCAAACAAAATTGTCGCTTTGGGGTGAGTTAAGTCCTAGGGTGGTTCAGGAAATGCATTGCATCCCAAAAACTGACTGCTTGGTGCTGAATATGGTATAATGTGGTAACATCCGGTCTTATTTTTTTTTTAAATAAATGCCGTTATCATCAATAGCAAGCGTTCTAACACGATGTTGACATACTTTTTCCCCGGAATTTGATGAAATCGACGGGAACGATCTGTGTTTGCGGCAAGACAGTGCGCCATCTCAAGTTTCACGCCTAGATTTGCACAAATCTAGTGTAAACTATGGCGACGCGTAATTTCAAAAAATAACCTCTGTAATGTGGCTGCCAAGATCATGCGATTTAGCGACTTTAGACTGTTGAAAGACCCTTTATGAAAATTTGATATGTAAGTTCATTCATCTAAGAGGGCAAGGGAGTGTAGATAATAAAATGGTATGGGAATAAGCAGTGGCGGATTCAGAGGAGGGTAATGGGAGACATCCGCCCCTAAAATAAAGAAGAAATTGTGACCAAAATAAATATTTGAGTCTTATTTGTTAAGAAATAATATCGGATGAATATTTTAATATTCAATTATCTACTATAAAGATCATATTTGATGTGGACAGCTTCACACAATACAAACAGCGCACACAAACCGTATTGATATGTATTTTTTTTAGTTACAATCTTCTTCCATCTTTGCTTGAAGTTTGATTTCTAATATACAATTATGTGAGTTTGACAGCTGTTGAGTTATCGATTCGGTTTATGTGCGCGGTCCGGGTTAAGTTTGCACTTGATAGTAAATATCTGCGTCAAAAACCCTAACAATAAATTTGAATTCTCTATCCAATTGCACATAACATTCTTGCAATAAATTAAACTGCTTTCCCATGCTTGTCACTGCAAAGTCATTCAGTACTTAACCACACAAATTAATCACTTACATACAGATGTCCAACATCGTACCTATATAATGTATGATATACAGATTTGCCTATTCGATGTACTCATTAAGCCTAACTGGGCTTCTATAAATGCTACTAAGTTGTTGTCAATAAACAAACCCTTTATACCATTTCCAACAACAAAACTATTTGCCTATAGATCTACAACTCTGGACTGATATGAATAGTCATACGGCATATTATCTGTGGCTTGTTTCGTTAATTGAACACGAAAGCCGCGCGCACACCGATCCTGCACTGCACAGTGCCCATTTCCATTTGCTTAACTTCACTTCGGCATACAGCTGCTCCCTATTTCCTGCCATGTAAGCGGCATTCAAAGATAGGTACAAATGCGCTTATCAGCATAACTGCCTCTTCGCATTGACCAAATGGCAACAGTTGTTTCTGTTATTGCACTTTGTAGGAGATGCTGTCCAATTTTGTACTCATATTTGTAGCATTTGCCTTGTTTTAGTTATTATTATTTGTAGCTGCACTTGTAAATACTTGGCCAAGTTGTCAATTACATCGCCAGTTTGCCCCTATAAGTCTTGCAAAGGTACTCAGCATGGCAGCCAGCGATGAGTTCCACACACGGTTTGTCTATGGTACTAATAAGATGGTACGACTGATTTGATTATTGCGATTCTTATGAGAGTGTACTTAAGTATGAAAACAGTTGTAGGCCTGAGAGACACATGAGCATGTTTTTGGGTAATTTTTTGGGAAATGAGAGAGAAATTTGAGCTGGTACATGTGTTGAATCTTTTTAACTTGTTAACTATTTAACCTAAAGGTACAGATATTGAAGTCGATACAAAAATTAAACTAAAATAACGTCTTGCTTTGGGCATTTTGAAATCGTAAATGTATCAGCTTTAAGTCATTAAACTTGATTTCGGTATATATTCATGCAAAAGATTCAAAACCTCTAATAATAAATAATGATAATTGGGTTTAAATTACTGAAATATCAAGCTGTGTATTATATAGCATTGGAATATAATTTTACAAACAAAAAATCCATTTTTTTGAACTTATGTGTATTGGAAGGGACTATCAAGCAGGTTATGTCAGGATTGTAAGGCCAACTTGGATAGCCACAGGACTATGGGGCTTTTCGACACTGAAAAATGAGGCATCCACCCTTCCACCTGCATACCACTTTCGCTTGGCCTGGAATGCCCCCATACAATAGCATCTGGCACTGCTCCAATACAATTTATGCATAATTTTAATTAAAATGAAATACATCAGTGCCTGCTGAAAGGGAGATGGCATAGAGAAACGGGCTATCTTTGCCCGCAATCAAGCTGTATCTGTGCAACGCGGTGCCATTAAACATAAATACGCACACATACATGCATTTACGGAAATACATTTAATATATTTATATCAATAAACTCGCCTGCACATCGATTTGGCTGGCTAAATTTATGGCCAGTCGCCGCAGTTCACCTGCAGCACAGGCAAGCGGCGAGAAGAAAAAATATTGTTCGCACATTAGTAAAATAGTAAGCTGAATGTTGCAAGCGTTGCTGCTGTAGCTGCTGTAGCTGCTGACCGATAGAAATTTTTGCAGCAACTGCGCGCGCGCTCGCTGGCCTGGCCTGACCAGCCAATCCGCCTGCCATCTGCCTTTTAAGCCGCATAGAGGTCGCCAAAAATGGCAATGCAAGCCCATATTAATATATTTGGTTAAATGCGCATACGCTGCCACTTGATGCCAGCCGAAAAAACCAAAGCAACAACAGCCGCCACAACAACGTCGCCGCGTTACACCATAGCCGGCAGCATCAGTAATGGCATTTCATATCTGCAGCCGCCGCGCAACCCATGCGGCGCATACGAAAACGCCGTGGCACGCAGCGCGTAGCAAAAATGTTCAAAACGAAAAGCAAAAACAAAAAAATACCATGTGCAAAGTGTGTAAATTGAGGTGGATGCTCGTGTGGCAAGCAAACCAGCGCGCGTCCAGCCATGTAACTCAAGTCAAGCCAGCGCGCCAAGTGTGGCGATGTGGCCATGTTCGGCGCCGCATTGCCTCGATCAACGCCAATGGCCATGGCTTTGGTCGGCGTATTAAGTTGCATTGACAATGCGCTGCAATTTAGTTGCAACAATGGCAACAACAGCTGTGTTGGCGCGTCCGCGGCGCATTGTGGCATTGGTAATGACCATGTTAATGATAATGAAATTTTAAAAGGTTATTTCGCTGGCATTTCATTTATTATACGCTCTTTTGCGTTGTATCGCCTGCGCGCCGCCACCGGCACTTCCGTTCGCCACCGCCGCCTCGGCTATGATTTTGCAGTTGTCGCGATAAAATTGTTTAATGCACATTTATATGATAATTACAGCGTGATAATATTGTAATAGCAACATGTTGCCAGTGTTGCATATTAATAAGTTGCCCATGCATGCAGAGCGCAGTGAATTGGCAAGCAAAAAAAGGAGGCGAAATTATTATTGAAATTGTGCACAAGCTATTAATTAAATTTTCCCGAGTTACGGCAATTATTTCTGCATGCGATAGCCATTTGAAATCTCTACAAGCAGATAATTAAGATTTATTTCAAAGTAGCAATTACATTTTACGGTTTCTTTACGGTGAATAATGGCGATCGCATTCATTTTAATAGTTATGAAAGGTATTTATTTATGCATGGCAGTTAATTAGCCGCGCTCACATCGTTTGAAAAAGAAAATGAGAGGAATATACTAAGTCGTAAATTACTTATTTAAGTTGGATACGCTCCTTCAAATTTTAGCAAGTGAACTCCGAGTGATCACTTCCAAAACGCTGAATACAAAAATGTTCGAAAATGCGGATTTACTCTCTGAAATCCGTTGAACAGTCTCAAAAGCGTTCGCTAATATCATTACAGAGTCTCTTTACGACTTCCATTGATTTATAGGTAATGCTTAAGCTGTATCGTGTATCATCTCCACTGACCTGAAAAGAAGATCAAAGCATCATAAGTAGGATGCAGACTTTTTAATAATATTCTGTTGAAAGGGTAACCAATACTCTTATATATGTAACCAATGCCTCTAATGCTCTAATAAACTTCCAAAAAACCGTGGATAATATTATTGAAAGTAAAATATGCTATCTCTGTGGTCAAACTTCATATTATATGACCTTGTCATAGCCATGGAGTTGGTTGAAGGAATTCAGCAGCGTTTCTGAAAACTTAAAAGAGCATTCATTTATTCTACGATATTTTGGTTTCTGGTTCTCTTTAAGGCTTAACATCAAAAATCACTGACATTTAATTCTATTGAAACCTTGTACACTCTCAGAAAAGCTTATTATATTCGAAGCCGCTTGGAAAGCTTTATGAGGGAGCCAATTTTCCTTTCTATAGAAGTGGCTTCTTAACTTTCGAAACATGAAGCAGAAATTGCACTTCTGTCATCAGATAAAAAACAAAAGTGGGTAACTAAGCTTTTGTGTATAAATTTTCCTAGAAAAGAAGTGTAGTGCTTTAGAAATGGGCTGGAAGGTATGAAAAATCGATCACTTAAATGGACCAAGAATAAAGTAAACTAAAATCGACAAAAATGAACTGCAACAAAATCCTGCATACGAGGAAAAAAGATAAATGCTGGGAAATGCACCGTGTAATAATGCTAAAAAAATGTCAAAATAACAACGAAAACAACAAAACCTCTCGCAAAATATGAACTACAAAACTGAATGACATAAAAGCGGACAAATTTTCATACAAGTATAACCACAGGAATCAAGTAGGAACTAGAATATATATAGACATACAAGTACACCTCACTAAAATACACGCAACCGGACTAGTGAACACTGAAAAGTGCCACAAAAAAGGAAACAGCACTGCTATTGTAACGGTAGTTATTGTAAGTGCGTTTGATTTATCAGCCATTTGCGATGTCATCAGGTGGCCATTTGTAAAATTAACGACACAACAGCGGCGACAGCGGAAGCCATTCTCGCAATGGGTGTGAGCAATTGCCAAACACATACTGCTGTACATACATTGTTGTTGCTGCAGCAAAACAAGTTGCACATTAAATACTGCTGAGCGCAGTAACAATTCATATGTTGGACATTTATTGCCGAAAAAGTTGTGAAAAGCAATAGCAATGCTGAGGAGAGGGGTGAGTGTGAGCACAGCAAGGCAATGGGCACTAGTCATATACAAATATACGTGTGCATTTGTTATTAGTTGGGTATTTATTTATGTAGTGCGACAGGTAATGAATAGACAAAATCAACGAACTATACGTTGCTGACATAAATTCCGTTATAAATGTAATAGTGCGTACATACATACATTTGTAAAAGCTGGACTAAAATAAAGCGTAAATTGCTTTGGAAAAGTGGTGGACATTAATACAATACAGTTAGAAAATATCGACTGATTTAAAAGGATATAAAATAGCACAGTGGGTGAGAGAGGCGAGACAAGAGAGAGAAAGAGGGGTAATGTGGTATAGTAAGTGTTAAAATTTATGACTAGAAAATTTGTGGTAGAAAAAATACAAAAAAAAAAAATTGAAAACTAGAAACCAAAAAAAGTAGTGAATATTTGATTACTTATCTTGACTTAGTAAATTTTTTCCTCATTTCGAATATTTCTATAAAATTTTCAACTTTTATATATGAAAGTCATGTATAAAATTTGTCTGCTGGAGAACCAGGATGGTAGCCGAACAATTCTGGGCAATCTCGTCCACTATTTCATTGCCCTCGATGCCTTTGTGACCAGACATCCAGTAAAAGTGAAGTTGCTTGTTATGGTTATGGCCTTGATTGTTGCTTGGCTGTCTGGGTAGACGTTGACTCTGGAATTGCGGGCAGGTGCATTAGAGAACAGCTCCGCTCCTTTGACAATAGCAAAGACCTTAGCTTGATTAATGCAGCAGTGGTCCGGCAACGCAAAAGCCTGCCTTATGCCTAACTCTGGACAGTATATACCCGGACACACTCTATTCCTCGTTTTCGAGCCATGAATATATGGATAATTTTTTATAAGGAATATTCTAGTCTAGAAACAAACAAACAACACGTTTTTCACGAAACCATGTTTTTGAAAACGATATCGACGATTTCTCAGGAATTACTAAGCCGATTGATAGAGAGTCTTCTTTATAGACTTGTGTGTGTGTGGAACTATCCATATACTTAAATTAAATTTTATTTATTTTTAAAAAATTCGAAACAGACAAAGTCAGTGGCGCCAAAAATGTTCTTTATTTTGGCAGTCGCCACATCTTGAAAATAATTTTTTCCAACTTTTCTCCAGAACCAGACATTGTCGCATTGTTCTAGATTAATTAATTTTTTTGTGGTTTTCGATTGACAGGAGGGTTAAAATCATAGATTATATCTCATGAGATCTCCCACTTCATCAGCTTCTAATTTTTGAAATTGTTTACTTTTTTTATTTTTTAATTTTTACTGAATAATAATACCTTTTTATTAAATTTATTTTAAAAATTTCCCAAAATTCAAGCTGGCTAAAATACTGTCTTAATGCGTGTTGAAAATAAATTTGAAAAAAAAAAATTTTTTTTTGGTCCATAAAAAAAGTCACTTGACTTTCACGCTATCTATTAAGATATACCAATATACATATGTATACGTTTTTTTATCGAACAAATGAGCTCTTTTTTCTTTATGCTTTATTATATTTCAAAAACTCAGGGGTCTACCCCGTCCGATAACAATTTTTATTGCTTTGTTTATGCCAGATCTCAGACGACCGAGCTTAGGCCTTTTAAGTTCTAAAATTAGGAGGCAAGCAAGACATATCATTGGACTGGAAGCAGGGTCACAAAGGTAATGTTGCAACGTCTCATCATACTCGGCGCTTACTCTGCATTCCCCCAAATCCACTTTACCAAGCCATGATGGTATAGATGGATGCCTCGTGATGACCTTACGATGTCACTTAGTCCGCTAATGTCTAAAAGTAAAAGTTTTTTGATCTATCCACCACCCCAAAGTATGTTTTTGAAATTTCAGGTGTTGTCTTATTATCGGCTTATCGTCTTTATTTTTATCTCGTGCCAATCTTTGTATACATATAATCAAAACTATGTACCGGAAAAGCAACCCTGTATGACCTTGCATACTTTTTTGTGGCCGATTTTTCTATCCCGAGAAATCACTTCCGAAACTTCGACAGAGAGCAGTACTAGGCCAGCATAGAAAGGTACAAATATGAGATTTTTCACAACACGATTATCGAAAACCTTCCAACAGTGTGTAGCTTTTGTAATAACTCCCGCTAGCGAATATTGCTCCAGAATAATCAATGTAAATAACACTACAATCCACTCCAAACAGCGCGCAAAAAGAAGAAATAAAAATATATAAAGAGATTTCTCAAAATTAACAAGCAAAAACAACAACAAAACAATACAATCATTGGTTTTGCAAATACTTTCCAAAGTTTTTTTTTTACTTCAATTTTTGCAAAGTCATTGCGTCGCGGCGAAAACTTCTCAATAGATTTAATTAAAAATTTCATGAAATTTCTTCTCTTGCCACTTGCCTTTGCTTTGCTGTTGCCTGCTTTATTTTGCATTGTGTTTGTCAACAGTGCAAAGTAATTTTTATAGCCACCAAGCGGCTGCCGGCCTGCACGCGCCAGCGAAGAGCGTGCGGCGAAATGCGAATGCTTTGACATTACGCAAGAAGGCAGGCGCATTTTCAATTTAAAGTTTTGCTTTGTGCGCGCTTGATTATTGCTTTGAGATGCGACAAAGCCACATTCGCAGCGCAGAGTTGTATGCAAGCATATGCGTGGCGAAGAATATGCTTAAGCATATATATTTATACTAATTTCTACTTTGCCAGTTTTGTTGTTATTTTTTTTTAACTTTACAACAACACGCCTAATTTTTATCTTTCTGTGTATTTTTGCTTTTTTTGCAGTTGAAACTTGCGGCATTGCCGCTGGACAAAATTACAACATTTACCCTGCAACGCACAGCAGAACTTCTTTGCGTGGCTGCAACAGGGCGTATACGCAACTTTTCGCATTGAGAAAAATTAATGAAAATCAACAAAACCGACCGAAAAATAATTTAAAGAAGCCGCAAGAATAAGTAAGCAATGGAAGCCGGTTGCAAGTTGGAAGCGATTTTCAGATGACGTAGTTTCGTAGATAGAGGAGAGGGTGTGGGTGGAGCGGCAGGCAATGCTTGAAACGATTTGTAAGCGCGCAAATCCTTGAAAACTTTCTCAAGCAACAGCGCTGCAGGCAGGGAAACGCGGTACGGGACTATGTATAACTTGCAACGCAATTTGCCATGACTGGCCATAACATGCAGCAACAAAAAAGTGTTATCAGACTACATAACAGCATAATAATAACGATAGCGGGCAAGCAAGCAGCAAAATCAACAAGCACAACAGATTCATTTCACATTTGAGCGCAAAAACAACAACAACAACCTGAACCGACTGTAGGAACGGCAGACCAGTGGCACTGCAACAAGTATGCTCTCGAGCGGCTGCTGGCGCTGAGTGAGGGAGAGAGATAAAAAGGAGACATGTTTAGTAGAAAATCAAATAATTGTAAAGCAACGCAAGAAAAATATAATAAGAGAAGAAAATTAAAAAAAAAAAATAATGGAAAAAAATTACGAAGAGCGAAGCCGCTTGTCACACAAGAAGTCACCACTAGAGCGTATACGAAGTAAGAAATGTCGTAAGATCGCTTAAATCACAAATAAGAAGATCTCATTAAAAGTTTATGCCACAAACTGTTGTTGACTGTTTTGCGGTGTTTGCGGAGTTCGGTACAGCTGAGCGCCCATTTGAAGCGGCTAAGTTGCGGCAAGCAGCAAGTTTGTTTGTGTCACTGTACACTCTTACCAGCGTTGTGTGCACGACAACTGAGTTTGAAGCGCCGCTTGTGGACTTCGAGCGCTTTTTGAAGTGGAGTTTCGGTTTGCTTATTTATTCTTAAATATTCATATACCGTTATTTGTGCTTCGACTGCACTTAGAATACGTTCATGCTTCTTTTTTGCTATTTAACTAAGAGTTGGTAAATTTTAATGAAATTAATATTTATGTTCAGTTATAGTTGAGGGCGACTATGCTTCAAATAGTTTTATTACGAACTTGGAAGAGTCTTGGCGTATGTTAAGCTGAATATATTGAACTAGAATATTGAACACAGTATTAAAGTTAGTATGGGTTTAGTGTTGATCATAAATACTTTTTCTAAAACAGTCTTTTTACCTTCAAATTTTTGTTTATGTAAGGCTTGAAAAGAAGTAGAGTCTTATGTTTCTGGAATTCAACTTTTATTGTCCTTCATAGCCATTCAAAGCACAGATACAGCCTTCAAAGATATAATGAATTGGAAAGTCAATATGATATTTAAAGTCAGTGGGTATGGTACAGGAAGGTGGAGCCATGTGTCGAAGTTCTCGCAAGTAAGGAAAGTGCTCTGAGCGCCATTCACTTGAATTCTTCCACATTCAAAAACGATTGTTTTATGAATGGCTCAAGCAGCTCACGGCTTCCGATCTTATCCTCTGGGTAGTAAAAAAAGGTGAAACACCCACTCCCTAGAGATGTACGCTGAATTTGGGCCGCGCCAAGAAAAAAAGACAGACTCGGATAAGAGATCCCTTTTGAGGAAGACCACCCAAACAGCGAAAAGGAAGAGCGACAGTACATTACAATTGACCTTGAAGCTGCTACTTACCATTTGCAATACGCTAGATACGTGCAATTTTTTCTTTATTTCTTTGCATTCACAAATTCAATAGCCCTTCTAAATTCTAAAATTTAATATTTCCTGATTTTCTGCAACACTTACCGACTTCTTAATTAGAAAATTTGTTATGTCAACCCAAAAAGGCCTGTAACTCTATTTCCATTTCAATTTCCAGCTGTGTGAATGGCACAAGTCAAAGCCGCTTTGTTAATATGTGGCAGTGCTCGCTCATGACGCATGCCACACATGTAACACAGGACGAAAAAGAGCAAAAAACAAAAGAAAAAAAAAATGTAAGGAAATGAAACTACAGCGCAGCTGTTACAACTGTCACCCATTATGCCACACATTATTGTGGCATGTTAAGTTCACTAAAATTTTCTGCAATTCACTTACCACTTGCAACATGGCTTGAAGCACAGAAACACAATAGTCCTACAAACATGCAAGGAACAGAATACCCAGCAAAGAATTATACAGTAACTACTGCTTCAATGTTCTAGTAGCACTTAAAGCTCGGGCGCCTAAAAGTGTGCCAAAATTGTCAAAATACTGTGTTGCAATAAAATATAAGATTTATGTTGCTCGAAACATATATTCAGACGCAAAGCTAGCCTTCGAGGAAAGCCGCTGCTTTTTGAGCTTAATCGCGCAAAAAACGAACTAGTGTCCAATGCAACTAGTTCCCAACCAATCCAGCAATAAAAGCTTAAATGCTTTAAATTCTGCTAAAATACTCTTTTCGAGCTTAATCACGCAAAAAACGAACTAGTGTCCAATGCAACTAGCCCCCAACCAATCCGCCAATTCGCCAATAATGGCTTAAATGCTTAAAATTCTGCTAAAAGTCTCACAAAAGCTTTCAATATGTCTACTATGTCAACTTTGCCTTGATATTGTATTCATACTGGTATAATTTCTTGTTCAGCACACATGTTGCATGCCACATTAAGTTTTTCATTTTCATTAAAGTTTTTACTTTAGTTGCTTGCTGTCAATGTGCAACTGCAAATTTCATTACCACACTCTGACATACCGTATGTGTTTGTTTGTATTTGTTTTTGCTTTTCTGTATGTATTCCACGTTTGCTTGCATGTGTGTTTACTTATTGTTGCCATTGGTTGCTGGCATTTGTGTTTTGTTTGCAATTGTTGCTGTCTTACTTTCTATTTTTGTGTAGTTACAACTGTTGTTGTTGTTGTTATTATTGCTGTTATTTTGCTATATCCGTAATTAAACATGACAAAACTTTATTAATAAAAGTTTGCCATACTCAGCATTTGCCGATTTCATGTGAGCCGCTCAATTACGTACGTGTCTTTGATAAGTCTGCACATGAATGTAAGGTATATACGGTTATATGTATGTATATGTGGTAAAAATATTTGCATAAATGGGTACAAGAGACTGTATTAAAGCTAAGTTTTTCTCGGAAATTCCTGGCCGAGGTAATTCTGAAACTATTATTTGTATTCTTTGTGTAGATTTGTCAGAGTCATACTCTTTCGGAACTATATTATTACTTTAAGCTTAGTTGGACTTAAAACTTGCTGTTGGAGAATTATAAAAAAATTTATTCTGTTCCAAAAATTGCTCAATAGTCTCCTCATTCGCTACTATGGTCTTTCAATTGGTACGCCTTAGAATATTCAAAATATTGAAACGAAATATAAATCAAAAGAAGCCTCACTAATTTACGAGATTGAATAAATTGCTTTGACAATTCTCTCTCCCTAGGTTCAGTCTGAATTCTCTGTACATATTTTCATTGCAAGCCCTGTGGAACATAGAACGTTTAGGGTTCGGTTTCAGGAAAAAAATTTACCAGTCTTCTACTTGGTGTTCAGATGCGCAAAGAAGGTTCATAATGAAGTCAAGATTTCTCAAGCATTCCAATATAATCTATCAAGCTTTAAGCACAAAATCATAAACTCAAGTTTAAGAGTGTAATTTGATAGTACTTTATTTGGTTAACCGTTATATAATAAACAAAAAATTAAATGGGTTTAAAACCGTCTTTATTTTGTTCTCGACAATTTTCTACTTTTTCCGTCACAACTCCGTCATTCATCAGTTTCCGTCTGAGAAAATTTCAGCTGAACTTCTAGCGCGCCACTTCGCCCACTCTGGCGGCTTGCAGAATGTCGCAAATAGTAATTGATGCAGGAAGAGCTGTGCGCATTTCAACTATTTGTCAGCGGATGATGTGAGTTGTAAAGATAACAACAAAACGAATGCAAGTAGTTGCATACATATAGTCAAATATACCAGAATGGCGGCAGCATACACGTCTGCGACACCAAACAACGTTACACTAGCAAACGCGAAGAGCGAGCGCCATCAATAAAAGACACTTTGAGTTACGAGTTGCGGACATTTGCATGCGAGCGCCGCACCACATTAACAACAAAAGAGGAGAGGCAACATTTTCAGCGACCTTATCGCATTCAACGCTATCGCGCTTGCATCGCACAACGTCCGATGGGCCCGCTAACAATCTGCTGGATAATCGAAACGAAACAGCCAAAATGCAGAAGAATAGCAACAACAGCAAGCAAAGTAAAATGAAGCGGCCGACAGGTGAAGTGAAGACTGAAGTTTGGCTCCTGCTGCCGCATGAGCAGCAAGCAGGCTAACCACTGAGGTAAGAAAGGCAGGGAAGGTAACGAAGAGTGCGCCGCGCTTTCAACTGGCGCGCTGTGGCGCTGTTGCACTTTGAAATGTCATACGAAATGGCAGCGCCGAGCAGCGACGGCGGCGCTGAATGCAAAACTCCAAGTTAATTACGATTCGTTGCATGCGCCGCCAATGTAAGCTCCTCTCCCGGTTGTTGTTGTTGTAATGACATTGGCTGCTATTACCGTTGAGCAATGCATCTTCTTTATCGCCTTTGTGGCGCAACTACAACAAAGCTGCATCAGCTCCAGCATATCATTGGCCATCGCTTTGCACGCGCGTCACCCTACCCTTCGCGTATGTGCCGCCCGCCGCCCGCCGACCGCCAACCACCGACCAAGATCAACATGTTGCATATGAGCGCGTGATAAAGATCTATGGAAACGAGTTTACTCGCGGGCGGTTACCACATTGCGCCCCTTCGCGCGCACATATACACACAAGCCAGCGCATCGTACGACTTCAGTCCACATGCCGCCGCTCGTCGATCGTCGTTTGAGAAGACAGCTACAATATTTTAATTACGAGTACGCGTCCAGCGCGCCAATGAATGACGACAGGAGCGCTGCATATAAATTTTCGGTTATCTACTGGCTTCGAGCAGTAAGTCAGTGGAGCGAAGGTGGTGTAAGTAAGGACGACACTGCGGCTAGCGCAAATGATAGTGCTGGTAACGAGCAAGCCATGTTGGCTTCCAAGTTTGACGTAGGCTTATATTTGGTTATGGAGTGCTGCGACATGAGTAATTAATGATTTTGAAGAGCAAGAGAGGTGGAAAAAGAATTTTTCGGAAAAACTATATTGGATCTTAATAAGAAGGGCGCTTAGCAACTAATATTTGGCTGATATATACAAATGCTAAACTCTGATTATGTTGCTGAGGTTTATCCAGATAAGTGCACTGATCTGCTAAATAAATTCTCAGCATAGAAATTTGTTCAATGAAGTTTTGATAATTATCACTTCAACCCTACCACTCAATGAAATAACAGAAGTTTTCTAAATTTCCTCTCATGAACACCACACCAGTGAACCTCATAACTTTGCTTCAATTTCACTGTCCTTACGTCCTTTACCTCTTTTGCCGCAAACCTTTACCAACCTAGTCATCATAAAAGCTAGCTGGTCATCAACCTTCACACACACCTTACCAGCACCAATGACATCAATATGGGTAATTCATTACTTACATGCCACTTGCCAGCATTAATTGATAGTAAATATTTATGTTAGTCTGCATGCTTTTGCGTGGAGCATGAGTAGCGTGTGCTTATGGCGCAGATTTTCACACGCAATAATTTGCTCGTTCTGACAAGTTCTGAAGCTGAGACGTGGAGGCAAAGGCAGCTGCTTAACAAGGAGTGTCTGGATAAAGTATAGGCGATAGCAAGAATGTATATTATATTAAAACGATTAATTCATCCTTTTTATTTTCATCTTCAATTTATAGCCACATATTTAGTTAGAGTTGCCATACCTAGGTATGAGCTCGGGTTATATAGGTCCCTGTTAAATCTTAGATAATAATTCATGTAATTTAAGTTATCCACGTAAGCTTCAGAAAAGAACTTCGAAGGCACCTTTTCAGAACTATGCCTTCTTCATTCAGGTGTTTGTGTCTCACATCAGGAAATATTGAAAATAGACTTTGAACTAATCACTTAAGGGGTGATCTCAGTGTGAAATTTTCGAAAAATCGATTTTTTTGGATTATCATGCATTATCGGATGATATACACAGTTATAAACATTTTCTCAAATTTTGAAATCCAAATTCAAATTATTACAGTCGCTACAACATTTCTTGTAGAAAGAGAACAGTATGGTTCATTTCGCGAGACAATCAAAGGAAGAGTTTTGAAGATATCTAGTTCCTATTTGGAGAGAACATTTTAACGTCATTCTCTATTGCGCTATGAAAACTTTTCCTATTTTTTTCTACGAATTTTCGGAGAAGTGCGGAAGTGAACTCCAAACATCAATAACAATTTCTTCATTTTTTCGTTCACAGCTTTTTGCTTTGGAGCTTTGTTCTCTTTATAAGATTTGACTATTTCCTCGACTTCGCGTCTGAAATACCAAAAGGGTATTCCAAATAGATGTTTCTAGCGTAGAAAAGCATAGATATGTATGGTATATTAGAGTGGGTCGATTTTTTTCTATAAAATCGCGTGTGTGGAAAATGTTTTATGGATCATATTGAACAACTTTGAACTCAAGGGTCTAAAACCAGGGATTTTTAAGGCGAAGTTTAAAAAACAGAATTATTGGTTGTAGGGGAGATAAGCGTTATAATTGTGGCCATGATCGATTCTGACAAATGATCAATAGAATATCAAAATACATCTACGTATTAAATTTCTTCAGAATATCTTAAAAATTGACGAACGAAATTTTATGATTATGATGATTGAAAATCACCGGCTCCAAACTGGTTTTAGAGCCTTGGTCTCTTAAGAGAACTTGTACAAAAGACGCACTGAAACATTTCCCGCTTATGTGTGGTTACTGTACCATTACATCTCTCCTAAAAGAAGCGACGAAATATTGAAGAACATTTTCCCATAGTACTGTAAAGCGAATTACCCTCTCTAGAAGCCCAACCCAAAAGCTTAGCACTATTTTAGACCTCCATTTATTTATCTAAGCTTTACTTTAAGTTACTTACTTTTAAATTAAAACGCACATTCAAATCAAAATTCATTAAGCGTGAACCTATAACTGTCACAAATATTTTAGTCACCGTTTAACCTAACAACAAATACTGCAGTGACACGCCAAACCTTGCTATGCCATACAGACTTGATTCATATTTGTAAACAAATATATAAGAACCAATAAAACTTGTTCTTCGATGCAGCTTTATTGCTCTTGTAGCGCGACTTATACATGGAATTATACACAGGGAGGTTCATATGGAAGTAACTTCATAGACGTTAAAAATCCTTGGAAATACTATTACTTCAATCCGAGAAGTGAAAAATCCGATGTGTTATAGAAATGTCTAAGTCATTCAAGATTTAAATACATTTTCGTATTCATGATAGCTATGAGGTTCGCTTTCTGTCCTGTAAAGAACAATCAGAAGAACGAAAAAGCCGAACTGTTGTGGAAATGTCTGAGTAATTCGGAGTTTAAACTCATTTTCGTAACCTCCACAGCTGTGAGACTCGTTCCCTAATTTGTAAAGGTTTCGATTTCTATGCGTCCAGGTTCCAACTCAGCAGAATATCTCAATAACTATTGGGACTACGTAGGGCTGCTTTTAGAAACAGGATTCAAAACTCACAACAATTATTCTACCCCAGACGATTCATATATATAATTCGGTGGAGACATGACACTGACTAACAGTCAAGCCTCCAAATTGAATAGCAGTTTTTACTTAGAAGAAAAAACCACGATTGCAATAAATACTCTGCATATGAACCACCTTGTACGGAGCAGCTAAACAAACTGCAGCTTTTTATTTGAACTTTTCATTAGCAAACATTGCAATCGCTGTTATAACTCGGACACACCCTTGTGGCGGCAACATGCCACATGCACACAGAAATTAGTCAAGGTGTCAGTCATGCAGTGTTGCATAGGAAAACAAACAAAAAAAAATAGCAAAAACAAGAATTAATAAAGCAAAAGCAAATACAGAGCAACATAAATGGAAATCGAAGTTTGAAAAAAATCGATGTTCGAAAAAATATGCGAAAAAAATTCACATCCATGCAGATCAATTAGTTGAACTAATGTTGTGTGATTATGGGTGACTTGCTTTTGTTTTTGTCGCTGCCTGCAACGTTTAGCTTGCCGCAGTAGCCTTACAGTTGTGACGGCCATTGCTGCAAGCAATTAGGTGTGTTATGCGCCACTCGCAAAGCGTAAAATTTTTGAAATGTGATTTGAAAACGTGTTGCACGCTGGCGCATGTGTTGCCGCCATTAGCTCGAACGAAAGAATAAACTTTAGCAGATTACTTACGGCACTAAAGTACAGTTCACATTGCCAGCGCTGGGTCACTCATTATAATATGGAGCTATTGAGCGGCTAATGTGTGCTGTGCGGCGAGATTTCGAAGCGCTGATAAGCGCGCAACATTTAATTAAGGCCAAAGCGCACGGCGCAGAAGTAGAACAAACAAAAATTAAAAAGAAAAATAGAAAAATTAAATTAGAACATAAATTGTTGTTGCTTATTATGCGCTTAATTGTGTAATTGTGCTGTGGGAAAACAGTGAAGTCTGCGCCAAATATTCTTGTGTGCCGCGCTTAGCACAAAAGGGTTCAAAATGTCAATTATTTTTGGTTTTTTCTAAACTTTATTATTTTTTTCATTATATTTCCTCACACCAAACACTTACGAAAGCACCATTCTATAGCGCTCACACTGCGCATAGACAAACTGCCAAGCGGAGCTTTATCTGTAATTGCTGATCGGCGTGTTGTGAGTGGAGGTAAGGCGCATAACATAAACAGCAGACCTAAAAGGGTTCATGTGGCAAGCAAACCCAAAAAGAATGCGCAATATTAGTTAGAAGATGGCGAAATATACAGTCGAAATATATTAAGCAGATATACTATATATGTATGTAACTACGAGCAAAACAATACTTCCTCTTTACTGCTCAGCATTATGCCGCATGCTTTGCCGCCGCGCGCCTCACTTCACAAATCACTGTTTCACTTTTCTGCTTCATTGTTGCTGTTATTATTACCTTTATCATCTTCTGCATTAATATTTTTCTCGGCTGTCAAGTCATATTTTGAGAACAGTTCAGGTGTGCCGACGTGAAAGCCAAACCTCCTTGTGCCACACTGACTAGTTGTCAGTACTGACAACGCTGTACAACTGCTGCGCGCGGCACCACACGTTTCAGCACTGAGTTGCCGATGCAGCAAACGAGCAAGTAGCGGCGCAAAAAGTAAAACTTAATAACTTCCAATACTGGCGACAAGTTTGTGGAAAAAATGACAGTTAATCAGCAATTTTTATTTCGCCTGACACTTCAGCGGCTGCGAATCGTCGCCGAACTTACACACGCTGCACAGAGTCGGCAAACGTCTTAACAGTTTCATACATTCGCCGTAGTTAGTGCGATTTTAGCTGCTGTCAGTTAGAGCCGGCAACAGCGCCGTTGAGGCCGCCTCCATCATTTAAGTCAGTGCCGCAAACCGCAAAATGACAAACAACTAATTGCGCAATCTTATCGCGTGTTTATTATGTCAACCTTTTTGACAAGCCAATGACAGCTGATATGTAGCTGGCGTTGTGCCGCTTATTGGTGGCGGCGGCGTCGGTAGCTCAGCGATGTCGCTGCCCTCAAATATTGCTATGTGTTGGAAGTCCTTGAGCGCTAATAACTAAAATACTTTCAAGAAAGAGACAGTTGAGTTTCACTCTTGTTGAGAGTTAATTAAGAAACTGAAGTTCAGTAAAAGCGATCTTCAATTTAGTTCCCGAGAACTGCACCTTTTTTTCCTATTGATTCCAGAGAGGAAAGATAAATCCAAGAGGGTTGCAGTACATTGAGGAGGGCTCTTATTCTCTACATCTTTCTCTCCATAACTCTATAGCGTTCTTTTTTTATATCTTTCAACCACCGTTTGGGAAAACGCTCAGAAATTACTAAGTGAAATCTTTGACATTTCCATCATTTCTTCGCAAAAATCTTTCGATATCTGCGATTGAACTTACTTTTATATCAAATTTTCAGCCACATAGCAGACGATATCTTAATTATTCGAGAGCTCCCTCATTCAAAATTCTATACAAAGTTTTCAGGACCTTCAGCACGTGGTACTAAGTAGCTTTTGACTCAATTCCACGTCGAAATGGTTTAAACTATACATTTTATTGTTAAAATTTAATTCTTACCTTGTATTTTATATCTATGAGATTTTTTGTAATCTATTTTATACTTATCTATCTATCTGTTTTATAAGGTCGTTGTTTCTCATTTGAGCACATATGTAATTCTCATTTAACCACAAAACTATCTCTTTTCAACTTCTAATATTTTAATGTCCAATTTTGCATTATTTCTTCCTCTCCTACTACTCATCATTCGCAACTACTCCCAATTCATCTCTGTTTCTCTCTCAGCCTTAACCCACGCTCCTACGCAGTTCCCATCGACCCAACAATGTTTCCACAATAACCACTTTATTTACGAAAACAACATAAATACCACACAGTTGAACTAAAAGTAATTTTCTTGATTAGCTATTTTCCAATTGGCACAATACCGAAGTTTCCAATATGAATGACACTCGTGTATGCCTTTATGACTACTAAGGGAATACACAAATGGCATTTGCAGTGAATTTTGTGCAAACGAAGTTGATGTGTCGTCCGACTCGCCTGCCGATTTATGGGTTTGTTTGTTTTTCATTTTTCATATGCTCATCGCCTGCTCTTTGTGATTACGTATTTTTACGGTACCGCATTTTTTTATTCCTTCGCCTTCTCAATACTTTTGTGTACATCCTTTCCATGCGCTGCGTGCCCTTTGTATAGTTTGGCAACTTTTACCGCAAATTGGGTTGTAAAAATATTTTTCTTCAATTTTGAAAATTATTTATTAACAGCAAAAGTTATTTCACATTTATGACAAATGGCAACAAAGCTGTCGCTGCAGCGTAATGGTATTGCTAGAGCGTACTTAAGTAGGTAGTCGTAAATAGCGGGACATTTAAAGTGTATTCCTTCATATATTTTCGGTGCATGCAATGTAGATTTGAAGGATGAAGTATAGTTAGAGGTCAACAAAGAAAACCTTGTTCTATGGACAGCTTCAAGTACTTTAAAGTTCGTACAAACTATTTCGAATAAGTCTGTAAAAATAGAGCCAATATTTTAGGTTTCTAACTCGATAATGTCCGCTGCTCTTATAAAAATAGGTAAAAATAGACGGTGACATCAAAGTAAACGCCTCACTAGTATCCGTTCTACTTTAACTCATAGCCGTACTTTGGCCGACATGCTAACCAGTTTTATCGTTAAATAAACTAGCTGTAATTTAATTATAACAGTCATAATATTTGTTAGACATAAACAAGTACAGTCACCTACAACACCAGTCAACCAGTTGACCATGCAACAAACTACAACAACTATTGCATGGACAACCCACAACAAGCTCAAGTCAGAGCAAAAAGCTCGACTACAAAAAGCAACGCCACTATTGAGAACAAACTGTTATTAATTGCTATGAAGTCGTCATTGTCGTAGTCGTTAAAGCTGCCATTTCGTGATATGCCAGCCGAGGTTGCGGGCAGCACACACGAGAGGCCAAGCAAAGCCAAAAAAAGCGAACTCTAAGCAAACGAGTTCGTACAAAGTTGAATTCTAGATAAAATCCACTTTTTTAGATTTTCAGCTTTAAATGAATGAAATATGCAAACAATTAGTTCAATGCTGCATGCAGTTGACACTTAACCCACAATTATCCATTGTGAGCGCAGATTAGTGTTGTGGCAGGCAGGTGATTTGTGAGCACCGACAAATTTAAATTGTTTCTCCAACGATATTTCAATAAATACATGATCGGAATCGCCATGATCTCTAAATCAATATATTTTTTCGTGATTGACACTATTTTTATAAAATCAAATGATTGAATAATGTTCGAAACCAGACAACTGATGATTTGTCGAAGTCGTAGCAAGGCGGTATTATAGTAGCAAGAACGTGGGAACATGAAACTTAGAAAAAGGAAATCAAAACGATGGAATGATATTGCATCTATTGTAGTGCTATCAATTCAAGGCTCAGAAAACATTGTGGAACCATTCTGAGTAAAGAGTAAGAGTTAAAACTCTAAGATATCCGAAACTTAACATCATAGAATCCATTTTGAGACCCCTAAAGAATTTCACAATGTAGTTCATTCCGATTTTATGCTGCATCGTGTACTTAAGTATCGATGATGAAACAGACCTGTGAACTAGTAGACCGTTATTAGAAGACCGTTCACTCCTAATTTCAAAACATTATGAAAATCTGATGATGTAAACCAGAATGCGGCAGTCCAAATCATATTTTTCATGTCGGAAAATAATAGGACTAAGTTGATTTAAAATTAATTATGCAATTCCTTAAAAACTTTCAAAATTGGCTCCTTCTGTGTCACACTGCCAGCGAGATTTCCAAGGATTGAAGGCGTCACGGAAGGCATTCTCCGGAATAACCTTGAAAGCCGAGGATGTTTGGATTCCCTCTGTCGTCTCAAAATAGTTGCTTTTCATCGGCCTTTTCAGGCAAGGATACAAAAAAAGTCTGGGGGATCACATCTGGGCTGTAGGGCGGCTACGGGAACGTTGGAATGACGGCTTTGGACCCGATTGGAACTTCGTTCAAGTCTCTTGAGGACTTCTACGTGAAACTTAGCTTTGACGGTATGTCCAGAAGGAACAAATTCATGGTGGCCGATGTCTTTGATGTCAAAAAAGGCAACGAGCATCATTTTCTCTTTGGATTTGTTCATTCTTCCTTTTTTGGGCGAGGAGACGCCAGCGTTGCCACTCGGAAGAGTGCCTCATTGTCTCGGGATCATACTCAAAGATCCATGACTCGTCACCTATGATTACGTTATTCAAAAATTGGTTTCATGCAAAATATAGCAAAATAAGATAACAATCTTCTGAACAAACACTTTAAAGAGCTAATTAAAGTCGGAGGGCGAGCGTTATTTCCACTCCAATATTCTACTTTTACACTTGCAGGTAGGTTTTCTGGTAAATAATAGCTATACGCTGGAAAATTTCCACCAATTTCGCTAATGCATTACATTAAGCACTTTCAATTTCGTTCAGGTTTAAATTGGTGCCCACCCTCCAACCAACGCGCACAGCTCGCCCATTGGACGGCTGAAACAGACCGAAGATGCAGCCAACGATTTGCAGATAATGCTGGTAATAAAAATAAGTAAATTCTCCACAAGCTAAATTAAAATTGCAGGTAGGAATGTTGTCTATTAATTTAGCTAAATGAAAGGATTTCACCAGCCAGACACAAACACACACACGCACACCTGGGCAAATAAACATGTAATCGGTAATGCCAACTGATTTCAAACGGCTTAAACCGGGGTCCAGCACACAAGACACAGCAGACGTGCCAACTGTAGAGGGAATATTAAAAGTAAAATGAGCGTTGGAGCGGAAGAGGAAGAATGGAAAAAGGTCGCTTACAACTGGTAGGTGAATGCTGACAATGTTGGGTCAGTGGCAGGGCATTTTAAGCTTACGTTGTGTAGCGGCGGTGGCAACGTTGAAAAATGTGAGAAATCAAAGATAGAATAAAAAGGCAAGATTTTCGTCCATTTTGTGGTTCAAATGAGCGTAGCGGCAACAAACAACGCATTCCTGCCACAATCTTTTCATTACAGTTAGCTGGCGCATTAACTCGTACAACGGTGTGTGGCACGTAGCCGCAATGTCGGTGTGTGTGTATTGTAACAAGCGCATCGACGGAGCTCACCCGCACATTTAAAGGATTTCAGCAGGTGCTTTGCCGCTTACCCATCTCCTGCTCTGTCGCTTACCCACTCCCTGCCAAGTTACGTGATATTGGCTTGACGGTGTTTGCGGACCAGCAAATGTCGAGCTTCTTACACGGAACTATTGCAAATAAACAAAAGAAATTTACTGCAATTTCACTGTGTATTCAGTAAGGAGGATACGTGTGTCCGGCGGCGAGTTAAAGGCATACTCTGCAAATGCAAGTTGAGACTCAGCTGACCAGCTGATTTGGATTACTGTTGCGTCCGTCCACAACTTGCTAAGGCGGTTAGTGTATCCATAGTTAGCTGGCTTAGTTTTTACCTCAACGCGTACGACTTTGGGTCTACCGCGAACCGCGAACCGGGAGTCCTCAGTTCTTTTTTAAAATTTTATTTAAGATTCGCTTTTAGCTTTCTACTGGTCCTGCATCTAGCAACAACTGGCTAAATTTGGCAATTCACAAATGTATATTTTATTTTATATATTTTCCATCTACTTCCTTACTACCACCACCACCAACCACTGTTTTTTTTCGGTTCTACTTTCTTTTTCTCGGAACCGTCGCTGCGTCCGTTTGGCTGCCAGTCTGATTATCGTTGGCGCGTGTTATTCTACAATTGCAATCCGAAAATTACCCAATTCGACTGTCTCCAGTTGACCAACCTCCCACCCTGCGCTCTATCTGTGCGCCGTATCTCTGAACCAACTCTAACGCCTGGTTGAACATTACACCTGTAAGACATAAAAATAAACAAGCCAGCAAAATAAAAGATTACTAGAAAGAGTGGAAAAAGGTCTGACGCAAAAAGAATTAAACTAGTAAATTGTGGGAAGCAAATAAAATGCGACTGCCTGTTGGAGCTTGCCAAGTGAAAAGGATGTCTTTGATTGTCTTATCGGTTGTATGCTGGTCAGTAATGAAATAAAAGCCGAACTCCGTATGTAATGCAGTGCGCAGACATCCTTTTTTCTAACCTGCCACACTCGCATTTCCAGCTTTCATTTAGACGCTTCGCTGCTTGTAATTCCCAATTTCTTTTCGCATTATCTTTTTTGTACACTTCTGCTTATTTGCTTTCATTTCTTGTTTAGTTTTTCTGCTTTTTTTATTTTTGTTGTGTAGTAACATTTTTATAAATAAATATTTGAAATGCCTGCATCCTTTCTGCTGACAATAGCGCTTTCACCGACCCACCGCCCACGCTTCGTGCCTTGTGCCTCGTCGCAAACATTCTTGCTTTGTGTCTGTGCTTCCAACCGCATTCGGTTGTCTTCAAAGCCAGCTTGTAGCTTCTTGTATACCTCGGACCCTCACACACTTGGCGCTTTAATGGCGTTACTCTAATATCCTACATAGTTGAGTTCGAACGCATGAGTTCCCCTATTGGCGTAAAGGAAAAAATGCCTTTTTTGCTCCTTCATTACCTCTTTGTGTCAGATACATTGGTAGGTATGTGGCAGATCTTGGGTTCATTGAGTTGTTCATTTCTTGCGAAATTGGAAAATATTTAATCCAACAATTACCTTGACATTTTTTCTGCTTGGCCCTTTGTAATTGCGCAAATTTGGTTCATTACAATTAATTAAACCATTTTTCGAAATTTTCATTTAGTTCTCAGCCATGTTTATACGCTCGGTTGTTTGGCGCAATCGTGGAGTGTTCACTGACAGCATTGACAAGGGTTGAAATGTGCCACTTGTATTGCGACATTTTTCTGTGACAGTTTGCAATACGAATTTCATTTTTGAAAATTGCGTGATTAAAGTTGTGAGTTTGTAGGTCATCGGTGGACTTCGGAGCTACAAGAGGTAGCCCACCAATTCTTGTCTATTTCTGCTCAGTTTACGGCTTACTGCTTTGCAATGTTATTATAACATTACTTAAGACTTGAGCCTGATTTTTGGTGGCCCAGCTATGCCTTCGTAAGCGCAATTTCGAAATGCTTCACTACTAGAGAACTGATTCATCATCTGAAGAACTCATAACTTGCCATTGAAAGCTAGAGATAGTAGTACAACTCCAATCGTAAACAGAATGACGCTTTTTGGATTAAAGTATACTGAATATCTAAACAAAATACTAATACATATCCTTAATCATCCGATACAGCGAATCCGGTTAACTAACCGGTTAACTAACTCATAGAAAACTACCGCCTGTTTATACAAACCCTCTCAAGTAAAAAAAGTTAGGGACGCGCGCATTGGATTAGTTTGACAAATATTCTTGTTTGGCTCACACTAGACTGTGGACCTCCCCCTCTACAAATGTTTATCATTTAGGGCCACGCACACTTCGAAAGAACCGCTAATGTCACCGAGTTATGTAAATTCTAACTGAGAGTACATTTTTTAAAAGTTCCGCCATTACTTAGGAGACTGCGTTGCAAATACTTAAAAGCGCACAGCAAATAAATAAGACGCATAAAAAATGGACTACATCCACTGCTAAAAAGGAAGCAGTGGAACGCCTAAAAGCAGACACAGCAAATGCAAAGAGTGCGCACTACATTACGCTTATAGGCACAAGTACAAACGTTAACTTGATCTTGCGGAGCCAGTGCGCCGTTGACGCACATAAATTCAAGATGTGGCCATAAGATTTATGACCGTTGCGAACGTGGAATTTCCAAAGCAACAGACGCGCTGAGTAAGCACTAGCCTTGTACACCAGACAAAGATATCGGCTGTGGCGCGCTGTTAGGCGTTGAAGATAGCTGACATTGCTGCAATGTCCGCCAGTGGTCTCAGGCGTTCACGACTTCCTATCAGTTGTAAGCGTGGGTGTATATGTGTTTAGCGTGTTTTGTATTGCTTCCGCATTCGTTGAGGTTGCTGCGTTGTTTTGCTGAGCGCCCGCTTGCCATCGCAGTCGTGCGTCAAATAATTTAGAAAAGAATTTACATTTTTGAAATTTTCATGGTTTTAAGCGGCTGCGCCTATATTTGGGACTACCACATTCCTCTAACTTGATTTTGCAGTGAAATTTGTTTCGTTTGCAAGAGAATGAAATAAAACACCCATAAACTTCGGCAAAGGCAGAAATTACAATTTTTACGCGGCGCCCGTGTATACTAATGGCGCACAAACGTGGCTAATGGTGTGCACCCGCTTGGCGCGCTACCGCACGAAGAACCGCCTGAGACACTGTATGACTGACGGATTGGCTAGGCTACATTTTGGGCGCGACTCATTAGGTATTTGACCTATAGCATATACATTCGGGTCGCATTTGTATGAAGCGCGTCGCGCGCATGGTCGCAACCGCTGCGGAAGTGCTAGCCACTGCTACTGCCGCTTCTTCTCTGCATCTGCCACTGCTGCTTCTTACACAAAGTTTTCAATTTCACAGCGAATTTATGTCTTGTGATCATCATAAAATAGCGCCAATGTTTATGACCGTTTCCATTACAGCCAAACACACGCACACACATACATATATGCGCTGAGTGACACTTGCATCGAGGCTCCAATGGCGTATGTCCATAGAGTAGCTGAGAGCAGTCCATAAATGATTTTTGCCGCCGCGCACTCATCTAAGCAACTTTGAAATTGCTTTCTTAAACTTCACCTCCCAACGCAGCATACACCCCGCCACACTCTACACCCACATACTTTAAGTAATTTTGACATTTTGTTGCGCATTTTGGCCATAACAGTGATTGGCATTTGCCATGGTCGCACTGCTGGTCCCAAGTAGCCAGGCCATCAGCTGCCCACCACCAACGCTGTCCGATCCACGCTCTGCCACATGCAACTATATGCGGTTCCAAGGCGTACTTGGCGTGTACATGCAGCCTCCTCCGCAGCGCGCAGTAGCTCATTTTCAATTGCTTTTTACTACACTTTGTCGATTTCTTCAGCGCTGTACCTAATTCGCTTGATTTTTATGGGAAGCAATTTTATTTTGATTTTACAGACTCGCTGGTAATTTTGCGCTCACTTTTACGTTTATTATTGTTTTATTTCGTTTCGAATGTTTTCCGAATAACTGTAGCAAATGTCGGTAATGTCCAAACATAATTTGTGTGTTGATTTTTGTAGATTTTATGCGCTGCTTAATTATTAATGCTTGGCTTGGACTAAATTTTCATTAGAATTTGATTTTCAACTGAAATGGTTAAACTTTTTCTCATTAAAAGAGTGGCTACTCAGCCTTAATTCATTCAGACGTGTAGGCCTTTCAATTTCTTGGATTATTCACTTATTTTTCTATTAACTTTATGAGAATTAATAGGAGGTATGTGAAAGAAGTATGCTCAGCCTAATAGTATGCTAAAGTAATGTTGACTACTTCAGTATATTTCTCTTTAAGCCGCCTAGATCAATCCTCTCGCGCTCAACAGACTTGGTACTCAGATATCAAGGACTATTGTTTGAAGGTTCTTAAGGATACCGTCTAATCGAGTATTTTTCCTTAACCGCAGAGCCAAAACTAGTAACAAATGACTTCAAGACCTCTATTACTGAGTGGAACTAAAGCTTACAGACATAAATTTAAATTCCAGGTTCACCCTTTCAAAATTTTCGATTATAAATGAATGTAAAGACAACAAGATCTTGGTGAAGTATTTGGGCATCATCCTTGATAGAAAGCTGTAATGGAAACCCTATGTTCAGGAAAGAGTTAATACGGTTCCGGTTGTCCTACGTTGCTGTAAATGAGTTATTGGCAAACGGTGGACTCTTTCACCAAAAGTTGTGCTTTGGCTTTACGAAACCTTGTAAAGCCGGGAAGCCGGACACATGAAGATCCCCGAGTGGAACATTTCGGAACCCCTAAACTGGACCACTGCGCCAAGAAGGCAACTATTGGCGGCATCTTCTCCGCGCAAATACCTCCGAGATATATGATATGTGGGTGAAGCGGAGTCGCAGGAGAAGAGTCTTATATCGGGAGCTCTCAATAAACTTTTGTTTCAGACCGCCAGACCACTGTAGCGTCTTTCAAGCAGAAGTGGCAGCCATCAATCAGCAAACGTTTACTTCTGAAGTGAGTCTTCTTTTATGAAGGTAAGCATCCTCGTAGTTAGCGTAGCTGCTATATACACAAAGCCAATAAAGAACTGCATGACATCACTAGCAGGAGTAATAAGCTATTTCTAAATTAAATCTAAATCCCAGGCCACAGTCTTTTAACAAGGCTTTCATTACCGCAGTTATTGGCGTCCTAACTGATGTTAAATATTTTGGAGCACACAACTTATTGAAGTTGCAATGAGGAAGACGAGGCGGAAAACTCGAGGGGATCTAGATCTCCGCCAATGGTAGGTTTCATCAGACTAAGGCGAGGCATCTCGGTTGCCATACTTGTTTCGAACTCGGTAATTTGTGGCAGGCTCTAGGCATTTTGTCGAGATCCGACGCTCTGTTTGAACTAAACATTGAAGTTCTGGGCATCACAATCACAACGGACAACCGTCAACAGCAGTCCAAGTAGGATTGGTCGCGGCCTCACGAGTAATGAGCCTATTTACCTAACCTAACCTAAAGTCTCTGTTGTCTAACATTTATGTGCGGAAATCTTAGAGCTTTAGATTACTACCAAGCCAGAATTCGTTATTAAACTCATTAAAAAGATACCGTAGACAAATTTGAAGAATTTTACTTTTGCGAAAAGGAGCTTAAATGCAAAAAATTCGGAAAAAGTATCGGATATATTTTAGGAAGTAATGTTCCATCGTTTCTCTTTGTCGAAATGAATTTTTACTCTAAAAATAGCAGAAGTTCTGGTTTCGATAATCCTTTTGAACAATAATGGATTATAAGACGATAGGTTTTCGAAATTCTAAAAGTTCAACGTTTTTGAAATTAAAAATCGTTAGTTTGCCATGAACTTTCAGATATTTCATTTACTTAATCCAACTTAAGCGCATCATTCACTCGAACTGTCAAACGAATTATAAAATTTAAATACTCTATGCAAATAGAATCAGCAGTCGATCACAGAGTTGCTCACGGCAGTCGTCACTCAACTTAATAAGTCGCAATGCAACACGCAAGGCGACACTTGACGTTTGGAAAGCTGTAAAGCCAGCTTGCATTACGTATGCAACAGAGGCAAAAAGAGCGCAGACATGCCACAGATTGAGATGAGCAGCATCCACAGTATTTATATTATACCTAAGCAAACATGTAAACATATATATATGGCTGTGATTATGCACATTCGCAAAACTTTCATATCCGCTTGTGGCCGCCATCACGCGCTCAAGTGTCATTGCTTAGGCAAAACGATCATTTTATGTGTCATTAACTGTCAAAGTGCATGGCTAACATTTATTTAGTCGCATGCATGCTTGCATGTGGCATGCAACACTGCAATCGTACACTACACTTCAAGTTCAAGGCGGTCAACGAAGCGTGTGAGCTTGCGCGACAGCGGCTGGCGAATGGCAGGCATACTTGACTTGATGGTGCATAAATTTTAGCATTGACATGGACACGATCATGACGAAGTTTGTTATGAAGCGGAAGGCCAACACAAAAGGCGCAGAAGTCGTAAGGAGAGAAAAGGACGAAATGTAAAGTTTAAGATAGTAGTGATAAAAATATTGCCGAAGCGGTTAAGCGTAAGAAGAGAAAATACAGCAGCAGTCCAATAGAATAAACTGGACTACGGATTATGGAATAACGATCGCCAAAACTTCCATTAAATCTATAATAGTAAAACCAAGGAAGATGAGCAAAGTTCATGATCTCTTAAGAGATTCTCTTGAGGGTTCGCTCACACATATGATCCGCTCGGACAGCAAGCATTTCTGCTGCTGAGACAACAAAGTTCATAGAAACCGCAGTTGTTGGGCGCATCAACAAAGCAGTAGCACCTCTGACAAGTGTTTAACCAGCTCAGCAAACGTTGTTGTAGTGTCACTTGCACTTGCTGTTTTCTTTGCTTCGCTGTTTTTTTTTTTTGCTTTTGTCTGTCTGCTGGCTGTCACTGTCATTGCTGGCATTAACGTTGCTGCGTAGTTAACTTTTATTACCTCCAGGAGCAGCTAGCTAGCTAAATGGCCAATAGCTGCTCATCTAGTAGTTGAGCATTTGTATTTTATACAGATTCAGTTGTCGTTTTTGTATATTCCATGCTTTTTTCTTTAATGTTTGCCATTACATGCTTGTTAATGCACTTTTAAATTTGCCGTTTTCTGACGCTTAAACATTTAATGATTTGCTCGAATGACTTCATTTTTCACAGTGTCATTTCGATTGCGAGTTTTGTTTTTGCGGATGTTGTTGGCAAGCGCAGAATAAGACTGTGCATCACAACTAGCAAATCTGTTAAAGTACTTATGAGAAACCAAGGATGGCCCTGGAATGATATTTTTGAGATAGAGTTCCCGATTTTAGACTCTAACCGGAATCTGTAGGAGGTGAAAAAATGTGATAAACGCGTCCGTTCTAGAAATGTGAAAGATTCACTTTGCCCTGGTCGACCTATCGTTGAAAGAGTCGATGAAATTATGAAAAAGATTGACCAGAACCATCACATAAGCAGTTATGACATCGCTAAGGAGCTTAGCATTCATCATCAAGCGGTTTTGAACCATTTAAAAATGCTGGCTACAAAAAGAAGCTCGATTTTTGGGCACCATATGTATTGTCAAATTCACTGGACCGCACTAATATCTGCGATTCTTTGTTGAAGCGAAATGAAATCGAACCATTTCTGAAGCGGATTTTAACAGGAGATTGAAAGTGGATCAAATACGACAATAATGTTCAAAAAAATCATGGAACAAGCGTGGTGAAGCTCAACAAATGATCGCAAAGTCACGATTGATGCCTCGAAAGGTTATACTGAGTGTTTGGTGGAACTGGAAAGGAATCATCCACTATGAGTTGCTACAGCCTGGTCGAACGATTCATTCTACATTTTAATATCAACAACTGATGAGATCGAATTAAGCAATCGAAAATAACAGCCAGAACTGATCAACAAAAAGGGCTTCGTCTATAATCAGGACAACGCTGGACCACACACATTGTTGATGACTGGGCAAAAACTGGTAGAGCTTGGCTGAGAAGTTTTGATGCATACACCATACAGCCCCAACCTTCCGCCATCGGACTGTTATTTATTTTGGTCAATGCAGAACGTCCTTAATGGAATAAAGTTGGCTTCAAGAGAAGCCTGTGAAAATTACTTGTCGCAGTTTTTCGACGAGAAACGAGAAAAGTTCTACACTGATGGAATAATGTCTCTGGCGGAAAAATAGCAAAAAGTGGTCGAGCAAAATGGTACATACTTTTTTATTTATTTATTAGTATAAATATAAAAACAAATAAGTTGAAGTTTGATTAGAAAGAATTTTTCGACTACCCTATGTATTTCTCTGCGAACCCGCTAACACAAGAGCCGCACACTTACTTTTATTTGCAGGGATCAAGGTTGAACAAAACAGGTTTCGACAATGATAATCTTTTCTCATCCCCGAACCGATGTCTTCTGATATCTTAGAGCATAAAACACTCGCAACACAACCTCCAAATTTTATGCTCATTAAATCATTCCAAATCGCATTACTGCAACAAGGCCACTTAGCTGAATTTGATACTACGGGCATATTGCATAAAGTTGCCCAATTACACGCGGAAATGCAGCACATTCACGGCTGCGAAATGTGTGAGCACACCATCGACACACAAACGGTTCTGCACCTCAAGCTCTCATTTCCTGCTTTCCTACGCCAACGGCTCAGAAAAAACGTCCGCGATGTCATCGAAAATGTCCACAAGCTGCATTATCAGCCAGCCTTGCAGGCAGCCAAGTGCCAATAACGGAAACGGAAACAATTCAATTGTTCGCTGATGAAGCATTAAGTCGCAATGATGGCAATGCCGGCGTCGTCGTTGTCCTCCACGATGGTGACGTTGATGGTCGCGACGTTAACGCCAAAGGCTTTCCTGCTAGCCAAAAGCATTCACAATACATACATACGTAAGCTGTGCGGCATTTACTCGCATAAGGCCGGCAGAGAGACATATAAACGCGATTAACGCGCTAACAGCGCACAGGAATACAAAAAGAGCAATTTCCATATCGCCGCCATGCAAGCGTCTGTGTGTGTGTGTATGTGAGCGCTGTAGTAGTGCCTGCCTCAAACATGGCAAAGTATCATAGTCTCGGCTTGTTTGGCAGCCTTCGTTCGGCATTATTATGGGTGTTTTCATCGTCGTCTCGCAATGTATTTTGCATAATAAGCAGGATTACGTGAAAAAGGACTCTCGACATGCAAGTGTATGTGTGTTGCCAAAGCATTCGATATACCATAGGTAGTTTAGTTAAGCGAACGAGCTGCTTTCGTTTACTGATTGAGTTGCCGTTGTTTTTAGAAACATAAAGAACGCTGTCGAATGGATTGAGATTAAGTGGAATGGAAAATTTAACAAGTCTCGTTTTAAGACGGTTTCCAAAATGTTCGAGATTTTGTCGATCTTTGAAATCGAAAAATGTAAAAAAGGTTTGTTTATTTCCGTCTTCGCGTTTATTTCAGGTTAAAGAAGTAAGAAATTGTCAAAATTCCCATAATTTCCAGACCTTCAAAAACATCCCGCTTTCTGAAATGCTCCAGTTTATTCTTGGTCAAAATTGATTAAGTAAATAGGTTACCAAGAAACCTATGACCCATGCAAAAAGATGACAAAAGTTTTTTTCTGGGGAATCGGATTATTGAATGCTCCAGCCTTTAGAAATTCCTACAATGGACGTTATTGATATTTTGTACTGTTATCTGACTGACTGTTACTGAGGTCTCCAAAATCTTTCTAATATTATTTTAACTTTTTGTGGAGATTTTGAAACACAGATGGAACTGTGATTTCCCAAAAAGGAAAAAACGAGAAGAGGAGACTTTTAAGGGATTACGAACGACAGTAACAGAAACACAAAAAATCCTATAGAAAAGATACTTCAGCTCCATAAAACTCATAAAAATTGTTCACAGAGAACCACAGATTCCACTTGAAACTCCCCATATTGGGCATACTTCAGAAAACAACCATCAAAAGATATACATATATCTATATAACAACAACAACAGCAGAAATCGAGTAAGTGAATGCTTAAGACGGAAGCAATGAAACTTGATTATCAACAGCTCGTCATCATCAGTAAACAGCGGCGGCGGCTATAACGGCCTTTATATCCTCGCTTGCTTCCAAGGCGGAGAAAAGTGAAATAAAATGATGTTTCATTATCCTTTTGCGTGCGCATGCAGAGACAAACACATATAAACGAATGAATAATTTTGATTTTCCATTGTTCTTGCGGCGCTTTCGATTTGTCTATCGTCGCCAACGCCAGAAGTATGCAAATGCCATTTATTTGTGTATTTTGAAGAAGTGCACACATTCATGCACATACAATAGTTTAAATTGAGTATTTGTGAGCCTACAAGTGCTTGACGCTTGTGTCCTAGTTGTCCTGTGCAACTTATGGCCCCATGAAATGTGGCGGATATTGCGCATTATTTTGTGTCTGTTTGCCGCGGCTGACGCGTCGAAAAGAAGTGGAGTCTTTTCTCGCTTTTTCATTTGAATAACAATTGTTGTAAGTGCTTGTTGTTGTTAACGTACTTGAGCGCGAAACTTTCATCATTATACGTTAGTGTTATTGTGTTGTAGTGCGACTCCGCCTGTAGGGCTCTATCGATAATCTGGGGATAAGTGTTGACAATTTATTGGTATGTAGATGAAGTCATTTATTTACATTCAAGTGACAAATTAAATTTTATGTGAGCGATGGAGAGATTTGCTAGAGTGGAATATCTTGAAGAGAAGTGCAATAATATATTTTCAAAAATAAGGCTGCTTAGACTCAAAACACGACTCTGATATACCACTAACCGATTGATGTGTTACCTAGGTCATTAAAAGTTCTAACTGCAAAAGTAATCGTGGCGACTGCTATTCTCCAATATTGCATAACCCACCTCACATTAATACACCACAACCTTACACTAACTATTAATATAAATATCCACCCTCCTTCATTCTCAATTTTATCTTGTGTAACTCTTCACTGAATGCAAATTTATGCAGGCGCCAACGTGCGACACAATTTCGATTCCATTTAGGTCCCAGCGCTCCTTTCTTGCGAACTGTCAATTCACCAGAGATGACAAGTGATTTGACAGCCGCATGCGTTGATATAGTGATACTTTAAGAATAAAAGCGGTGTATTTTTACGCGTGAATACCACCAAGCAGGCAGTTACTGCAACGCAACAACAACTATTCAGCGTTGCTTGGCAATTATGACAGCAACAACGTGATGTTGGGAATGCCTCAAAATGCGTGACTGCAATTAAATATGAATGGTTTTAAAAATAGTTTTGTAAAGTTATGCGACGGCGTGTGGACATCCCAGAAAGCCTACTAAGAAGAAGTAAAGTGTAATGACAATCAAGCGCCTCAAAGGTATTGGTCATTTCTATAGATACATACATGTATATGCGAAGTTGTTCAGCAACGCAGGTCACGAAACGCGAACGGTGTTGGTAAACGCTGTAACCCGCTCTACGCAGATAGTCAGCCCACTTATTGACTAGGATATGGAAGAGTTAATATATTACTAGTAAAACTGAGACTACTTAGACGTGGACCAGGCTAACTATGAAACCAGTCTTGGCGTAGTGATGCCTGGATACTATGAAAGCATTTGTTGAAAGTGATATGCTCCTTTTGTCAAGCAGATTCGCTGTAAAACTAGCCTGGATTTTGATAAAAATATTCAGAAAAACTTCGGAACCCACCAATAGAGGTAGCGTGACGGCTTTAAGATCATTTTGACTTCATTACAAAACACACCACCCATATGTGGACATATTTGAAATCATGGCAACGGCATGGTAAATGTTTCGTCAGAAAATCCTGGCAATGAGTAGATTTGGACATATCTTCAAAGCTAATTTAACTATTTTACATTACTTAACTTTACCTCCAAATATGATAACTAAGAACCCAAGTATTCAAATCTTAAATATCAGTAAGCTTTGCCGAATAGGTGGTCCTCAAAGTGACAAACTATTTATCAAACACAACTCCACCACTAAATCATAAAGACCCGACAAACAAACAAATTAATTCAAATAGCTGTACAAAACCAAAGTAAACAGCGATATTTATTGCGGAACCAACACGCCCACATTTCTGGTACGCAAAGCAAAGGTAAATGCCAATACGCACCATTTCGTGGGTGTTCTAGGATCACCGTCAAACACAGGTCTTGCTACAGCACCACACAACTCGCAGTTAGTTAAGCGTAGCTCCGTCGGCTCGTTTGCATTGATGATGTTTCTTCGTCTTATTATTTTAAATTCTACAGTACTTTTCGCAAACGATTCGGTGACGGACTGACAGAGTCATTTCACTTTTGCGCATAATGACAGTACGAAGACGCACAAGCTTCAAAGGATGCGCGCCCCCACACTACAATTGTGCTCCACAAACTGAAGAAGACGACTTCGCATTTGTAAGACAAGCCAAATAAGGTACTTTCATTGTGGCTTACCAGAGCCCGCTTTGCTTTGGTTGGCCATAATGCGCATGTATACCAACATAATACCAATTAGTATTCAAATCTTTTGCCTGCTGCCTGACTAGAAGCATGACAAAGTGAGCGCAGTTAATTCGTAGGCAAGAATATTCTAAGTTCCATAAGAATCTTTTTCGCGTTTGCCGCGAATAGTGAATGATGTTTATTGTTGTGTGTAAATAAATAAATTTGTTGTAGGCTGTTGGGTTGATTGCTTGAAGTTGCGCTCGTAAACAATGACACGCTTTCGCTTGGCTCGTCATGATTTATGAGTGGTCACGTGAAGTTATGAGCGTCTCTGTGACAGGTACAAAAGTGAAGTTAGAGGAAAGTTAAATTTTTTTTTCAAGTTCATAAAGTTAGTATATTGGTTTTGATGCGAGTAGAAAGGCTTGCGATTCTTCGAAGTATGGATACAATTTTTCTGCTTTCAGTTGAAAAGTGCATTAGTAGAGACCTAAACCATTTATTCAAGCAAACTTTTCGGGCGATGAGTTCTGTCGCAAGAACTGCGATATAACCATGGTTGAAGTTGGTTGGTTGACTGAAAAGGGAGGCTCATGTGTTCTGGACCGGTCGCACATAGGCCAACGTTAGGCCAATTGTGCCCCCATAACCATAAATGAAGAAAGTTTATGTTTCAGCTCAACCAATATTCCCCAACATGTTTCAATATTAGCACTATGTGACTCTTCGATCATTCTTAATATTTACTCCAAACCTCCAAGGCTTTAAAAGCTTTATTTGAGAAATTTCTGCCTACCACGTTGGATAAATTAGCTGGTAAATTTATTTTCACGAATTCTTACGAAGTCAGTGATGAAGTGATTTAGGTGTTTCACAAGTTCAGTGTTATGCTATGTAAACACGAATTGCGTAGCAACCTTCGTGTAGTTCTATGTCATGACCGTCGACAGCGCTTTAATGTAGTGACATGGAGTTACGGCTCCACATGTACGCATTATCATTGCAATATATCGTCGCGTAATTTATGTATGTTGAAACGCAATCACGGCTAGATTATCGCGCGTTAAGATCTACGAAGACGATCGCCGCACTAATTCTCACAATCACGTACCGATCGCTTCGGAAAAAGCCTACAATTAATTCAAGCAACACACGAATTTAGAACACTAATGTAGTGCAAAAACAAAAATACTTGAGTGTTGTTTTATTTATCTTTTATACCCAAAGTTTAAGTGTAACAATGAGCATATCAGCAACAGTTTGAAGACGCATCAGAAACCGGCTGAATGCAGGCTGTGATGCCGTGCTGATAAGCGCACGCAGATCTAGAATGGTGAAGCCAACATCTTTCCAAGCCTAGAACTTGGACGAAACCGAAAATGAATGCAATTAGTCAAACACTTGAAACCACAATAACGTGAGCGCATCATTTGCCTACACAGCGTACAAGAGGGAGCGCGTCAAAGGCGGCAAGGGCAGGTGATAAAGGTTGTTTGGAGTACGTGGCCGCAGTAAAATACATTGCGAGCGATACAGATTTAAGTGCGACTACATTTTTAATGCCACAGAGCTTAAGGAATGGCATAAAAAAGAGCAAACAAGCAACAAAGAGCAGTAGCAATAACAGCATGAAACCCTAAATCGAATAATGAGAGAGGAAGCGACAGCGCGGCAACAAGCTAGAAACGCAAGCAAACATGGTTAGCAAAGACAGCGTTGGGTAGGCCGAAAAAGCAACCGCGGTCAAATTACATAAACGCCAGAAGTCAAAGACTGCACAACTAAAAGGAGGTTTAATAGGCGCGCAGCGAAAAGCGAAAAGCGCCAAACGTATAGCAAAGCTGAGCGCGTGAAGCGTCTATTTCTTTTATTTACACTACAAAGAATATATTTCGCCTTTGTTTAGATCTCTTCCCATTTTTTACTCCCTTCAAAGCAAGCACTGGATGGACAGCGGCAACAACAAAGTGTGCTGCAACTCAAAGCCAACTTCAAAGTCAAAGCCAGAGCCAGAGCCAAAGTCGCATTCATAGACGCATTCGCAAGCGCATTTGCAGTCAAAGTCAGTCAACGCTCGCTTAAGTGGCGCGCGTGAGCGTGTCATATTTATCCATGCAGCGCGTACGAGTGGCAAGAACGAAGCGGCAGCGAGCGAGACTGTGCTGGTAGCAGAGCAACTTGGCTACGCTGCATTGTGAAAATTAATCAGAAGTCATAATGAATTACAAATGCAAAATGCGTGCGATAAATTACGGCGAAACGCAATGCAAATAAGGCGAATGGCATGCTGAGTGACTACAATGTAAGTGCTGCTGATGCTGATGATGATGGCGATAATGATGGGAACGCAAGTAGCGCTGGTTAAGACCACGGTGATAAGGTATGCTGTCATATGCTGAACGTGGTGTGGTGCTGTATTGGCCACAGTGGCTTTTAAAGCGTAAAGTGGTGCTGAAGTCTGCAAAATATCGAACCTCAGTTCTTCAAGATTCCCGCCGAAATATAATGAGACTAAAGTTGGTTTTAGGAGTAGGTTCCAAAAGGTGCTTTAAATTAAGTGAGAACTGCATACTATATATATGATAGGAATAGGAATAGCCATTCGATACTTCACTCAATATATTGACTAGGACCGTCACATAAGCAGCCATGGCATCGCTAAAGAACCTAGCTTTCATGATCAAACAGTTTTGAACCATTTAAGTCTGGCTACAAAAAGAAGCTCCATGTTTGGATACCAGATGAATCGTCTGTAAAACATTTACAGGACCGAATTAACATCTGTGATTCTTTGCTGAAACGAAATCAAATCGAACCATTTCTGAAGCGTGTAGTAACAGGAGAGGAAAAGTGGATAAAATACCACAATAATGTGTGAAAAAGATCATGGTCCAAGCATGGTGAAGTTCAACATATTCCAAGGACATACGCCTCGAAAGGTTATGCTGAGTGTTTGGTGAAATTGGGAAGGAATCATCCACTATAAGCCGCTCCCACCTGGTCGAATGATTAATTCTACATTTTACTGTCAACAAATAATGAAATTGAGGAAAGCAATCGAAAAACTGCCAAAACTGATCAATGTCGTCTTCCATCAGAACAACGCCAGACCATACCATTTTTGATGACTCGGCAAAAACTGGGAGAGCTTTGATGCATCAACCATATAGCCCTGACGTTGCACCATCGGACTACTATTTGTTTCGGAAATACAAAAAGACTTTTTCGACTACCAAATAAAACGTTTGGCAATGGAACCCAGTATCTGCCTATTTGTTTCGTAATCAGAAAAATTTTCGGTATAAAAGTGTAGTTATACTTGGGTTTACCAAAATATCTGCGATGAAAGTTTTCGTCGATAAATTTTTAAGAGGGATGAAGTTTCGAAAGGCTATTGATTCATAGTGTTATATGTTTGTAAAGCAAATCAGCTCCAAACAGATTGTAGGAAGGAATATGGAGCTTACATCGAAAACATAACGAACTTTCTTCGAGTAAATTTTATCAATTTTGAAGCAGCTGTTAGTATCTTACACCATTACACATGAAAGTATACCAAATTATATTGAAGTATCACCTCTACTCCACTTAATCTCACCTCCAAGCTAACCAACTCTCCACATGATATTATATTTTCGACAATTAGCAGACAAATTCTTGATTCCCAAAACAGCCAGGCATTAGTAGCCATAGCAAGCGCACACACGAGTGTAGTTGAGTTACTAAAAAGGCCAATAATCGCTACATACAAACACCCGAAACCGTTTGAAGTGGTTTATTTGCTGGGTGGGGATAACTAGTCAATTGAGTATTTGCTCCGCCACCAATGCAAGTTTTGGGTCGGAAAATGTAAGTAAGTTCGTGTGGTTGGCTTAATGTTGCAACAATCAATTAGTCGTTCACCCATTCGATGAGTAGGCGTAATACTGTGAATGCTAGTGTCTGTATGTTTGCAAGCAAATTTTGAGTGGTGCTTAGGTATTGTGCATAAATAACTTAGACGTTTTGAGTACTTTTCTTGGGCAATCAACAGCACACAGTAATTAAACTAAAATAACAGGCGAATTTCGGTTGCTATAGTGCTTTTATGACAGCTTAGCTACCCCCTAGGCAATTTGTAGACACAATGTGAACTTTTCGAGTGTGGCATATATAGGAATATACTGGGTAAATTCAGGAAAATGACTTTGGACTGATTTCTTGGTACTTGTATACTCCCTAAAAACTTTAAAAATGTCAACTTATTAACTTTTAAACTTCTCTATAGGGTATTTATCACTACCAATAAAAGTATATCCACAGCAATGTTGTATGCCAATTTTGTTGTAGTAAAATACTGCCGATAGACAAATCATAAATGCTCTTCTTACAGCATTTAATTGGGTTTAGACAGTTGAAAGCAAGCAACTTACTGATTTTATCTACCAACGCAACCGCATTTGATCCACAATCGCTGCTGATGAGCATGTTTGTGTGTGGGCTATTGTATCCAGCTAATTTTAGCACACATAACAACTTTTTCTCCGCTGCGTTACTGACAAAATCCTTTTCTCTATAGCTGTTTTCCCTTAAAAGTTTTTTAATACCCATTTTTCAAAATTTGCTTGCCCTAGCTGACCACATCCTTGAAAGAAATGTCGGCACACTACATTTCCTAACTCACATTTTCTTCTGCCAGCGGCCAGTTTGCATTAATAATTTCTATCTCTGACGTTGGCTAATGTTTACACACGTTATCTAAGCTTCATAGTCCAACACATACACTTCACAGTTGCCAGCGCTCATAAGTGCATTGTGCCTGCGTCTATAAATACTCAAGAGTCTTCACTGAGTTATAACTACACATAAACCTGGCTAATTGCCTCAAAGAGGTAGAATAGTGTGAGTGTGTATAGTAAATTTCATAGTAAAATTGCCGCTATCGAGTTTCAAAATTAATGAAAACGTGTATATATGTATGCTGTGCGTATTGCCTGAGTTTTGATACCCAGTGGTATCAGACTACGTTTCAGTGGTGCCAGCGAAGAGTTCAAGGTGCATCGGTGCCCATTTTATGCTAATTTAACACATTTATAAAGTTAAAAGTTAGACTAGTTTACTAAATAATGAACAAAAATGGTTTTACCCTTCCATTACTGGTCACTTTATATAGAATAGACATTACAGCTTACAATGAAACCTATTTGGAACAGCCACAATGCAGTAAGATATCTCCAAGATATTGTTTATAGGAATTTTGTAGTACGAATTGTTCTTTGCTTCAAAATAGGCCTCAGTCTCGGCGATCTTCTCTTCATTCGATCAAAATTTGCTTTGTGAGTTCTCACTTCTTTAAAGATATGAGAAAAAAATGGCTGGGGCCAGATCTGGAGAATACGGTAGGGACACGGAAGCAATTCGAACTTCAACTCATAGAGTTTTGGCGTCGTTTTCACTGACTTGTGAGGTGTATTGTCTTGGTCAAACAGCACTTACGTTTACTTCAAATGCGATCGTCTCGTCATTAAGCCAAGTCCCTGCTTCTACTATTTTTTTATTTCCAAAAAACATTATTTTATCAAATCACCAAATTCCTTTTTATCCATTTCTATCATAATAACAAAAGTTGCTTCAAGATTGGGCGACTTACAGAAGGTTTAAAAACCGGAGCATTCTATTGTAGAACCCACAGAGGTGGTCTAGTTACAGATGCCCAGAGCATACCAAAAATTGTGAGGGAACACCTCTCCAGCCTGTTAAATGGCAGTGACAGGATAACACCAGAAGATGGTGAACCCGATTCTCTAATCGATGACGATGGAGCAGACATTCCACTGCTTGATCATGAAGATGCAATTACCCATTTGAAGAACAACAAAGCGGCGGGGCCCGATGGATTGGCAGCCGAACTGATAAGGAGCATGCATCAGGTTCTTTGTGAGACCTCACAATCTGCGCCAACTACCGTGGGATAAGTATCAGTGTGGCTTTAGGCTTGGAAAATCAACAACTAACCAGATATTCACCATACGCCAAGTCTTGGAAAAGACCCGTATAAAAAAGATCGACACACGCCACCTTTTCGTCGATTTCACAGCACATGCCGCTATGTCTGAATTTGTTAAGCCCGTAATATTAATACGGCTGTGTAAACTGACGTCTGGATCGGGAAGGTCATCACCGAGCCGTTCGATACCAAATATATTTTCAGACAAATCCGTTACCTATCGCGCGACTTTTGTAATCTACTACTGGAACTGCAGAGCTGAGTCGAGAGAGTACAATCTTCTATAAGAATTTTGGAGAAAAAGGTTCTGCGAAGGATTTATGGTTCTTCACGCCTTGGCAACTGCAAATATCGTATTCGATGGAACGATAAGCTCTATGAGATCAATACTTTTAAAAACTATTTTTACTACAGGCGAAAAATTACACCGCTAAACGACATCAACACTACACTAGAAGACTAACAGACTACATATAGACACCACGAGGGCATCTTGTATCGACTCTAAGCAGCTTTTTTTGACTTTCAACGGATCTTCAGGTGACAGCCAACATTTCGCTTGATCTATCGCTATGAGAAAGATGTCGCCCACCACAAAAAACTTCCCTGCAGCGACGAAATAATTTGTGGCAAATATTTTGCGCTTTATCAAGACACAATTTAAGCACAATGCCATTCACATTTTATCCATTTATCTATATGTATGTGCGTGTGTGTATGAGTGAGCTTGAAAGCAGATTGTTTGCTGTGGAAATTAATTCATTAATATTCAATGCAAGCCATCGCCTCAAAGCATAGAATGCCAAAGATTAATGCATTGCATTTAGTGCATTTACACCCGAGGGAAGGTGATGTTGCAAGTTGTGTGCGACAGTGTGCGGCATGCGGTTGCTAAAATCAAGTTGAAAATGTGCAAGCATTTAAAAATTGCAAACAAAACTTAATTAATTCGAGGAAAAAATGCGACTATTTGCCAGCATGTTGCAAGTAAATTGTGCACACACACACACACAGGCACACATACAGCGAGTTAAATGAGTAAAATCGAAGCATTAATCTCGGCGACAACAGCAACAACAACGACAACAATTTTATGCGCAACAAATTGGATAAAATACGCTGCAAAGCCAAAGGAATGTCAGCACACACACACACACAAACGTTTACAATATGAAGATACTTACATGCGCCTAGATTAATGTTTGCATTTATTTACTTGTAGGAGAAATTAAGACATGCTTGTACGAGTACCTAGCGTGAAGCTAAGGGCGAGTCAGGTGGAGTGTGGCAGGAAAATATGAATGGATAAAAGAAGATCGTAAAAGTAGGCGTTAAAGCGCGCAATTTGTACGCTGAAGAGGTGCCAACATAAAATATATAGACAAATAAATTTATGCACACAAAAATGGCGACACACACACACACGCGTTTCCATGTTTTTGTGGCATAATTCATGGCAGTCTAGCAACGCCTACCCACCCCGCAATGGCAACAAGCGCATGTTGCAAATATGTGTACGGTGCCGCTAGTAGCGCCGCGGCGTTGCAACTACGACGTTCTCCTTGCGCTTAAAAAAAGCTTGTCTCGAAACATTACTCCGCCCGCTGGGGACAGATTAACAATTAATCTCGCAAATGAAGGCAAGGACAGGCTGCTTTAGCGCGAGTTGTGCCGCTCTGTGGTGACATAGTCCTCCATTAATATTTACATATAAACTCACATGGCCATGTGTGTGCGTGTATTTTTGTATGTATTAGATGCCTGCATGACATGAAAAATATTTGCAAAATGATTGGGCTGTAAGCGCATAGTTAAAACGAAGGCTGAGCGCTTAATCAAAGCCTTGAACTTTTACGAGTTTCAGTCAAGAGTTAAATGCAAAGAAAAATTACGCTAATAAAAATGGCATCTTCAAACGGATTTGTTGATTAAGTTATGAGAAATATGATAAAAAAAGGTAGAAATACTGTAATTACGAAGTTGAAAGAGTGGTGACGGAAGGAGAAAATTGTCTGCTGAGCTTTTTTATTATTCCTCTTAATTACCGGTTACCATTTAATACAACGCGATTTAGTATGACAACGACAAGCTGGCTATCACAGCTCAATTCTTCTATATTTTTTATGTTCTAGTTTTAGAAGCTTCTGTATATTTGCTAGTGAGGTATTCCGTCTTAAGTTCCTTCTTAAATGCCTATGGTCTCTTCCTTAGATCTCTATGCAGGGAGTGTATATCTGCGGCTTTCACTCTAACATAAGTCCTCTTTCAAGATTATAGATAAATATTTGGGTTGCATTTAGTTGATTTATATCTAGAAATCGGGACCTCTACATCATTAACAAATGTCGATATCTTTTAAGAAAACCCGAGACCTACATATTTAAGCTCCATAAAGGAAAACATCATGAAAAGATCTTTCACATATTGTTAAAATCCGGAAAATCTTCTAAGACTTAGTCGTAGCTAGATCTCAGGCAACCTTTAAGCTGCTGGAATACAGCAGTATCTTTCAGCCAGAAATCCTTGCAGATCAGAAAAACTGCTGTGTTAGCTAATAATAAACGTCTCTGGCTAAGCGGCAATTAAAGCAAAGATTTCGCATCATATTGCGTCAGAGAATGTCCTCAGAAGCAGGAGTATGTAGACATAGTGCCTGTTAGAAAGCGGCTGCATGTATATTGGGTTTCAGATCACTAGAGTGTTTCAGGAAACCAACTAGCTGATGAGATTGCCAAAAGTGCCGTCCATTTGACTATAGAACCAGTACGAGTCCTACATTACTACACATTAAAAATTATACACAACGAAATTTCCGAAAAGGCTGACAGACGTATCAAGATGAGATAAAACTTTGGGAACATGCAGAATCGCTAAGTCCATGGGCAAGGGAATGGTAGGAAAACGTACAAGCTTTCTACTCACACGATATCGAAAAGACTGTAGTACGGTTCTTGGCCTTTTCATAGGTCATAATTTACTGGTAGGACATGCGAGCCTTGGGCACCGCTAAACATATAGAAAGTCCAGAGAAATAAATATGAGAGACGATGGAACACCTCATTTTCTTATGACTTATAGAAAGTCCAAGAATGTAAGTATGAGAGAGACGTTGGAATACCTCCTCCGGCCTTACCTAGAGCTAGGCTTATATATCTAGGAGCTTCGCAGTTCAAAGGACCGGATGAAGTATGATAATTATAAATCACGTCACTATACAACTTACGACCTGCACGACGTAAACCTCAGCTCGTATATACCAATTTTCGGCATTCCAAAGGACCAGTGGGCCAGCCAGTCTACCCTAACCTCACCTAACCTGAAAGAAGAGGCTTGCAATGAGCAGAGAATGAGAATAAAAACTCAAATAATCTAAAGTTCTTGAGGAAAATAGGATCAGTACAGTTCGAACTATGTTTAGGTAGTATAAAGAACATGGAATCCATAAATGCTTACGCACTTCCCTTGCCCAAACTCTTCTTACCACTCACAACTCTTTACCCGCGCTTCGAGTCTTCCCTGCACCTCGCATTGGTTGAGTGTCAAGAAAGCAAATGAACTCAACAAAAATTAAGGCATAAACAACATGAACTCACCGCAAGCGTGTGATTTATGGCCAAATGGCAAAAATTTGCCCAAACGTAGATTAAGTGCAAAAATTTCTCAACTAACACGAGCAAAGAGCAATAACAACGGAAAATGGCACAAGAGACACACGATGCCGACAGGGGCAGGCAAACGGGCAAAGAACGTGCACGTACCGCCAACACAAACAATCGACCACGCCCCCGCAACCAGCACAGCACAACAACAGCAACCAGCACACCACAACAACAGAAACAACACAACCGAACTACAGCAATTACAGCGAAGCGCATATATCAAAAAACGGCGCACACACAACAAAACAGTTGCTCAGAAGAGTCACTCGCTCACTTACTCACCCATTGAAGCGACGAGTACTCATTGTAGTCTGGCAGTGCCTTTTGATGGGTTCACTTGAGGTCTCCGCCAGTCGCTTTGTCACAAACAAAGAATGGGCAAATTTTGTGGATTTTCGACCGCTTTTCGGCTATTATTTATTATTTACTACATAATTATTATTGTACGGTTACGGAATTTGGTATTTAGTAGTAAATCTTGTAGGCCACACTTGTGCATGTTTTTTGTTGGGCTTGGCTGTGGCAGCGAGTTGGTAGTAATGCTCATTGTTGCTGATCGTTTTTCTGTTATTTAATTTGTTTTCTCTCGCTCGTGTGAATTAAATTTTGCGGTCAGCGGCTAATTTTGATTTGTATGCTCACATTTCACCGTTATGTGGCACATACGGCATTCAGTGATCTTCCCACATACAACACATACTCATTGGCATGTATACATGTATGTGTGAGGAACTCCAATTTTTCTACTCTTTGTCATTATTTCATTAAAACTTGACTGCATTTTGCGGTTGCTTTCATTTAGGTTTTTTCCTATTATGCTACTTGCAACAATTGCAAATGTGTAGTCACAAGCTGCCCTGCGGTTTTCCTGCATGAAAATGATAAATGTGGTCCAAAAGTGTTTGGCCATTATTACCGTGAGTGGGACAAAGGTTATGGAGAAGTTATTGTAACACATGTGAAAGTATTGCTTTCGCGGTTAAAAAGGTGTTTAGTTGATTAACTGATTTCAAATGCCTTACATAAATTATTGCAGGCATTCATACATTTTTATGTACCGTTGATGTCTGTTTACATGTATTAAGCGAGTTACGGCAAGCTTTGTCGTGATATATTGCCTGGTTATGCGCTTTTCGAATGAAAGTAACGAAACTTCAATGAGACAACTTTGCATTAAGTGGAGTTGTATTGTGTCATATATTTTTGGCGTTTCGAGAAAGTGTTGTTGTAAGCATGAAGATTCTTAAACGGTATTAAGGATAAGCATTAATCATCAAATAATAATAAGTCGCCAGTTTTTGTATTCTTTCCCTAACCAATTTTCAAGAGAAGATGAGTTTTGGGAGGTGAACCAGCGTGGTGAGAAAAGGTAGCTTAGAACTCAGCTCACTGAAAACGCAACCCGAGATGGTTGCATTCCAAACATGTAAACGCAATTGAAGCAGAACTAAATATACTCGTATCTACCCAGCAACTTCGCAGTCCTTCAACGGTAACTCGAAAACTTTAGGGCGGCTGGCGCTTGAATCCTGCAAATTTGAAGCCTTGAACTCAACGTTTTCTGCTTCGCCGATTTATGGGATTTTGTGCTAACTAGCTCTAGAACCTCTGAAGGATGGAGCCATGTATAGAAGTTCACGCAGTTCTGAGCGGCATTTACTTCGGAATGGCTCAAGCAGCTCACGACTTACGGCCTTAGACGAAGTATCCTTTACACAGCCATCCGGGGTAAGCTAAAGTGAGAAGGCATCCGTGCTCAAGGTTGTGCGCTGGGTTTGGGACTCACCACGTAAACAAAACACTCCCAATGAAAAAGACACAACAAGCTCGGATGAGAGATTCTTCTTTTGATGAGGACCACTGCAAACGTATTAAATATTACGATTTAACGGCATGGACCTGGAATGTCTGGTTCCTTAATTGGGACATTGGGCATTAAAATGCCGCTGTCCACCTAATTGATGTCGTAAAAGTAAAGGCTGATATCACCGCTGTCCACGCAGTGAGATGGACGGGACAGGGTCTGAGACAACTAGGGAGAGAGCCTCCGTCGCCGAGTTCTGCCATTCGGTGGAGAAACAACGCGAAGTTCTCCAACATACGCTGATATGCCAACTCCCTGAAGGAAGAGAACTACGAGCACTTGGAGCGCATCTATGAGAGATCGGTTTGTCCGAAGATTTGTCTGCTGAAATTGATCAACTCTTGGCTTCTGACTTTTAATCCAAAGTTAAAGAGTGATCAAAATTTCGTTATCCTTCAGCGGGAACTCGAAAATTTTATTGCAGCTGGGGCTGGAAGCCTGTCAATTTGAAGTCCTAAACTTATAGTTTTTCGGTATTTATTGGTTTGTAACCAGGAACGAGTATAGACAAAAATCAAAAATTTTAATTTTTAAAAATTAGCATTTTTAAAGACTGTTTGAAGATAACAACCTTCGTTTATAAAAATGTATAGATATTTATATTTTTGAATACATTAAGCGAGTCTAACCTTAAATTTTTCACATTCTGCGTATCACACAAATTATAATTTATCTACGTTCCTGTACTTGGACCCACCAAGCCGCTAAAGTAAAGCTCGTAAAAAGTCGGATATTCATGATGCCCTTATTGAAAAATCACCGCCACCTCCTTATAGGCAACGGAGAGCATGACAAAAACAGCAACAAAGACAAATGCATGGCAATCAGATGCCAACACCGGCTAAAAAATTCGAACGATTTGCGTCAGCAATGCAATTTTAACACGCTTAAACTTGTTGCCAACAAGCCAAAGGAATGAAGTGAAGCATTAAACAAAAGAGACATGTTTGCTTTGGAATATGTGTATGTGGCGCGTTGCTATAGCAACAACAATGATAAAGCGCACAAACACACATGCGCAAAAGGCAATTACAACGCAAACAACAACAAGAATAGCGACAAAGCACGCCTGCAACGCTGTAGCCGGGCTGAAATAATAGCGAAAACAACAAAAACGCCAACAACACCGCCAACTACATCATGTAACTACAACAGCATAGCATGCAAAAGCAACAACATTGCAATTATGTTCGCACAACCGCCAAGCAAGGATACGCCGCTATCTAGACGACACTGGAGCGCTGCCGCTGCTGACGAGTCGAAAAGGAAGCCGCAACGCTGAGCAAACTTGCAGCCAAACTGCGCAAATATTGTTGTTATTATTGTCGCCAGCTATGTTGTTATGGCTAGTTGCTGTCGCCTTTTATTGCACATGCTTTAATTGTCAGTGTCAGCTACTTGTTGTTGCTGTTGTTGTAGTTGCTTTAGCTGTTATTGATAATTAATGTGACCGTTTTATGAGCAGCAGCAATGCAAAGCAAAGTGAATTTCACGGACGAGACGTCCATTATTGTTGTCTCGCTGACTCGCTGTGTTGTTGTTGCCGTGTTGCCTTGTTGCCGCATTCGGCTATTGCTTTGTTGCTGTTGATATGGCCAAGTCATTGCTGCACTCTTGAAAGCGCAATCAGCTCAAAGGCTGCACAGCGGCGACAACAGGTGGTTGTGAGGTCCGCAGCCCGCCAGAACCACCAGTGGTTCTCTTCTTTTTGCTATGACGCTGCGTTTTAGTGGAAGAAGATGTGTTTATCGGTAGGTGGCTCTTGTGGCAGCGGATGTACTTGGGTATGTGCTTACTTAGTGGCAGCGGTGCGTGCATAGCGTTGGTGGCGTTGTCATTGGCGACAATGCCATAAACGCTGCTAATTAATGGCAACGAGCAACGAGTTGTAATATTGCCATTGTCGTTATTTTTATTGTTGTTGTTGATTTCTGTTTCATCTTTCGGTTGATGCTTTTGCTATTTTTGCATGCAACATGCTTTGACTGCGTTTTTATACGCTTTTATTCGCTTTATGATTGCCCTTTGTTCTATTTAGTGCAATTCAGTTTATATTTTGCGGCGGAAGTCGAAATAAAGTGGCGTTGCTTCTTCATGAAATATTATTTTAAGTTTGAAAGAGAGATCTAACTTTCAATTCAAAGCACTTTTCAGTCGTTACAAGTTCCAAAAAGCAACACATTCAAATTTATGGCAGTCTTAGTTATTGTATAACAGTTTATATGATATTGCTTTGCTCTTCAAGTATCGGCGTAACCTCACTTTTTTCAGATTTGTTGAATGAAATTTTGATATAAACCAAAAACCAAAGCAACATCAAAAACATTTGGGTGACTTCAAGCCTTAGTAATGCTTTCCGTGCTAATAGTACTTCAAAAATCGGTTATAAAATTAAATTAGTCAACAGTTTTTGAGTATATTGTTTGAGAAATTGCACCAAGCAGTGCTTTTAAATGAGCTGAACCAACCCTAAATGACCTAGAAAAGTGTAAATTTCGAATAACATCAATGCCTACTTCTCTCGTCGAGAAACCGTAATAATGAATAACTGGGAAACTTTGATGTAGTAACATTTTAAAAATACCGAACACCTACAATCTTAAAACGAATATTGAAAATCACAACTTGATTGGCAAGCAATCGCTCTCTTAAGCCCAGAGCAACCTCATAGAAACTTTCATCTCCTTCAAAGCAGACTCTCAAAACAGCAGAACTTTGAACGCACCTTACCATACAACATCCTATTTTCATACCACTCTTGCTTCACTTTCAAAACTTAGCCATTTTTTCTTCCTCAACTCACACACAGCTCTTCTTCCTCCGCGCCGGCATTGGGTTGACAGTGAGTCTGCTTGTTTGCCACTTTTATTGCATATAAATGAGCCGCATATCGACATGACATTAACCTTGAAGTGTAGAACTTTAATGTTCAACCTTCCAACAGACATTAAGTTTAGTGTCACTTCGACATTTTCAGGCTCTCCACATATGCTTGTTATGGTTTGTGTTTATGCATATGTAGCTGGCTGCTCTTTGTCCCTCCTCATGGCGCTGTTGGGTTGTTATTGCTTGTTAATTTTTTATATCAGTCATGTTATCTGTTTGCACATGAGTTTATTGGTGTGACTGTATGTATATTTATGCTTGTTGGCTGCATTTGACAACTGCATAATTTGCACTAAGCAGACGCTGTCAAAATAAATCATAAAATTCATACTTAAAATTGGAGGATGTCGCCACATAATTTAGTGCTACACTGTCCCTTAGAGGGAGTTCAACAAAAAGTATAAATGGTAAATTGTATCGAATACTAAATAAATATAAATTTGCTGTTTTGCAAAACCAGGTTTCCTATAAATACGCCAACTGGAAATTCCAAGTATTCCAGTAGTCGCCGTTGCCAATGCACAAGGGACCATAAATCTTTCTCTCGAAAACTCGGAACGCCGACTTATGAGCTGCTGTTATCGTCCATGCCTCTGCACTACATAACAAGAGGGGAATAATGAGTGACTTAGAGAGTTTGGTCTTTGTTCGTGGAGAGAACTTTACTTCTCAATTGCCAACTCAGTCCGAAGTCCACCTGTTGGCAAGAGTAACGATTTGCATTGGATTTCGAGGCTGACATTATTGTTGTTGTTAATAGTGGTTCCAAGATAGACGAAATTATATGCTTTTTAGTGAAGCAGCTTTTGTTACTGTCAACAAAATGGATAAAAAGGAGTTTCGGGTGTTGACACAAAGTTGCTTTTTGAAGAGACAAAATACGAGTTTCCGGTCTCTGGCCCAGAAAAATCACCATCAGAGATTGGTATGGTAAGTTTAGATGTGATACATGAATTGAGCTTCGAATTGCTTTTTCATCCACCGCATTCCCTAGATGTGGCCTACAGCGAATATTTCCTGTTCTCAGATCTTAAAAGAGTGTTCGCTGCGAAGAAATTTTCGTCGAAGAAAAAGTTGATCGCCGAGGCTGAGTCATATTTCTCGGTCTTAGGTCCTCCACTAAGGATCGAATATGTGGATGACGTCAGAGTGGTAGCAGTGGCTAAACATCTAGATGACCTCCAGCTCAAATGCAGTGATTGCATAAATGGACTGCGCCAATGGTTTACAACAATTAGTTTAGAGCTAGCTGAGCAAGAAACGGAAGTCTTGATCATAAGCACAAGGAAGGGTGGAAGAAAGGGTATCAATCACCATAGGGGACTGCAAGATTACTTCACAGCCGCTGGTGAAGTATTTGGGAGTAATATTGGACTCTAAGTTAAAATTGAAGACATCCTAGGTGTATGCTTCCGGTAAAGCAACCAAAGTATAAAATGCTATATTGAATGATGTCTAACAGAGGCTGTGTGTGTTCCAGTCAGAAACTTTTAGAAGCAAAAGCAACGAGTTCGGTGATATAGTATGCATAACTAATATGGATACAGGCGCTAGACATAAAATCATACGCTAGACCAATTAAAGCAGACCGTAAGCTTTCTGCAGTCTGAGTAATAAGTGCTTTCCGAACGATATCAAGGGATGCTGAAGTACTAGCCAGCATGCCGCTTACTGATATACAGGGGAATGCATTAGCGCGACTATAACATTAGTGTTGAGTTGTTTAGTCGAGGAGACCGAAACCCATGTCGTCGTCTTCCTCGGACTCCGACTCCTCCTTTTTGGCTTCTTCCTTCCTTTCGGCCATCAGAGCCGTCTTGAAGGCGGAAAAAAGCAGAGAGAACGAAAAGCCATACAATGTGGCACCAGCGGTGGCAAACCACATCGACAGACTGTTTCCAGACATTCATTCGTTGATAGACAGACGACATGGTGACTTGAATTTCCACTTAAGCCACATACTCAGTGGACATGGATGCTTCAGAAAGTATCTGTTCTGACGATGAGAGTACATAGAATACTCTGTCCGCATATTTTTTCAATGTCCCCGTTTTTTAAATCTAAGGGAAAAGTTAAAATCTACACTCGGTGATAGTGGGCCGGTGAAAAATGTGACAACACATTTGTGTCAGTGCTCTGACAAATGGAAAGCTATCAGCAAAGTGTCAGCTCTAATTATGACAAAACTAAGAAACTTAAAATAGGTTAGGAGTCAGTCAGTTCGTACAATAGCAATGACTTTAATGCCTTTTTCTCTCCCATGAAGTAATACCTAGTCCGGTGCTTCCGTGGGAGAGACGTGAATTGAGGGTAAGTTAGGTTTAGCGGATCAAAGTTCCACACTCCGGCTTTTAATGGTCGCTCCTACTTTAAAAAAGGCCTGTTTCAAAGCAAAGGACAGTTCGTACTAAAAAAATTATATCGATGAGTTGAGGAGTTACTGTATCAGTGTATTACCTTTGAAAGGAACTATGTTGAGTAAAAAATACGAATTTTTCCAAAGAAAAGTGTTTTCAATTGACCTGTTAAATAAGTTCACAATATTTCCTAGTTATGTAAAATTTTCCGCATTCATCAGCACTGCTTTTCCTAGCCACTTAATAATTAAAAGTTAATGCACACAAGTCATTTGAAAAACCCACATAACAACCGCGAATCACGCATCAGCCTGCAACCCACGATCACTTCGCTAAGCGATAGCCAGAGTTACGAAAATAATTTGAGACAAACCGTCCAGGATTTTGCATGTTTAAGGCAAATAAGCGAGATCACACGAAGAAAATGAAAAGCTGGTTGTCTATAGAGATAGCTTAAAATTAGCCAGACACAACACTTTCTAAGCGGCAGCAAATATTTGCGATTTGTGGCAAGTTGAATAACGAACCTTGCAACACATGACACAGGGTATTGGTAAGGCAAGAAATACATCGCTGAGGAAGGGAAAAGGGTACAGTTTATAACTATATTGCCAACTAAATGGTGGAAACTGAAAACTCGATCGCATTCGTGGCGCAAATGGCTGTACGTGTAAATGCCACTTAACTGTGCTGGTGCTACTAAGTCACACCAAAAAAGGCAATTGCAGCCCGAACGATTAACCAACACTTCGCAGCGCTAACTTGGCTCAGTTTAGGTTTAGGTTGACGTTTAGGTAGTAACTTAGTGGCCCAGCTGGCTATGTGGCATAGCTGCGGCTGCTTGCCACCGCCAAGTTGCAGCTTGAATGGCAACCCGCTTAACCCAGTTTTACTAATCACGAAGTTTAAGTCATTCCATTGTAATTACCTTTTGCATTTTATTATATTTGTACAAATATATTTGTATAAATATATATACATTCAATGTACATTTGTTTAAAAGTTAAAAGTTAGTTGCCAACTGTGCAACCTTTTTCCCGAGCCTTGACGTTTGTGGCGCAAAACGTAAAGGCTTTGCGCTTTATTTTCGCTTTTGTCGCGGCCACAAAAGACATATACCTACACGCTGTGCCCTGCGCACCGCACACAAATCTGCCGCTGTGACTTTGTGGTGCTTGCCACAAGAGTTGGCGCTTTGCCGGCTGCACTTTTGGGTTGCTTGTTGTTGCAACCAGTTGCTGCTACTCAATGTTGGTGTTGTTTTTTTTTTGTTTCTTCACTCAATTATTGTTGTTGTTTATTTTGTTATTTGATTTGGTCCTGTTGTTGCCAAACAAACGGAGAAAAATTGTGCTCGCGCATTCAGCAAAAGTCAGTTTTACAACTCTTGACATATCTTTGCGCATAAATCTTTTTCTCTTTTCGCTTTGCCAACTTAAATGAAAATTTATTTAAACTATATGATATGCAACAAGAGCAACAACCGCATACAAAACGTCAAAAAAAAAAAAAACAACACATTCATGCAAGATTTAACTTGGTTGCTACGGTTAATGTTGCATGCAATGACATGAGTAATGTTAGACGGCGATACACTGAACGAAATACCGTTAAGTTCAGTAAGAAAAGAGCAAAGCATTCCTGTTTGAAAAATTCTTTTAACCAAGAGCTCTTTGAGATCTTTAACAATCAACTTATGAGAGCTTCTTTCGAATTTTCACTCAATCCCTTGATTTTCACTCCGACTGAGAAGCTTCACAGTTTTTTCGTGGGTAAGCATTTCATTGCTCTCAGCCAATTATTAAGGCATTCTATTAGCAAAAGCCATTTTTTAAGTTTTAGAATTACCTCCCAAGTGGTACAGCCGCCAATTTTTAAAAATTATTGATTTATTCTCCAATTTATGTCTGAAAATCACTACAAACAATGAAAGATGATGAGATGACATTTTCAACTTGAACTTTTTTACGGATGGCTCAAGTTAAGAGAGATGAAGAAGTTCTGTCGGAAGCTCTTTCCCTCAAGCTTAACTTTAGTTTCAGACTACCCGAACACTGCAGCGTCTTTCAAGGAGAGATAACTACCATCAACGTAGCGGTAGATATACTACTCCGAAGTATAGCCTTCTTCAGAGAGGTGTACATTTACACTGTTAGCTGAGCGGCTATGCCGGCTTTGAGCTCGCTGACTGTGAGCTCAGGACTTGTCAAGACGTGCATGACCTCATTTGCAACAGCTTTCCAAATCCAGCCAAGCAAACGATTTCATACAAAGCTAAATTAAAACCCCCAGAATTCAAAAGCATATAATATTTCCATTAATCGGATAGCTTGAGAATGTAAATGATGGTGATTGGTCACAGCCGAATTGCCGGAAACTATAAAGGCGATGAGCTTGCTAGGAAGGGCTGAAGGGACAATTACGTGAACTTACTTATAACTATACATTAAATCCCTATGAGGCCGATAACTTTTAGACCTTCAGGCATTTTGATGGGGATACTGAATTTTCTGACCTGAATCAGACTCAATTATGTTATTGTGAGGGAAAAAGCTTAAAATCACGTGCTAAGGTAATGTAAATAAAGTAGCTCCAGTTGGACTCTGTGATAATTGAGATGGTAAATAAAATTTGTACAATATACGGTACTGGGACTTAATTCTCATCAGAAACCAAGACCAGATTTGTACCTCTTCAAAATTTTAGTTGACTTCACAAGATCACAGGCTTAACTGGCATGAGATATCAAAGACTTATCCTCAAACAATATTCACCGGTTGTTATGAAGATGCATTTTTGTGAGCCATATCTCAAACTCAGCGATAATCACCTAAAACTAATTATCAAGAAGGAGTCGCCTTGTTGAACAAACATATGTTGTCTGTAATTTATTTTGTTTCTTTAGTTTGAGTCGATTCTTTAGTTGCTATTATTGTAGCGGCGGAAATCATTTATGAAATAATTTTCTGTAATGATTTCGAGTTGACAGTTTTTGGCGGAATGAAAATCCATATCCGTTCCGGTTACTTAGATTCGACTGTCGTGGGAAATGCAAATGGTTTAGCCTTGTTTAGTATAAATTTAACAAGTCGTAAATGTTTCTCCCAGTGGATGTGGTTACTCAAATTAAAGTCACAATTACAATACAATTCGGCACCAAACGACAATCAGCAATGATTTGTGTAGCAAACAAAATGAGGACAAATAAACATCGAGTGTTGGATATACGTCACATAAAAACCAACAAACAATCCGAGAGACAGACGATCACAGAGAAGCTGCAGACATCCTAACCAAAATGGCAATTTCAAATTCGTTGACGAGGAATTAGAAAATTGAACAACGAAATGAGACATATCTGGAAAATAGATAAATGAGGAGCAGCTCAGTAGAGCGAACAAGACCAAACAATCAAAAAACAAAAGTGCTACCAAAGGGTTTTAAACTGACTGCTACAGCCACACACTGCAGTTGGCGCGAAAAATTGTTAGGAAAATTCGATTTTTTGCCTTGCAACAAAGGCAATTTTTAATTTTTCATAAAAGCTAAACAACAATGGATGTACAACAATAAAATATGCCATCAATAGTTGAGGCATTTTTGAAAAATTGCAACTCAAATTTTGCAAATAAAATGCAGAACCGAGAGATATTGATGCATGAGCGTGTGTGTCGCTGCCATAGCAGTACGGCTGTACGGTTGCAACTGTTGCATAGCGGCGTGTTGCATGCCGCACGGCGTGAGTGGCAGTTGAGGTGAGCAAGGGTGCCGCTGCGGTGCGCTGGCGCAGCCCATAAAATAGCCAAATTGACATTTAGTAACGAACGCTAAATAATGACACGAAAAATACGATGCAGACAATGTTGCTGTGTTGCTGGCAAAATAAAATTGCAATAAATAAAATAACAATAGCGATTGAGTTGAAATTTTGGGTACAAAATCAGAAAAAAAAATAAAAATAAAAATAAAAATGAAAATGAAAATATGTATATACATATGTACGTTGAAAATTGTTGCCGAAAATTTTTCCGAAAAAGCTGCCACAAAAAGCTGCAAAATACATATCTACAAAGTAAATTGAACTTTAGCAGCACATCATTCGTTGCAAGTGGCATGCCGCGTTAGCGCGCCAAACTGCGGTACATAGCCAACGAGGTCATCAGCTTGGTAATATCAGCGTCTGTAGCATACAAACACAACAACAACAGCAAATAAAATACAACATTCGACAAATAATGCTCACTTAACTTAGTCGAATTGAATGGAATCGATTGACGCTGAGGCTTTGCAGATAATTGCTTCAAATTGAACGGTTAAAGCTTGGAAATTGTTGTTGTCATTACATGCAGTTAACTTTTTTCCAACAATTTCCCAAAAGTGTACTCGCCACAAAGCTAAAATAAGAAGGCAAAGACGACTCTTTAAGTTAAATAAGCCGGCGCGATCGAGATGATCACCAGCGCCACCAGCAGCAGCGGCAGCCGCTTAGCCACTCAGCGTTCGCTGATAACTGCTAAAGCGACAGCGTTTAATGGTGATTGCCTGCTGGCTTGTCGTTCCGCGCCCGCACATTGCACAAACACACTGCATTCAATTCTATTAAATTAAGTTAGTTTGATCTTTAATTGGAATTGCTGCGCGAAATCTCGTTACAAGCTGTTATTTGTTAAATTCGTTTTTTCTCATTCATTTTATTGCTGTATACTCTTACATATACTTATTTACTTGCATAAAAAACTAAAATCGTGGCTCAAGCCCGACTGCAGCTAACAAATTTCGTATTTATTTATGCATTTCCATTATTTACTCATTTAATTTATTTTTTAGTTTTTAACTCCCGAAAAATTTGTCTAACCGCTATCGCTTGGCTTTTAAGGTGCGGCTGTAAAAGGCTTAATTATTGGCAAATCATTGGTATTTATTGTAGTATTTAATTCGATAAAAAGTGGGCGCGTTTAGTTGGTGGAAAAATGGTAAATGCTAATTTAAATAACAAGTGCCTAGTCTAGGGAAATAATGAGAGAAATTAATATGTAACTCTTCAGACTCTAAAGTATCAGTATAAAGTCATAGATCGTTAAGAGAAAATAATTTGTTACATTAGAGTCTCTAAAATGTCGTCGTAGATCGTTAAGTAACACTCTGAGATGTACAAGGAGAAATTAGCTGTCTCTTCCTCAGCGTCCCTTATCTATCCTATCAATGTGGCCTTCAGTTCATCCAGCGAATTTTGTTTTATCTCTTCAATCGACTGAAAACGAGTTCCATGGAACGGCAATTTCAGTTTGAAGAACAAGAAAAAATCATATGGAGTCAAATCTGGTGAGTACGGTGGTTGATTGACTCGCGAGAGATGTCGAGCTCTATTTTCATCTCTCTTAAACTTTTCTGACGATTTTCAAGACCTTGTCTGACCTTTTTCGTTATTTGAAGACGTCAAAGATCGTCCAGAGCGAGGCATGTCTTCAATAATCTCTCGGCCGTCTTTGAAGTCTTTGTACTACTCGTGCACTTGTGTTTTTGAATCATCGTAAGACTTCGCAACGTTTCCGCACACGCAATTAGGTTAGAAATAAAAGGTGAGTTCCAAAGTAAACAGGACTTTTTGAATCCAGTGCCCCTGGTGGCGCCATCTATATGTCGACTAGTGCGTTAGAATCTGCTATCTTCATCGATTGTCCAGTGAGAATTTCATGACATTTCATTGATTGAAAGTGAAGTTATTGCGTTTTACGTGTGAATATGTTTGTGTTATCGGTGCGAAAATGAGCTTCGAACAAAAAACCAACATTAAATTTTCTTCTAAAATTTACCGAAACGTTTCAACTGATGAAACAAGTTTATGGCGATGATTGCTTTTCCCGTAGCAGAGTGCACGAGTGGTTTCAACGTTTTCAAAGTGGTCGGAAATTCCTTCGAAACTGTGCGTGAATTTATCAAAAATCAACCGAAATCATCATTGAAGTTCATGGAAATGGGATTAAACATCTCCAAAACATCGATTTATCGTATTTTGACTGAACATTTAGGCTTACGAAAGGTGTGTGCATGGTTTTTTCCGCACAAATTGACAGATGACCAAAAATTGCTCAGAATCCAACATTCGAAGGACGATTATTTGACCAAAAATCACATTTTAAGCATTAACCACTCGCCGTATTCCATGAAAGGAAAGCGTTATAGAGGCCATTCACAAGGTTTGCACCAGTATACCGGCTAAAACACTCGTTCGACATGCTATTGGACCGTGCAAAAAGCTGGATTGAAGCTGAAGGAGAATAAAATAAATTGATTTTTTTCGAAAAACCCATTTGTTCTGTTTTTTTTTTAAGTCCTGTATACTTTGGAAAGATCCTTGTACAAAATTAGGGACATATACTTTGTTTGATATTTAATTATATACCAGTAAAACATTTTATGAAGCATTCATTTAAGCGGATAGTACATTGTACTAATTTCGTTCATCGAATTTTTACTTCTCAACAGGTTAATATAAAATTCAAATTGCTTTCTCTAGCCCTTGGAATGAAGTAAGTTTAGAGTACTGTCATAAGGAAATGGTTTTTATAAATACATCAGTTTTATAGTCTCAGGGTCTCAAGTAAACTCTTAAATCCAAGAACTTCTCTTACGTGAAAAATGAAACGGACTTGCAATGGTGAAATTCAGACTGAAAAGTTTTATATAGATTCCTGTTTTTAAAACACCGGTGTGATATAATGAAATGACCTTTACAGCAGCCGTAAATCGATGTAAAATTTTTGGAAGAAGTAAAGTACTTGTATAAAAGTAGACATTCCTTGAAACAAATTTACCTTTTTAACTTCCAATTCATACAGCAAATCGCTTTTTTCCACTCTCCACGTAAAACATATTACATTAACCCCAAAAAATTGCTCTCAATTACCGTTAAGTGCAGTCATAAAGAGCAGTCAATGGAATTAAACAAAATTACGCGCGCCATTCATTATATTTTAAATATATTGTAAATGTGAGCGAATATAAATATTGGCATCAATAAATATACACCAGGGTAATAGCCAAAACTAAGAGGCAAAAATTTACGATGCAAAATCGATGTGACGGCATGCGAGCAAGAACAACGAAAACTAAAGAACGAGAAAATCGTGCAATTATCTGAGGCGCGCAAGGGCTATTAAACGTACGAAAACCATAATAATTTGTAGTAATTCGTTTAGCAGAAAACACTACCGAAATCGAGAAAAGCCGAATTGTGAAAAAAGTGCGCTGTTGGCGGTGATCACTGCGAGTACCCGCTGCATACAATGCACAGCGCACTTTTTCTTTGGCAAAGCACGATTTGCAGTTGTCTCACACGGACAATACAACTACAAAAACAAAATCTCTGCATATTGGCTACAACAAATACTGGCGTTAAGCTGTTGCTGTGGCAGCGTTGAAACTTTGGCAATACTGGCATTTTTCGGCCAAATGAAGATGAAGTGACTGTGATGACCGACATTTTACACCAGGCCGGTGGAAAAAGACACAACACATTAAAACACACTTAGTGCGCGTACCGTTGCAGGGCGCTTGCAATGCGCCACAACGCTGCTGCGCTGCAGCAAACCTGAAGTGGCTGAGAATTGGGACGTGCATTGTTGGTCACTGCGCCAGCTCCCAGCGAACTCTTGAGCACACTTGGGCAGATGAATTGCAGTCGCATATTGCTGTGTGGCATGAAGTATTGCAATTAGGACGTGATCCCATTAAAATGGATATGGCGTTGGCAGAAATGATGAAAAATTTCACCTGAAACCTTTACGCCTTTGATTACAGCTGAATTGTTGTTGGACATAAAATTCGTACTGATCTCTTTTCGCTTGGCACTTGTTATAAGTCGAAGCAGTAGGGATAGTTTAAAATATGTGATGTGTGATTTTTGTCTCATGCCTTCATGTGACGAACTATCTTTTAAAATTTCCTCTAGTTTTCTCTGATTTTATTTTTTCATTTCAATGCTTATGAGATCATGCGACATATCATAAGCTGTGATGTCAAATGAAATGAAGTGTGATGTTCAAAATTTAATGCAGTAATATTTTACGATGCGGTATGATGTTATACGCTATGAAATGAGATGATGCGATATGTCGTGATACGATATGATGTCTGAGTTTATGATAAGAAATGATATGAAGTGATTTGATATGATATGATGTGAAATGATATGATAAGAGACGATGTGAAGCTTTATGATATGAGATTTTATGACATGAAATGATAACATATGATGTGATCTGCCTCTATTATATGATGTGAAAGGAGATGGTGATACGATATGGTAATATGCGATTATGATGTGTTGTGATGGCATCTAAATTTATCGGAATTATTCTAGTTAGGTTGTTGATGTGATAAGGGGGAATTATATGAACTGATGATGTGATGTAATTTTATATGCAAATGGTTATAGTTATGATCTGCTGTTGTGAAAACATGTCCATGGAAACCGTCGAGGACTTAATGAGGTTCAAAAAATGTTATCAAAATACAATTTGACTTGATGCCATATGACTTAAATTGTTATGGTATGATCTTCTATCTCATATAAAGTGATGTAACAGCAAGTCACCTCAAATACTATTTGAGGCTTTTTGCACGTATATTGGAGCATTAGTTGTGTTTTTCATAGATAATTGATATGAAATTATATATAATGACCTGTGTGATGTGATGTGATGTGATATGACATCATATCATACGCAAAACCTATTTTACAATTAGTAAAGATTAATTAAAATATTTTGAGCTTCAATTTAGGCTTATATATGCTCCCATACCCAAACTTCAGTTAGCGTTCATACTCGTACATCAACAAGAACAAAAACAATATGTGTTTGTTGCAGCTTGTTAACTATAAATTTGCGCTAATATGCAAATGCAGCAAAATATTTTCATACGGCGCATCATGTCAGCATTTAAATGTACTTACAAATACAATATATATGATGGCTTATATAAATTAACTGCAATTGAAAAGCAATAAATAATTTTGGCAAATTTTAGCAATGCAACGGACCAGCGGTACTTCAGTACAAACTATAAAAGGGAACTCGCACACGAACACAAGCCGCTATATAATAACAATCGCTGATATAATAGCAATAGTGGTAGACTAACAACAACAAATCATATGCATACAATGTTGCAGCTAAACGACAGCAATAACAAAAATTCCACTAATTGGCTGAGGCAAGCGTATAAATCACACAATTGATTTACAATGATTAGCATAAGCCAAACAGCAGCCGAAAGTATCAGCGGCATTGCTACTAAACAGTGATCCTACACAGTGCCGACAACAGCTCCGCCAGCTAGTTGCTGCAACAATGTATGCTATGGCAAATTTGGCAATATATTTGCCTATGTTGGAGTTTATTTAAAGTAACAGAGACTGTGCTTTTGGTAGCGACTAATACCGGCGGCTCCCACACAAGGCACAAAGCACTGTAACGTATTTATGCAACAATTTTGTGCACTATCAATTATTGTTGGCATTGAAAAGACCTTGTATGTAAGTAATGCATGCATTACTATGGAAATTTGGAATTCATTGAAAGCAGCTCGAAATTCAAACTAAACTAACTTTTAGTCGTGGCCCATTACATACTGGTCTCTCGTATGTAATGGGCCACGACTAAAAGGCATTCAGTCTGTCGTTTTCGGTATTTTCCTTGTATTAAAGTTCCTTTAAGATTTTCGATGAGTATTATATAATTTCTCACCGTAAACCCTTTCAGCTTGTTGCGCTTGAGCCAGCGATGTGACAACTTCCTTAACCCGTAAAATAGTTTTTTTCTTTGAAATTCTACAAAGTACAGCTCCAAGACGTAGACATCACATTCTGCTACTACCAAAAGAGCTCCTGGAGGCTGGATACTTCCTGGTCTCTCTTTATTTTGACTTTCTAACTGTTTTCGAGACAAACAATTTTCAAATTTGAAAACAAAAAGAAGTTACAGGAGAGTAATCATGGAAAGAATAGTAGATGGAACAGTTGTTAGTAGCCTAATTCGAAGCCAGCATGGCGAAGATATGAAAAAACTTTAAATTTTCTGAAATTTGTCAGCAAATTAGCTCAATTACTCGTTTTTCCCTTCTCTAAATTGCCGATGTAGGTCGCACCTTGTGAACTCAAGCAAAATATTATGAAGTCCACTATCCAATTTGGATAAATAAGCATCATTTGATGACCTCACCACACATACCACACTAGCATACAACATAGACTCAGACTCACAACACTGACACGCAACCTTCACCGTACTCACCACTTACAATCCACATTCTACACTACTCTTGAGCGTACCAGACATCGACACGAACACAAGTACACCAATCACAATCTCTCCATACACCTCACATCATCTGATTCCTCACACAAAAGGGAATAAAAGCAGCGACGAGGAGATCCCGCACACTTCTGTTTCAACATCAGCCGATTGGTACGAGCCTTAGCTTCGATTATTTAGATTTCATTAAACCAATTTTTTGACGGTCGCCATTGGAATCGAAGAGTCACAATATACAGTACACAAGCGCGCTTTGCGTACAATGCACAATTTCAATCTAAACGAAACTGCGAGTCCAATTCGACCAAAGTAAAATTGTGATATTAACCGTCTGCGAGAATGTCCCATCTGCTGGTGAGATCTATCACATTTTGAAACACCTTATTTATTAGCAACAAGTCTTCTACAATTTTTTTTTCACTGTCAAGTATATTTGTTTATAATTAAACTTGACTTAAACTGCCACAAGCGAAAATAACAGGAATATGTCATTAGTTAGAAAGTTTTTACTCAATAAACACCTCAAGTGCCCTGGGATATTTAGAAAGCCAAAATATACAAAGTTTGGCTAAAAGAAAATAAATAAATTATAATGAAACCAAATGAAGGTAATAGAAAAACAAATATGGCGAAAAGCTCTAGGCCAACCGCTAAGAACCGAGCACATAAGGTAAGCCGAGCAAAACAAGCAAAGCAAACGAAGTAGACTTCGCTACATGATTGGACGCACACATAGACACACAGCTCCACAATCAAATGTGAGTGTATGTGTGTGAACGTGTAAGCGGCAGCGCGAGTGTGAGACATGGCTTTCACCGAATAAACAAAATTCATTTATAATTTCCATTTATATGCGGCATTTCTTATGTTTGTCATATAAAATTCATGTAATTAACTGAGTAAGCAACCTCATTAATTTGTAGTTCACCGGCTGCTCGCAGCTAAATGAGTGCCGCTTGGTTGCAGCACCACACTCACCACCTTCAACGCGCTAGCCAACTCAGCCACCTTTTACATGACGGCTTGCTAGCTGACGTGCCCTCTTGTGTTTGCGTAGTTGCGCATACGCCGTGCGCCACGTGAAGCTTATTAACAGCCGCAACTGACACAACAGCAACAAGTACAACAACATGGCGATGACTTGCAACATTTACAGTTCCTCACCAGCTGCTGCGGGCATAATGCGAAAAAGAATTCGCGCTACTGCAAGAGAAGGGGAGCGTGGAAGAAAGAGGAAGAAAGAAGAGAGTGGAAGCAAGGTGAGGGAGTGCCAAGTGCTTTAGTTAGCGCTAGCTAGAGCACGGTGGCTCGACGAAATTGACTTTGGCATCATATTTGGCCAAAGTGAGAGCGCAAATTTGCCGGGTGCTGATTACATTTTCCACAAACATACACACACACACAAACACTTACATGCGCGTGTGCACAGTCAAAAAGTCAACTTGCAACGTGGAGGTAACCAACCGCAATACCTCTGACCGCGCATTTACTGTTTGGGGTGTGTGTGTGTGGACGAAATTCATGTTGGATTGGGTTAAATTAAAAGCGCGTTTCCTTTTTGGCACACTTGGGAAATTAATTCGTTGCCAGCTAGTTGTTTTTGCTGTTTTTGTTGATGTTGCTGGCCAGCTGCCAAACGCACCGGTGGGTGGTTGGAGCGAAGAAGACACCAACGCGCTTATGGTTGTGTAGTACTACCTCAGTAGCAGCCAGCAGTTTATCTACGAAGCTATCTAGCCTGTTTATTTATACTGGTTTCTCGCATTACTTTGCCAACGTTTTTCATAACCTCAACCCTCAACTATGTGCCGTGCACGTTGAGCATCCTTTTCAGCCGCACATCAAAGTGATCCTTGTTGCATGTTTTATTATCGCGCAAATATTTGCTACTGAAACGCTTGCTTTGACATGCAAGTTAGCGTAAACTTTTTCGTCTATGTCACGATTGTGCGCACGACCTCGCCCTCTGAATGCCAGCAGTGGCCTGTTGGCCGCTTGCGAAAAGGATACTTTAGCAAGCCGCCGCTTAGCGCCAAAGGTATGAGTGCAATTTGCTGACGAACTGCCCATGAAAACCGCAAAATGTAGCAGCTTCTTTCATTCCACTAAAGTTCAATGCACTTATCTGTCGATGCTTGCGCGTGGGTATGTGTATGTGTTGTGGCTGCTCTGTGCGCAAATAAAGGTAAGTGTATGCAAATAAGAGGGTTACAAGTTTAACTGGTTTGTAATTACTAAAATTCGTAGATTTTGTGTGTGTGTGTGAGTGGTTTTCAGCATATGAAAAGCCTTGCAGTTAATCTCGGGAAAAGGAGGCCTCTGATGCATCATTATTATTTGCTGAAATAGTTTGCAGATTTTCATGGTCAAGTGAACTGTAGTTTTCATTCAATTGTATATGAGAAGCTTTCAATGGTTCAGTAGAAACAGAAAACCTTGATTGCAAGTATTCACTTTACTCTAAGAAGAGTAGGAGCGTATTGGATTTCAAGAGCAGGTCTTCAAGTTTTTCAACTGAAATTCATACAAACGATTTTTTACATACGGTGTCTAATCAAGTACCCTCTGGGTAGCCAGAAAACATCCATTTGAAGGCGAGTTAAAGTGAGATGGCGAAACATCCCCTCCACAGTGTTGTGCGCTAGGTTTAGGATCCACCACGTAAAAAACACTACCAATGAAAAAGCATAAACAGCCTCGGATGAGAGACCGTCCGTTTGATACATACATTCCATCTGCGGTACTTCCACCTGCAGTCCTAAATTTAGTTGAAGACTCAGCAAGCGGTATCATTATACGCACATAACTGAATTGAGAACACAGTGTGAAAAATTTAAGGTATTCATCGTAAAGAAGATCATCTCTTGTCTCAGTCTACGGCCTCTTTTGGACTGTGTTGGTAGAAAAGACGGTCATTACTTTCTCAAACTACTCGTAAGCCTGCTGATGTGACTGTAAATTTTAGCTCGGACTTCGAAACTTTTTAATAAACTAAGAAATTTTCTCTCTAAGACTGGATTCTCTCCCTCTCTCTCTCTCTCGATCTCTGCTGGGAAATATTTGTAGTTACGCATTTTTTATTTAAAACTTTCACCCTTTACTTTGCAATGAACTTTGTACAAGAAATCCTAAAAAAAACAAGTAAGAATGTAGTGTGAGTGTTTGAACAACGGTTTGTGTATTGGCTAATGTCTAAGTTCTAAAAAAAGGTTTGAAACTTTGTCAACCACGACATAACTCCAGAAGAACTCGAAATCTGGATTAATTATATGTTCTATAGCAGAAGTAAATGAGATTAACTATAGCCAAGAAATCGACTCTATGGACTGAAACACATGTGCAGTTACGTATTTTAGCTTCAAAACTTTCAATCACTTTATAAAAGAAAGCTTATAAAAAAGAAGTAAGAAAGTAGTTTGTGTGCTCGAACGCGAACTTCAAACATTCTTTCGATTTATAAGAATGTAATATGTAACATAAGGAAAAGGATAAAAGAAAATTGTTTTTAAAATTGTGGAAGAAAATGTTGCCATTTTTATGGTTTATCTTAAATGCGCTTGACTAAAAGCTAGACGTTTTCGTATAAGCACAAATGCATACACTCTTTACCACTTCGTAGGGCACCCTAAAAACTCCTCCAATCGACGAAAAACAAAAATTGGAAAATTTGTGCTAAAAAAAAAGAAACTCAGAAGTAAGGTTCCGCATTGTACGCACACAACTTTTAGAGAAAAAGTTCAACTAAACTGCACTCGAAAAGTTTTCGTTTGCATACAAAAAACCCAGCAAGTTCTTCACCAAAGTTGTATTCAACGAACTGCGAAAACTTTTACCGATGACAGGAAACTGTCAAATTGCAGCCAATCAGCGTGAAAAAAAGAAATTCGAAACAAAATATGTGAAACAATTGCACTTTTCCTATTGACAGTGTGCTCCCAAGGGAGCGTAGTAAGCAAAACAACAAAACAGAAAATTAAAAAAAATACATATGTAAATAAAAAGCGGAGTAGCAAAGCGCATACAAGTAGCTGGCAATATTATTGGCGACGCAAAACAGCTTCTGAAGTGCAGAAAAGAAATGCGTTTATAGGTTTTAAATGGAATTTTCTACAGCAACACAAAATAGAAACAAAAAAAAATAAACAATTTTCTAGAGCAAAATGCAATTTTTTGCTTAGAAGACGCGGCAGCAGGGACTAACTTTTCAAAAAGTTAAAAAGTTGCAAGTGTTCGATGGCTGATTGCTTCGGCGCAGCAACTGAGCGCGGCAAGTTTTAGCATCGCAAACATTTTCAGGAAGTAACTGTTGTGCGTAGGTGTGCGTATTTGACACTCCAGCGCGCTGCGAGTGCCATAAAATTGTTTGTAAAATACAAAGTACTCCATATTAATAATGCTTTCTGTATTTTTGGAAATATGCGATATATTTTTATTTCGCTATGAGTTAATGAAAAGTTGAAAGGATATGAGGAACAGTAAGGAATTTGGGATAGTCACAAACTTCTTTTATCATATACAATACATACGATATTTCTCCATCCTTAGAAAGACGTAGAGCAACTTGCGAGGAATAGCGAATGCATTCAAAACGACTTTTGGAGACTCAAGACTATATTTGATATTTTTTATGCATTTTGTTTGTGTTTCTAATATAATTATATATCAAAGAGAAGTTTTCAAAAGATTGCCATGGTGTGTGTAACACCCAAAAGGAAGCGTCGGAGAGGTGATCAGCGTGACGAGCTGAGTCGATATAAGAATGTCAATCTGTCTGTCCTTCTTTCAGTTTTTAAGATATGAATCTGAAATTTTACACACATTCTTTTCTCCCCAAACCGCTGCTCATTTGTCGAAAGCGCCGACATGTAGCCGCCATACAAACTGCACATTCGGAATGAAGCGCTTGTATGGAAAACTTTTTCATTTGACGAGATATCATTATGATATTTTTCACAAATTATTACCTAAGGCAATAATGTAATCCCCGCAGAAATTATTTAGATCGAATCACTATAACATATAGCTGTCATACAAACTGAACGATCCAAATCAAGTGCTTATATGGAAAACTTTTTCATTTGGGGAGATATATTTATCTCTCGCAATATCTGGAGAAATTTTCTACATCGGTTCACTATGGCATATCGCTGCCATACAAATTGAACGATTGGGACCAAGTGCTTGTGAGGAAAAATTTTTTTTTTGACAAAATATCTCTACGAAATTTCGCATCGATTATTATCAAAAATATTATTTATTATAATATTCGAATACATTTTCTAGGGCGGATGACTATAGCATATAGCTGCCATACATACCGACCGATCAAAATCAAGTTCTTATATGGAAACTCTTTTATTTCTGTATTCATGCTTCGGTGCAACCAAAGTTAACGTTTTTTGCTTTTTTCTGTTCTTAAATATTCTGTCCAGTGATTTGAGGTTCTCCATGATATTGGAAACTATTTTTCAAGCGAAAAATGGGAAAAGCTGCCTTCAAAACCATTTTAATAATCTTACCAAGGTTGACGGACAGAAAACCTGATGGCAGTGGAACATAGTAAATGATTGAAATGCCTCATCAAGAGTAGCAATCAGTTAAATAAGAGATTGCTGCCAAGGAGAGCAATTTTCGATATAAAGCACTAAGATTGAAGTTGTATTAACCAATATTTTACGAAATTCAGTAATTTCCGGTATATGAAAATAATAAAAAGAACAAAAGATACTTTTCTGAAATACCTTTTCATTTTCTTAATGTTGTTTTAGGAATACATACAGAAAATTTCATATCGCTCCGGCGAATATTCTCGAAGTTTGACGCAAACTTAAAAAGGCGTTTCAGAGTGCTTGGAAGTACAAGGCCAAACTTTATACGCGTTTTTCTCGAAATGGTGTTTTCAAATTCGAAATTACTCGAAAACGGCTAAACCCTTACTTTTAAATTTTAAAACGAGCTTCTTAAATATGTTTTTTATTCACTAATCGAAACTTTTTCTCACCGAAAATTATTTGTTTTATAAACAATTTGAAGCCGAAAATCTTTGGAATAATAAATTTTAAATTTATTAGCTTTCTCACTAAACGATCTTGGAAATTCGATTTTTTTCCGTCTTCTAACTGTATATGACCTCTTAAAATGGTACAACTTTCTCTTCATGAAAAAACATTTTCTAAATATTTTTATTTTTGTATTTTTTATTCTACATATTTTTTTTAACTATATTACAAAGTAAGTACTAAACCAATACGAAATCGTCAATTGACCATACCTCGCAACACATAAATTTCAGCTAATGGAGAGCTTTAAATGGACGCTTGCAAGTAGTTAATATGACATACTTTGTTTCTAAGCTTAAATATAGCTATCAAACACGCCCACACAACTTTATATACAATGGCTATAAATACATACATATATAACAGAGTTGTAATAATATATGCATGTGTAGAAAAGTATTTTTGGACAAAAGACTGATAGGTTGTAATAACTGTAAATAAATATATATGAAATATACAAAATGAAACACTATTACACGGTTGTGGGCGTCGCTCGCATATATGAGTACACCAATAAGCCACACAACTGCGTCAAAGCTAGCAGCGAGGCACAACAAGAGCTCCAAAGGCAGCAACAATACTTCCAAAGACAGCCTAGAGCCAACACCAATGAACAAAGAAATACATAAGCATGCATTTTATAACAAAAGCGCTATCGAGCCCATTGCACATGTTTGATAGAGTGATTATTAAAATTACAAGAAAAACGAAAAAGGCTAACAACAACCAAGGGGCATAGAAACTGAAAAAGAACTCTATTACATATATAAAAGCATACATGTGTATATTTAAGTAAATAAAATTGTACGAAATCAAAATTCAATAAAGTTACGAAATAATGGCTTCATTAACTGAAAATCGTATTTTCACAACAACAAACCTTGCATATATTTCCAAAGGGGCGTAATGGCAACAACAACGCGTTGGCGTTGTAACTGACTCACAAGGAGGCTTAAACGCGAATATCCGTTGCATGCATGGACTTTTAAAAATCCACACATAGATATATTTATATATATCTACTTATGCTCCAACAAATATCTTCATTTAGTTGCCTCTCTGTTAGCGCCACAGCGCTTGCAACTACCTGCTCGCTAGCAAACGTCATTGATTATTAAGTGTTAACAATTGTTAATCAAGAAATTAAGTGAATAATAATAAAACGTATGCGATTCTTTCGTTTCTTTCGTTTTTCTGCGCGTCGCACACGAAGCGAATGCAGACTGCGGCTCGTGTTGGAGACCGTTGAATTTAAGCAGAAATCCGTTGATTACAAATGTGTAAATCACCGCAACGTTTTCGGCCAGCCCAAATGGCCAAAAGGTTGCCTGGCTGACTGGCGATTGGCTTGACTTTGGCGCGGCTACGTTGCATGCATTTTAATGCGACAGGCCGCAGGCGTTTGCCGCCATGTATGATTTTACAAATTTGCAGCGAGAAATTAAAATGAAATTAATAAAAGTGAGAAACAGCAGAGTTGTAAGGATACCAAAAGCAGAAAATATTCCCTTTTTTTAATTTGTAGTCGATTCAGCAGTCAAAGGAGCTTGCCCACCTACATACCACATATATAAAAATATGTGAAAAAAATATAAAATGGTATTCAAAAGTTAACCAAGAAATCTGTAAACTATAAAAAACTCGCAAACTAAATATAAAAAGGCTTGAAAACAAAAAAAAAAAAAAAAATATACTCCAGAGTATGCCAAAAATACACTTAGTTTTCTATATATGCAAAATAACTCGCGGCTAAGTACTGAAACTGCAACTCTTCTTCTACCAATACAAACATCTCTCTTAACTCCCAAAACCTACACCTTTACTGTACCATACCAATACTCTTCACACTTCAACCCCATTGCCCACAAAAGCTTGCGCAAGCTGCCACTAGAAACAACCCTTGCCGTGCCGTTATTTCGTTTCCTACGCGCGCCAAAATGTAGATACCCATAAAAGCTTGTTGCTTTCAAAAGCTTCGAGGCTATAAAAAGCTTCGCTATCAGCTCGTGCAAGCAAACGATTTTGCCTACGCCAATACTTTAGCGAAAAAGCTCACATACGTGCCACAAAAGCTCACATATGCGCTAATAAGCTATCTGGTGTAGAAATGTTTCACATACAGTTAAAGTAGAGTTTATTATGTGTATTTCACTTATAGCTGGATGCGTGGCAGTGACTATGTACCAACCCTTTTTTTCGTATTGCTTCGGAAGGGTTGATGGATTGCACTGTCAACGAGTGCTTTCTTCGGTTATTTTGAACTTTTGAATGTTTAAGCTCGCTATTCGGTTTTCAGCAGCGTTGAATGATACAATTTAAATGAGGCGGTTGTAACTAAAAAGTTTGTGAACAAATATGAGAAACTTCGAATATTTGCTAAAAATTATTCAAGATAAATTTCAAGAAAAATATTTATTTTCATGCTCTTTAGTACTACTGTCTAAAAAAGCTTTATATTTTCTCATTTTGGATTAGCCATTGTCATAACTTTGCCAAAAATCTGGAAAAAGTCACACTATTGAATAGTTCCGAGAAAATTGTGCTTCAAAGAAAATTGATGTCGGTCTAATCGTGAGAAAAATAATGCTCAAAGACTTTTTCGAAAAGGATCAAAAAGTAAGAAAAACGTTGACGATACAATTTTACAGTTATACTTTCGGTCTGTTAGGATTCTGATAAGTTGTACACTAAAGTTAATTTTCTGATTGTTGGGTAGAAAGCAGACAGAACTATTTTTATGCTTAAATCGGACTCAATCATCTTAACAGTTGTTTTTTTAGCCAATAAAAGGCACTTTGTCAAATCGGCATCACAAGTTTTAACCATATTATATTTATACAATTTTCTTCATAAGAACTCCAATTCGAACAATGGTTTGTGTATTGGCTAATGCTCAAATTCTAAAAAAAGGTTTGAAACTTTGTCAGCCTCGACCTAAATTAGGTTTGGTTAATCTGATGGGTCTATAAGCCACGCATAGACCAGTTATCGCTTTTTATGTTTGCTTATTCAAATGTTTGCCCCATGAAGTAATACCTTATCTGGTGGTGGGTGCCGTGGGAGAGTCTTGAGTTGGGAGTAGGTTAGCTTTAGCGGATTAAAGTGCCGCACTCCGGCTTTCGATGCTTCGTTCTACTATAAAAAAGACCAGATTTTGTCCTTTATGATGCCGGATGGAGTTTAGTTGCTAAATCCAAGAGGAGCAGTGACCCTTTAAGATGCCTGCACTTGACTCGAATTTTAACAGAGTCTGCGACCTCACTATCGATACTCCTCCAGTTTACCATAGCGTAAAGACTCCAGATGCTTACAGCGTAGACTTGCCAATGCGTGATAAGTGATGCTCCATTGTTTGCCTGGTGCCCTATTCTAGACATTTTCTGCAGCCTTCTCGATCTATCAGCCCCATCCTGCGGGCGTGTGTCGCCACCAGACTAGTTAGTACCACGACATAGATCAGAAGAGCTCAAAATCTAATATTATTATATGAACTGGTGCTCTCTAAGAGGAGTAAAGAACACCAAATATATCCAAGTAATCGACATATGTAGAATAGAACTTTAGAAGATTCCAAAAAATCAATTTAATTATATAAAAATAACGACTCACGCTCCAGTTCACAACCATACCATAAATTTAGTTTCAACTATTTGTGGCAATCCGCAGAGTAATCTCTTTCCTCATTACATTACATTAAGCCCATTGCAGTCGAATTTTTAAAATATGAGCTCTGTACATTCTATTGCGAATTATTTGCCATATTTTATATTTCTCATAGATATAATTTTTTTGATTACACGCTCCATTTATTGCCTCATAAAAATGCCAAAGGTCATAGGAAAATCATTGCTGGCGTGGCATGGTTGCATGCTGCAATCGCTGCAATTATTTTTTCCAGGTTTTCAATACGTTTGGCGTATAAAATGACAAAAGGGCAACTTTATTACGAGTTTAGTACTAAAATAGCGCTAAAACAAAGCGTAAGCTCACTGTCATATAACCGTACATAAGTAAGGACTCACAGATATGAAGCTGCAGTTGTGTGTAGAAATAAGCTAACGAATGGTACTCGTATATCAAAGGGAAATACTAATAAAACAGAAATTGCATTGCTCGCTGACCCGCAGGCAGCGCTCAACGAGCACACACACATTATTATAATAAAGTAGTTGCAACAATGTGCGCCTTTATAGAGAAATATTATTTTTCATAAGCCACACACACACACGCACACAAAGTTCAGTTATTAGAAAAATACTTTGCAAATTGTGAAAAATATGCGCAAAAGTGTAAATGATGTGACTTTGTCGCTGCCACATGCAATATGCCGCACGCCTGTATGCCTATGTAGTTGCAGCAACACATTGTCTGTGGCCTTACTTCAAACTCTTTTGCGCATAAGTATTTGCAATTTATTCTACCACACAGCACACATGTATGTAAGTTGATTAAAAAATTCTGATTTATTATGGCGAATATTAGTTGGCCAAGGGCAACCGCGAATCATATTTAAGTGCAGAGAGAGAGTGAGAAAGAACTTTTTAAATGGAATTTGATGAAAAATTGGTGACAGCTTTCGGGACAAAAAATGGCGGCTTGAAATAGTAGTGAACTTGGAAAAGCTTAAAAAATGTCATAACTATTAACATAAACTTCAGTTGAGCTTACATTAAGTTGAGGAAGCTTTCACTTTTGGTGAAAGAAGCAGAAGGTCAAAGAAAATTATAAATATAATATACGAAAAAATACAAAAATTGTACCTAATTCTTACAACTTTTCTTGAATTATGTGAATAGTCACATAATAAAACACAAAAAAACAGCGTTTTCCAACAATTTTTAGTTTATAGCTTAAATTCCTTACCAGAAAAGCTTTTGTCAAAAATAATGGCATTTTGGTTAGAAATAAAAAGCGTTTATTAGTTATTATCATTACTTATAGTTTACTATAGGGGTTCCCAACTTTCGAAACTTTATGAATTTTTTTATATTTCGGTACTTGGCAGTGTTGCAATTTGGTAACTCACAACTTTATCGTTAAGTTTGACATTCTCAGAACGTTTTGACTAAAGAACGATTCTCAGAATGTTTTGACATGTGAACGATATTTGGGCTGCTTACAGTAACTTAAAATACTCATTTCAACAAATAAATTTAATAAAATCGCGATTCTTTTCTATCTTGCGACGTAGATTAACTTTTAAGCAATTCATCGTTGAACTTAATTCATTTGGAACTCCAGAAAGAACCAGTGTTTGTCGATGGTGTGGCGAATTTAGTCGAAGTCGTAGATGATTCAAGACATATTTCGTGAAGGTCTTCCAAAATCTAACGAAGGTCCTTTAAAACTAATGATGCTGAGCTTAAACTGATAATGCGAGGTCGTTATATGAGCTATCAAGAGATTGAGACAACTATAAGATATATTTGGAAGTGTCTTTCGAGAATCGTGAGATTGAGACAACTATATGATAACGTTTGTCAGTGTCTTTAAAGATATTAGGAAAACCAACCGCCACAGAGGAGGACTCACCACGCAATGCAGCTCGTTCCATATTGACTGAAACAACTGAGATTTTGAGCATTCAAAATATGGACCTGATGATCAGGATTTCGTATAGTCCTGACTTGGCACCGAATGACTTCTTTCTATTCCCCTACCTAAAAGCTAAGAGTTTAACATTTTTCGGCAACTGAAGAAGCAGTTGATGCGCTCGAAAGACATGTTTTGGAGATACTCAATTAGAGTGGCAAAATTGCTTCGAAATTGTTGTGGGACGATATTGGTTGAAAATTTGACGAAAAATCATGAAGAATTAATGCAATGCGTGACGGTGCATAGATGTGGTGCAAAAACCAAGAGTTGTCGGCCCATAACTCCGGCCTCCTTTTACGAATAACTTCGCGCAAACGACGCATAACACTCAGATAGTATTCCTTGTTGATAATTTGGTCGGTCAGAAGGAATACGGAGTACACCACATCTCGATAATCGGAGAAAACTGTCAACATAACCTTGATTTTTGAAGTGGGTTTTCGGTTTCGGCTCAGCTTTGCCGTGATATTCGGCCAATCGATCGTCTGTTTCCTAGTCGTAAACATAGATTTGGACTTATCGGCAGTAAAAAAACGCTTCATGACATCCGAGTAGTCGGAAAGCATTGTTTTACAGACGTTAATGCGATGCTGTTTTTCGAAAAAGTTGAGTGATTCTGAAACCAATCGTGCTTTCACTATTCACAGATCCAAATGATCTTTCAAAATAGTTTACACTGATCCTTCTGATATTTAAACGATGTCAATAAGTTAATCGTTAATTCTCAAGTACCAATTTCTTAATTTTATTGACGTGTTTTGGAGATACCTCAATTAGAGTGGCAAAATTGCTTCTAAAATTGTTTCAAAAGCATACAGAACTGTATAGATCTCGATTTCGCCGTCCTGTTCTGTAATCCCGAAATATAAAATACAACCCCTGTATTTGTTTTGCAAACAATGATTAAGCTAGATTTATGCAGTAATTTTAGAGTTTTTTTTTTTATATACAATTCTAACGGATTTGGTAAGCAGTTTTTTGTAAAATAAATTAAGTTAGAGTACATAAAAGGATATATACAAATTAAATTAATATTTTTATAGTTTTTCAATTTTATCTTATGAGGTCTATTATTTTGGGAGTAGTCGATCACACATTCAGCTTCCATCGATTGTCTCGTTCCGCGCCAATGTATAGTAGGCTTCTATGCAATCTTTATCACGCTTCACTTAAAATTCAGAGCGCATATTTTACAGAAACAGAACCAATACATAATGTATGTCATACTTCATCGGTTGATAATGATAAAATATATATTTAACCTGCTTCTTCAAAATTTTGTAGAACACAGTCCAAAATATTCGAGTACAAAAACTGTATAATTAACGGTAAATGAGCTAATTTACAGTCAATTAACCAATCAATCAACGCAAATTAAGGTCTCCACAAAAATATTACTAATCAAGGAAATGTTATACAAGTTTCTGGAAAACCAAATTTCGTGCCGGATATGTAAAATCTTACAAATTGCCGTGCTAGACAACCAAATATGATTAAATTTTGTGATAAAAAGAAAAATATTTAATTTTTACGGCTTTCAACTCATTAGGCTTGTGATGAGCGTTTAACGATTTAAATATTTATTACATTTGGATTTAAACCATTTTTATAGCCTTTATAGACTTTATGTCACAGCTGAAGGAAAAGGAAATGCAACAACTTTATGAACAATAAATTGCTGTCATATTGTTTTTATCGCCTGCCACAATGACCATAAGCGATTGGTGTTTAACTTCTCGACGACAAATGTAATGCAGTCATAAATGTAATATACACACACAACAATTACAGCTAACGGTTGTTTAAGGTGTAAGCGGCTGGGCGCACTCGGACGTGTGCAATAAAAACACAGTCATATTTGCATTTACAATTAAGTGTTTAACATAAAATGACAATAAACATAATGTTTGTATGTGTGTGTGCGTGTGCGAGCTTCAGGTGAAAAAGCCAACAACAGCTATTGGATGGGGTGAAATGTATTTGGCGCGCAATTAAAACGAAAATGTTCGAACACTTCCGCGTGGGCACACACACAGACATACATACATAAATGTAAACCCAGTGCGTGTGTTTGTGAGTGCGCTTAAATGGCTTGCTCCATTACTGTTATGTTATGACGGTTGTAATGAGTCGCCCTTGCAGCTTTAATGGGCGCGCAGACAAGCCTTCATATATTTGTATATATGTGTGTGTATGGCAACAAACATGTGACATTTCGCGCATCAACAAAAAATCCGACACATACACATACATACAGACGAGGCGGGCACTGACAAGCAGACGTATAAATAAATTTCGCAGGTGAGTCGCAGCGGCTGCCTTGACTTGCGCTGCTCTCGCGCCCAGTTCGAGTCATTTACACGCATATTAATAAATAAGCACCTATACATATACACAAATGTAATCATTATGTCCGTCGTCTGCATCGTCCACTTGTTGTTTTTGCTGTTGCTGTTATTATTTACGCTTATGATGGGCACTTTGTACAATTTTGATGCCACCAAATACACATAAATCAATGTAGTAATTCAATTTTTTTGATATGCAACAACAACAACAAAAGCAACCACGGCATCATCAACATCAACAGCAGGTTAGTTGCAGCACAGCCTGTCAATGCCAGCCGCCGCAATAGATGGCGCAGAAGAAGCTCCAGCAGCAAGGCTTCGCAATTCAGCAATAAATTATATCTGCTTCGACCACATTTGACACATTCGAGTTGCCGCAGCAGCAGCAAGACAAATAGCAAGAAAAACAGCCATTATAATAACAACAACAGTAACAGCATAGAATTCATCAGCAATGACTTATAAATTGCAATATGTTCAAGTGCGCAGCGACAAGGATACTATAACAAGTATTTGTGTTGACATTTCCTCGATCTAAGAGTCATATCAGCAGCCAGGAAGGTGTCAAAGGTTCGGGAGTATGTCTTTATACTGAGTAGAAAAAACAGCTTGAGTAATTATAAAGTAAATATGTTTGTTTGTATAAAAATTAAGTCAAAATGATTGCCATCAGATAATAATCATTACAATTTTTGGTTGAAATATTTAAATTTGGCAACTTTGCCCTCATTGAACTGAAAATTTTACCAAGTCTGTTTTGTGAAATAAGGAGGACTTCATGGCGGTGTCTTAAATCGAACCAGTGAGGCGAGTTGAAAATTTTTTTTTGCTCAGTCAGGTTGTGCAGTCTTCTTCTATTACTCCCTCTCAGCTATTATTCGGAGATCACCAGCGTCCAGTTTTAGTCAATAGCCCCTCTCAAAAGCGTCATATCTATGTAATCGGTATGGATTCGGTCTAACATCGAGACACAAATTATTGACTTGACTATATATCTACCCTAAAAATATATAGAAATACTATGAGCAAAAACCACTAAGACGTTTCTTCATAACTCAAAAATTCTTAAATTATTGCTCAAAATCTTTATCGTCCCGCTTAAAGTAATCCACCTCGGCCCTAATGCACGTATATTACGCTCTCTTCAATCCTCGAAACTGTTGTTAAATTCAATTTCCGGAATAGCCTTCAATACGTGAACCGATTCTCGTTTAATGTTCTCAATTGACTCAAAACGGTTTCCTCGGAGCGGTCGGTTTAGTTTGCTGAATAGCTAGAAGTCACACGTAGCTAAATCAGTCAAATAATGTGGTTGCGATTGGATGAAAATTTGGCGAAAATCTCACCAAGCATCAATGCAAGCTATGACGGTGCTTTATTATGGTCTAAAAACTAAGAATTGTCGTCTGTGATTCCGGCCTCCTCTGACGAAAATATTCGCGAAAACGAAGCATAACACTCAAATAGTATTCCCTGTTGACAGTTTGGCTGATCGGAATGAATTCGGAATGCATCGCACCTAAACTTAATTTTTGATCTAATTTACCGCGGATTTTTGGCTTCGGCTCACCTCTGCTACAATATTCGGCAGATTGCTAATTTTTTTATGGGTCATAAGCATATTTCATGATATCCTGGTAGTCGGAAAGCAGTAGGTTAACGTGGTGCTGTTCTGCGAAATTTTATTTTGAGTGATTTCGGAACCAATTCTGCTCTCACTTTTCTAAGGCCGAAATGATCTTTCGAAATGGTTTTCTCTGAACCCTTTGAAATTCCAACGATGCCAGTAAGGTCTCTGACTGTTAATCGTCTGTCCTCAAGCACCAATTGCTTTATTTTATTGACGTGGTGGTCATCAGTTGTTGTTGACGGCCGTTCTGGACGTGATTCATCGTGAACGCGTTCTCGACTCTCTCTGAGTAATTTGTACAAAACAAAAAAAAAAAAATACTTGCTCTCGACAAGTAATTATCACCGAAGGTGTTTTCCAATATTCTGAACGTTTCGTCACCAGAAATTCGATTCACACAAAATTTAAAGGAGCTTCTACGTTGAATAATTTTACTCATTGCAAAAATCGCCGAATCGTACTTCAAGGAAGACAAGCATATATTGCGTAGTCGATAAAGTCTTTACGCTGTTCCAAAATGAGTGAAAATAATGAAGAAATTCGCTTCGGGAAGAATGCCACGCAATCCACCAATAAAATTTGCGAAGTTTATGGAGTCGATGGTGTATCAGTTCGTGAAGCACAACAATGGTTCACTCGCTTCCGTTCTGGAAATTTCGAAAATTCGATTTACACTGATGGATTGGTGTCTCTAGCGGAAATACGAAAGAACCTTTTCAACTATTTTTTCCATATTTTCGACTTTTGATTTGACTTTAGAAAAAAAAAATATTTCGATGAATGGGTTTTCGTTTGAAATTTGAATGAAAAAGTCTTACTATTTTTTGCCCTAAGTATTATTTACCGCCATTCAAAACAGAAACAACCGGTTTGTTGTTTCAGCAAAGACATCATTTTATTGCATTTCGATCACAGTAGATTTTATTCCAAACATATTATCATAAACTAAAACATAACTCTAAAGAAAATTTCCTTTTTTCACGTTAGTTGAAATACAGTCTCTCATTGTTTTCTTCGTTATATATTAAAATAATACTTTATAGCAGGTTCTTTTATCTCGAAAAGTTGAGAAACCGCTCAGTTTCGATTCCTATAAGTGGAAATTAAGGAAGGTTGATATCAGGGTAGGACATGAAGTATATATTTCGGCGGTCATAATATTACAGTATGAGCTTTACATTAATTTGGTTGACACTGTAAGTCTTTCCTACTGGAAGAGATATATAAATATTTTTTAATTGTAAAGACAGTAGCATCTCTCTACCTTTAGCAATATTTTATTTTTTCTCTTGAAAATGTAGGATGGTTCATATGGATGTTTCAGTGAACAGAGAAAAACAAAAAATTTTATACAACAGCTATAATTTAGGTATTTTTGTGATCGACTGCAGGTGAGAAACCTCAATGCATAAATCGAAAACAAAATTGCACAGTGAAATATTCGAAATTTATTTGAAATTCTCACACCATGGGCACTGACAATCAATATTAATGGCAACACTGATGAAAAAGTAACAAAATCCAAACGATGCATTTCTAAATCTACATATGCACACACATCTATGTAAATAATATATGTAATAAATATGTAAATTAATCCAGAGTATGTATATTCGAATGATTGTTGCGGAGAAATGACAAATCATCACGTCTCCGACACATAAATTGCAGGCAAATTATTAATGTTTTGACAACAACAGCAACAACAGCTACAGCAATAGCAGCAGCCTTCATTGCTGACACCCCGCGTGCCGGATGTCCCGGAGTGAGCGCTACGAAGCCTATGTGTATGCTTGCATTTCCATTTCCACGCAATAATAAACACAGTGTTTGATTGTAAATATATGTATGTATGTGTGTGTGTGTGTTTGTATGGAAGACGCATGTAATCCCACACCCGCTGTCACTCACAGTCGTCGCTGCGCTCACATTGCTATTCAATGCTTTTCCACTCACTCATTTCCATTTGCAACTCGTTGACACCAACTCAATCTCCATTTGCATTTCGATTCGAAGGCAAACGCTCATAATTTAATAATTTAATGGTATGTAATAAATTGCCGGCCTGCGAAGGTGTTGACTTTTTCGGTTATTGTGGGCCAACAGTTGGGGCATGACAAGAGAGTAATGAATTAAATGAGCGCACAAATGCACACGCACACACATTTA